>CM065464.1:25506484-25928984 GCA_032872475.1 Leptopilina myrica (nomen nudum)
AATAAGGGCTTATATCGGGACAAAATATAATTACCTTCTTATTGATGAAGAGCAGCATACCTATCTCCTACTGACGGAACAGGATTGGAAATCCTGTAAATCAACGACATCATACCATGCTTGTTTGAGTGGAATTCCGATCTACAATCTAAAGGAAAGACCAGTCTGCGAGTCCTCGCTTCTAATCAACCCAACCATCGACGGTTTCAGGACCTGTGAGATCCGAATCATCAATAACCTTGAGTCCTTATGGAGTCCACTAACCACTCTTTCCAGTTGGTTATACTCTTTTTCCAAGATGGAAGATGTAGTGATTATCTGCCACTCTATTACTCCTATCAAAATTAACCTTAATGGAACCGGTATCTTGAAATTGGCACCTGGCTGCATGGCAAGGACCCAGGACACAATAATCCCAGCAACCATTTCTCAGGTTGGGCAAACAGAAATCATCTATGAACCCGACCTGCATCTGAATTTGACTAAATTATCCCCAGTAATTCTCAACTACGGTCATTTATTATCCATGACCAATGACAACAATCAAAAGGAAGAAGTGGCTGATCCGAAATTTTCCACCTTTAGGATGAACTCCCAAACATTGGATGAGCTGGAACAACAACTGGAGGATCTTGCCATTAAAAGGCACATTGGAAAAAATCAAACAGTCCTTGTTTACTCGTCTTACATAGGCCTGTCATTATTATGTATTCTCCTCATATTCTGTCTTTGTCAACTACCCATGAGAGCAATAACTTCCAAAGTGGTCGGCTTCTTGCCTAGTAAGTCCAAAAGGGGCCACATTGAAGTCTCAAGAAGAAGGAGAAGAAGAATTAGCCTGCCCGAAGACAAAATAATCGATACACAGGAACCAACAACTTCAGGATTAACTCTGGAATCAAAAGAGTTATATTCCGCCATTGAGAGAGGAGATAAGTCTGCTACGTCCGAAGACTTGTCATCACCGAAGATCAGATGACTGACAACGCCCAGGCCAAAACAACGTCTCAAACAATTGCAGCAGGTCGAGAAGACAGAACTGAAAAATGCTTTTCAATCCACACGAGTATCATTCCTTGCCTCACCGAAGACCACTGTGAAGATGCGGATTCAACTCCCAGCACAGAAGCTCCAACCAGCGTAAAATTGTTGTCATACGCAAGTAAAAAAAAAACACTCCAAGAATATGTTCCCCTTCTTAATCCAAAATGAAAAGGAGGAGAGCAAGAAAATTTTATTTATCTCTAATTTTGAGTTCGTTTAAGGTAATGATTTCCACTTCCTTATATTTCGTCGAATTGGAATTTTTTTTTACTTCTGTTAATGTTCGTTATAATTCGGTTATAAAACCTAAGTTGATTAAGTAAATATATTAATTGACTTGCTCTCCGCCTCGTCGTTAGAAATGCCCTATGTCCTTTAGTGGTTAAGTTCGGATGGACAAAGGGAGAGAGGAGAGGCTTAGTGACCCAGTTAAACTCCAATAAAATTGATTTTTCTTTGGAGCACATTGGTGCTTTAAATAATCGATATGCCCCGCCCATTTTCCCTCTTCTCTCTTTCTCTTCGTTTGTCTTGACTGTAAGATCAAAAGGAGGGAGAATATAAGAAGAGGAAAATTTTGGTCTTTGGTGCAAATCGATGTTTTAAAGGATTAGTTCTCTGTCCTTTTCTGAGAATAGTTTTATTGTCTCATAACCCCGTTTTACTATGACAATGAATTGATATTGTTCTGGTGGAAATAGGATGGAGTTAAAAAAAAAGGGGGAATATATATATATATAATATAATTTTTAATGCGAATATAATTTTCATCCCTCCTATTTTCACCATGGCCCTTGCGATTACCTTGTAACGACCTATAATCATAACCCCGCCCACGTGCATCAACAATGAAGAGAAAACGGGACACGATATAAACAAGAACCATATAATTTTCTAAGTTACCTGACTTCTAAAAAAAAAATAAATAAATAATTTCTTTTTAGGAAATAACAATTTAATTAAAGAATTATAATATAATTAAAATTTTACTTACGATAGTTATTTTTTTTGGTCAGCCTCCATAATGGATGAATTTAATAGTACTTTCAAAAAAAAAAACAAGCATATGCTCTCTTGGAAATTTTAAAATTGATTTATTTAACGCCAGTAAAAAATTTTTTTTTGCGCAAATTAAAGAACAAACGAGAAAAGCAGCATATGTTCTTTTGAAAAATCCAAGATCGATAAAATTTTAATATCAATTGTTTTTTTTCTATCCTCAACTTTGAGCTCTATCTTCTACCCCTTTCGTTCTATCCTCTGTCGCCACTACTTAATGTTTCTTCCAAAAAAAAAATATATATATATATATGTATATATATATAAAAATATATATATATATATTTTTTATTATATATAATTTTATTAAAAGTTAAATAATTAGAATCATTTATTAAATATAATTAATAAATCTTCTTTTAATAAATTACAAAAAAAAAATTTTAATGTTATACGGTTTATAAAAAAAAAATTTTTTTTATTTTCCTAATTTTCAAAATTATCTTAATATTTAAAATAACAAAATTTAAAACACAAAATTTTAAAACTCTTCTATTTATTTTAAATTTAAAATCAAATACATTTTATCTATATTAAAAAAAAAAAAGAATTTTTTTTATATTTGTTCTGGAAAATCACTAGGAGCTTCGTCTTTTAATATTTTCAGAAAATGTTTTCTCATCGATTTTACATTTAGCGAGTAACATATATTCCATGGATTTTTTTTTATTTTTAAAATAATTGAAATGTCAAAAAAATACAAAATTTTAATTTTTTTGTGAAAAATTAAAGTATTTATTAATTCTATAAGTTTTGATAGAATATACACCTTTTATACATGAATCGATTCGTTTTTGTGTCAGGAATGCAATTTTGACAAGAATTAATGGGGGTTTTAACATAAAAAAAGGGGTTATGTAAAAAAAAAATACAAAAAAAAATTTATTTTTTTAAATTAGTAAATTGTTAAGAGGAATTTTTTTTTGATATATTTTTGAAAGTCCTTCTGTCTGATTCTTGATGTGTAAGGGAGGGTTTGTCTACGGGAGTCGGTGACATGCGCACACGCGCACACATGCATGCGCGCACGCGTCTGGACATTTGTTCCTCTCGACGAATTGTGCATGCCACACTTGAAAATTTGTAAAAGTGACTGATTCTGGGGGATTCGAAAATCGACATCACTATGGGGCTTCCTTATAAGGAAGCAAAACACCTACACGCTTTATCGTTGATACCGTGTTTTTAAATCTAACCTAAAATATAACTAAAAGAGATTCTTTTGATCCTATTTTAGTCACCAAAAAAAAAAGAAAAAAAAAGGATTTTTTTATACCCCTAAATGGCGCGGAAGTCCCCCCAAAATGTTCGCTCCTCTTCGTCGGTGAATGCAAGCCCTTCTCCTCATTTCAAGACGAGCTTGCCGCCCCTCCGCCAAGGAACGATGGCCCATAGTCTCCCAGGCCTCGTCGACAGGAATGTCATAGCACTAAAAAAAAATTTTTTTTGAAGCTATTTGCAACACAAATCCACAGCTAAATCAACTAATAGATTGCTTGACTCATCCTTACCAACTGCCATCGGGATCTGAAACACGCCATCTTCCCATTCACGGGGAGGAACTCTTCTATGAATGAGAGGAAATATTCCTCCCGAACAGCATAGGCCCCAAAACGTGGAGGGGCACGGGCCAAAAGATCCTGCAAGAATCTGGAAATTAAAAAAAAAAGGAAAAGGAGATATACCTTGTTAATAGAGCAATGAAACTCATACACTAGTTCAAGAAAAAAAAAGAATATGGGACGTTTCACGTCAACCGGCCCAGAGCTCTGCCCAAAATTCTAAGCAACTAAAATAAACAAACAATATGTCAAAATATTCGTGAAGCAATGCCCTTTCAATTGCAAAGTGGCAAAATCCAAAATTCAAAATGGCGTCATTACTGCGTCACCTGAAAGACAGCAAATTCCAAAAAAAGAAAATATATTTATCAATTACTTTAAAAAAACGGTACAAAAATTATAAGTCATGGTATATTTTAATGTTTTTGGGGTCGCTGATGACGAATTCGGTGTCAGTTTTTCAAAATTCAAAATGGCGGATCCAATATGGCGGATATTTTTTCAAATTTTTTTAAAAATTTATTTAATTTGCTTGAAATTTGTCACTCGGGGTTTTCGGGGTCGCTGATGACGAATCCGATGTCAGTTTTTCAAAATTCAAAATGGCGGATCCAATATGGCGGATATTTTTTGAAAATTTTTTGAATAATTTTTTTTATTCGCTTAAAACTGGTCACTCGGGGGTTTTCGGGGTCGCTGATGACGAATCCTATGTCAGTTTTTCAAAATTCAAAATGGCGGATCCAATATGGCGGATATTTTTTGAAAATTTTTTGAATAATTTTTTTATTCGCTTAAAACTTGTCTTTCAGGGGTTTTCGGGGTCGCTGATGACGAATCCGATGTCAGTTTTTCAAAATTCAAAATGGCGGATCCAATATGGCGGATATTTTTAGAAAATACTTTGAATAGTTTTTTTTATTCGCTTAAAACTTGTCACTCGGGGGTTTTTGGGGTCGCTGATGACGAATCCGATGTCAGTTTTTTAAAATTCAAAATGGCGGATCCAATATGGCGACTGAAATTTCAAAAATTTATGGAATTCGCTTAAAATTTTAAAAATTTAAAATAGCGGTTTTAAAATTTATTTTGAAAGAAAGTCACAAATTTTTTTCTTAAGTCACACTAAAATAAATTTCTTTTAATTGGTTGTTCATCCGATTGACATGAATTCTAGACTATATTACAGTAGTTGCACTTATCTTTATAGTGGTCACTATTCTACAGTTGTGAAAGTTCTAAGGAAATACTTTTAATAACTTCTTTTACATTTATGTCAACCGTATCACGAAGATATGGTTTTGTTTCAGCGATCGTCTTTTTTTCACGATGTTCAAATGTTTTAAATGTTCACTCACTGTGTTAAATTGCAGAGTCAAATCATTAAAAAAAATTAGTCTCTAAAGGGTTCTGACCATGATTTCAGCGATTTTCATTTTTCTTAACGATCGTCATATGTTTTCATAATGTTCAAATGTTTTTACTAATCCATTAGTGTATTAAATGAACGTGAATATTTTTTGATGAGATTAATAAAACAAATTATAATAATAGTTAAATTTGTAGAAAATTCATGTTTTGATTCCTGACAAGGTGTATTGTTTCATTCACGTTTTTAAACAAGGTCAATTGTTTTAACTACAGTTGCACTTATTTCCGATACTTTTAAGTACTCGTTTCTTGTCTTTCGTTTTTCGTATATTCCTTCCCATCAATGTAAATTTTATAATTTACAGTTTTGTACTGAATTGCAGCCATATTAATTAATTTAGTTTCTTTTCTTTGGGTTGTAATTATATTCTGTAAAATTATTTGATTATTCATTTTGTTTGTTTCGTCTGTTTTTTTCGATTTGTTCGTTTTATGTCAAGGTAAATTATATTTCACAGGTTTTGTACTGTATCTGTACCTAATTTCTAACTAAATCATGGCAGAGAGTAATGGACAGTCCTCTGTTGGTTCATTACACATAGATAGGTGCTTCAATCCCCTTAATCGAGAGAAGCATAAGGGATTAGATTTAAGAAAAATATCGAAGGGGTTATTGAAGGTATTTCCTCAGATACCTCAAAACGCTAGGATTTGCGGTGAATGTAGAAAATACAGTCTAGAATTCATGTCAATCGGATGAACAACCAATTAAAAGAAATTTATTTTAGTGTGACTTAAGAAAAAAATTTGTGACTTTCTTTCAAAATAAATTTTAAAACCGCTATTTTAAATTTTTAAAATTTTAAGCGAAATCCATAAATTTTTGAAATTTCAGTCGCCATATTGGATCCGCCATTTTGAATTTTAAAAAACTGACATCGGATTCGTCATCAGCGACCCCAAAAACCCCCGAGTGACAAGTTTTAAGCGAATAAAAAAAACTATTCAAAGTATTTTCTAAAAATATCCGCCATATTGGATCCGCCATTTTGAATTTTGAAAAACTGACATCGGATTCGTCATCAGCGACCCCGAAAACCCCTGAAAGACAAGTTTTAAGCGAATAAAAAAATTATTCAAAAAATTTTCAAAAAATATCCGCCATATTGGATCCGCCATTTTGAATTTTGAAAAACTGACATCGGATTCGTCATCAGCGACCCCGAAAACCCCGAGTGACAAATTTCAAGCAAATTAAATAAATTTTTAAAAAAATTTGAAAAAATATTCAAAAATATTTATTTATTAGAGAATTCTGAGAGAATTTATTTGTTGGACCCTGGAAGTAAACATTTTCTTAAACAATTGAGCTTTATCAACAAATTTTTTTTCTCTTAAAAATGTTATTAAAAATCGTCAAACGAAATCAATTCTTTCGTATTATTAATGTGGTAACAAAAATGTTATTAAAAAAAAAAATATGGAAAATTTCCAACTTTTTTTAAACTGAAAAAAAAAAAATTGAGGAACTTTCAAATAAATAAATGCGTGACAACCCTGATCAAGTCTTTAATAAATTTCTCAAGCAAAACAAATAATAAAATAAAAATATTTCTGCCCAAAAGGCAGAATAAGAATAATCCTAAGACATTTAAATTATTTGAAAGTAACTGAAAATATTATTAGAAACTGGGGTATCTAAAAAAAAATTGTTTATTAAAAAAAAAAATTATTTTATTTATTTATTTTTTTTACTTAAAACTTGTACTTTGTTTATAAATTGTCACTGAGAAGCAGAAAATATGCAAAATATTTTGTTATTTTAATTTCCCAACTATTTTTTAAAAAAATTAAAAAAAAATGAAAAGAATAATATCCTAGTCCTAAAATATTTGTTATAAAGTGCTAATTTTCCGGGAAAAAGAGAAATATGGAAAAATATAATAAATAATTTTTGTAAATTAATAAAAATAGTTTAGTATTATTTGAAAAATAAAAATAATATTTCTAATAAAATAAATAAAAACCTATTATTAAATTTAAAAGTAAGAGTAAAAAAAAATATATATATATATATAAAGAAAAATAATATTATCTATCAAAAATTCAAAACATATAAAAAGAAAAACAAAAGCATAATCATGACTAACTTCAAGTGTGGACAGACTGGACAGAATGAATGAATAAATACGACGATTATTATAGTTGATATTTGTGGCAGCCCTGTATATATGTGTGTATGTGCATGTATATATGTGTGTATGTATGTATATGAATATAAAAAAAAAGGAAACATCTACATACATTTCCTCTTCTTCAACACAGCTAACCTCTCCACCGACCATGATCTTTGTGTGGCCATCCTCACTCTTGAGCATGGCCGGATCCCGGAAGGAGCTCTAAAAAAAAAGGGGCGAGAGAAGATAAATTGATATATTTAAAATTTTCCTTATGTTGAAAAAAAAAAGAATATTTATTTACCGTTGCCCAAAATCCCCTATTTAAGTACTCGCCCGTGCTTTTGCGCCAGAAATACTCTTGGCGCCAAATCATCCGAGAGTACTTCTTGGGCGGACAGTTCCACTGGAGCCTCTCGATGAAACCCCATCCCAGGCTGGTATTTACCCGAAAGGGCGCCGGATCCCAGGGACCATATTCCATAGCAATCCTTCAAAAATATATATATATATATATATATATATATATATATAATAATGATAATAAATAAAAAAAAATCGATATATCTATATGTATATATTAACAGAAAAAGAAAATTTTTTTTCTCAGTGACAGACTCCGCACTCGACAACTAATTGAAGGAAATTTTTTTTGTAAATAACTGCATTGTGTTCATTGCAAGAGATGCAACATACTTAATTTGCACTAGTGAAAAGAAAATTCACACACGATTTTGTGGAGTTCTAGTTGGTTGCCTCCAGGGCCTGAACCAGTGAAAGTATTAAAAAAAAAATACGAACTTTACGGACTAAAAATAAAAAAAAATTACGGACCAATTACACTGTTAGAAATATATAGTTGAATTTTCAATAACATGTAGGTGAGGTCCATATCAATACGCGTTGCTGAATTTTCAATAGCACTGAGTTGAATATTCAATAACAATTGTGGTTGGAAATTCAGCAACATAGAAGTGAAAGTTCAGTAACAGAGAGTTGGAGATTCAATACCATTGATATGAAAATTCAATAAGTTTGACCAGTATTGTGTACATACACTGCAAATTTTTTTGGGGGAACATATTCATAATAATTTAAGAATTTCTTTCTTTTATAAATTTTACAATTAATGATGTATTTACCAAGATCGAAGAAAATAATTGTAGCTCAACACCTTGCGAGGAAAGGTTTCTTCGTGAGTTTCGTATAATTTTAATTTAACGTGTACTTATGTTTAATATAATAAAAGACGAATGTTTTGAGTGGGGAAGAAGTTAGATACAAAATAAATCTCGGTCAATAAAGAAAAAAAAAAGAATAAGTTCATGATTTACTTTCGCCACGCCAAATTAGTCTAATTTAGTCTAAATAAGCCTATGATAAAAAAAAGAAAAAGCTGGTGTTTGAAAGGTCATAGAATGGAATCTCTTGCAGGGCGAGGCCCGTAGCTGCGGTCAACTTTGGACAAACCGGATGTGCCAAACATTTCAGAAAGAGAAATATATCTTCAGTTTATTGAATTTTCAATAACAGTAATGAATTTTCAGTAGCAGTGTTGAATTTCCAATGACTGCCTGTATTTTTCGATTACAAGTTGGTGAGTGTTCATTTCAGGTTCTTTAATTTTCAGTTCAACCTGAATTGAATTCAGATTCGGTAACTCGTGTGATTGAAAAGTTGTTGAATTTTTTATTCCTTTCTGGCAGTGTACTGACAAAAATATATAAGAAAACATTCTACTTAAAACTATAAATTAGATTTTTCATAAAAAAAAGGAGGAAGATATCGATAGCTTGATCGATTACTTCATGTTTTATAATAATAAAAGATAGAGCGATAAAATCATTATCAATTCGATTATTATTTTCCAGGATTTTGACTAGGATTCTTCTTGAAATCGATTGTTTTGATAATTTTCGAAAAGGTTCTTTGACAATTATCAAATCCAATTCTTTGCAGCGCTCAACTTTTCAGTTATTTGTAGGTTCTTCAATTAAATATGTATTAGAAAACGAAAACTTCAAATAATATAAAAAAAAAAATTTTTGTATGTATATATGTATATATATTTTACAATAGTATTCCTATAAGTTGTTCGATCCGGAGGGATCTCCCCACTTGCCTGCAGGCAGGCCCAATAAGAATACGGAAGCCGTCCGATTGGACGGGGGCGTGTCTTAAGGGAGGCCCTATGCTTAGTAATGGAGTCAGTAGAGGTATTGTGAGGTTCGGCTGGGGGTGTGTGGTTGAATTTGTTGGGGAGTTTCTTAGAGACTATTAACAAGTCAAAATTTTCAGAGTATTCTGATCTGATGATTGATCAATAATTATATTTTGTAGTCGCATCTTAATGAATTCATGCTTCTTGGTGCGAGGGTTAATAATTAAATTTTTTTTACTAATTGATTTAAAAATGAACGATATGCACTTCAAATTTTTGATTAAAATTGAATTTAGAAATATGTATGTATGTGCATGTATATATGTGTATATGTATGTACGTATGTATGTATGTATGTATATATGTCATTTGAATCTTTGGGGGCCGGTTCCACGGCTTTATATAATCATAATTTAAGATGGAAAGCTCGGTTTAGCGGAAATTATGAGCTCTACGATTAAAAAAAAAACTCGGGCTAAAATGGCTAAATTCTGGTTAAAATTAACCGGCCAAAGTTGGAATGTCGACATTTTTAATCAAAATGGTTATAGAAGTTTTTCTTTATGATCGAGGAGAAAAAGCAAAATGTTCATGTAACGAAAATCTGAATTCACAACATATGTATAATTATGTTTTAATTATATTTTGTTAACCTAAATAGAATTCACAAAAATAAATTGTTTGTTCATAATTATGTACAGGTATTTGGAATAAAACTAATCCTTCAGAGAATTAAAAAAAAACCTATCTCTATTCTTCCATTAAAATTTTCTTTTATTTTACTGACATCTTTATAGAACTTAAATATTACACATATACTTTTTATGCATACAATTCATAAGGATTTGACATGTGCCAACATTTTGATTGTTCAAAACATGTGTCAAAGTTCCGCTTTCTACTTTGCCCAATGAAAACGTCAGACATAATAGAAATGAGAGAAGAATAGAAATATTTCGAAGGAGGTATACGTTTAGTTAAAAGATGCTCAAAGAAAAAAAAATGTGTTGTGGAATATATGAATCAATAACTCTCGGTTAGAGCTCTGATTAAAAATTAACTCAGCTCGGTTTGAAGTCGAAGTTGTGGAGCCGGCCCTAGAAGAATTTTAATTTAAACTTCTCGAGGATAATCAAGGGAAGCTGGTGACCATAAGTGTGGTTTTATTTTTCTAATTCAAAGTTCCCCTTTAAAGTTTACAATCAATTCTTATTTCCGGAAGTTGTATAAGTATTCTATTATTATTCACTAGTAATCGAAAGTACACTGTTAAAAAAATTTTTGTTCTAAATTTCGTACAAGGGTGTTTGAGGCGATTGTCATATACAGTTTTGAGGAGCTACAACAATCATTTTTTTTAAATTTAATACAAATTTTTGTATTAAATTTCAAAACACATTTATTTAAATTTTCAAATTTTTTTTGAAAGCTGATGCAGGGTGTTTGAATGAAATTTCGAATATTTTTTTTTGAAATTTCAAACAGTTTTGTATGAATTTTCAAACAAAACTTTTGAAATAACTAAATCACTTAAATATTTATATCAAAAAAAAAATCAAAATTGATTATAATGTGTTCTGATGTGTTATAATAAATGTAAATTAAGTTTTAAAAAAAAAAAGTATCATTAGCATTATTACGGAAATGCGACACCACGATTTGAACCCTTAAGTCTATATAGTGTTGTCTGTGTATAGTGTGTTTTGTCAAGGGCCATCAACCTTGGGAGCTGCGCCTAGATGCGCTCGACCAAGGGAGGTTATGAAAATCTCTGGCTAAATGTCGGTTATAAGAAACACGTGGACCATATCAATTGTTTTTTTTTGACTTCTAAATTTCTAAAGATTCAATATCTTTAAAATTCTTTATCTGCCAATTCATAGTATTTTTATTTCTCTTCATGTTTCTGTTAAGTTCATAATATGTATTTAGATGTTTGAAAATACTTAAATATATATATGTATGTATGTATATGCATGTATATGTATGTGTATATGTATGTATGTGTATGTATATATATGTATATAATATATATTATAGGTGATTCTTTGAAGGTGACATTTTTTTTATGTCTCGATTAATTAAAAAAAAAACTACTCTTTAATAATTATTATCAATTTCCATAGTGAAAGTTTGGCACTTGTTTATCATTTTAAAAGAAAATACTTTAGTTGCGCCCTAAATGTATATAAATGTGAAAGAAAATGTATTTTTCATTTCCGGAGCTTTTCATTTTCGAGGCTTTTTTTTTAACCCATTAACGACCATCAGGACGCAAAATTGACTTTGACTTTGGGATCATTATTTTATATGAAAAAATCAGACTAAAAATTCAACAAAGACCATTTCTGACGTAAAATTTATCGCTCTTTTCGATTCTGGAGTCAAAAATTGTTTATAATTAATTGCACAATATTTATAACAATTTAATTGCAAAAAAGCATGGATTTTTGCAAAAATATTATCGATTTATCAATTTTTTGACATGGAAAACCAAATGTCGTTGAGTCTGGAACCTAAAAAATCGCGTCCTCGATTCCTCAGGTACAAAAATCCATAATTGCTAATTTCGAAATTCAAGATGGCGGACACCAAAATGGCGTTGAAACAGTGTAAAAAATGTTGTAAGACATTATTTTACGAAAAAAGCCCAAATGTGAATTATTTTCATTGAAACTGGTTATATAAAGTCTTTTGAGGGTAACGATTATAAATCTTTTATCAATTCACCAAAATTCAAAATGGCGGCTCCAACATGGCGGACGATTTTTTAAAAATTCATCGGATTTACCTGAAATTTGTTACTCGGGGGTTTTCGGGGCCGCTGATTACGAATCTGATAACAGTTTTTAAAAATTCAAAATGGCGGCTCCAATATGGCGGACGATTTTTTAAAAATTCATCGGATTTACCTGAAATTTGTTACTCGGGGGTTTTCGGGGCCGCTGATTACGAATCTGATAACAGTTTTTAAAAATTCAAAATGGCGGCTCCAATATGGCGGACGATTTTTTAAAAATTCATCGGATTTACCTGAAATTTGTTACTCGGGGGTTTTCGTGGTAGCTGATTTCGAATCTGATAACAGTTTTTAAAAATTCAAAATGGCGGCTCCAATATGGCGGATGATTTTTTAAGAGTTCATCGGATTTACCTCAAATTTGTTACTCGGGGGTTTTCTGGGCCGCTGATTACGTATCTGATAAGAGTTTTTAAAAATTCAAAATGACGGCTCCAATATGGCCGATGATTTTTTAAAAGTTCTTCGGATTTACCTCAAACTTGTTACTCGGGAGTTTTCGGGGTCGCTGACAACTAATCTAATGTGAGAAAATTATCTGCTGGTGTTGTACGTCCGTCAACCGCCAATCTATTGTACAAGGTGTTAGCTCTAGAAAAGGGTATATCTATTTTTCTCATTCCTCCTTGTTGTATCTCTGGACAGATGAGAGTGGTGTAGCCACTGTTGACACCAAAGAAACTACGAATTCATAACAGTTACATAGTTTACTTCACTATTTTTGTTTTCTGGACATTGCTTTACCTAATGGTTTACGACCTAACAGTTTGTTAGTAGATCAATAGTCTCTTTGCGACTGCCTTTCGTTTAAACTAGAAAGGATAATTATTCCTACAAAAGCATCAAATTCTTCACCTGAAAGAATGTAACAATTATTACGTGTAGCTTTAATTATATAAGTTTTTAATTCTTTTGAAAAAAAGCTCAAATAAATCAACAAAAGAATACTTACTATTTTGAGCTTTTTGCTTGTCCGAAAGCAAAATCTTTTCTTCAGGAAGCTCACTGTACCTCCTTGCACCATCGGTCCAAAGAAAATTGTGATCTGGTTCAAGTTTTGTCTGATTTTCTGAATAATTTTCCACAGTCTTATAATATGAGCGCTTTTTTTAATCTTCGATTTTCACGATACTTTTGCTATATTATTCTTCTGTACCAGAATCATCGTCATCATCTGATTCTCCTGAATTATTGGGATTAGGAATAACCATCGCATCTAAAGCATCGTCTTCCTCTTCAACTTCAATATCAATACTGTCACGGAAACGCTTTTGTCTTTTTGCACGCAACATAGTGCCAACTATTTACAAAAAATCTATAAGAAAGATTTTTCTTCTCTCTTATATACAGAGTAATCATCTTGCAAAAAACAATTTCACACTATAAACAAAAAGTACAGAAGTACTGAAAACACAGAAACAATACTAAGTCTTTCTTATTGTCAAAACAAGTGACGATCAGATTATCTCTGTTATAGAAACAAAAACGAATCGTCTTTGTTAAAAATAAATGACAATCGGATACTCGGTATTATAGAAACAAAAACCAATCCTTATAGAAATAAAACAAATGACTATACTATACGAAAAACCTAGTATTATTTCTATAAGGATTGGTTTTTGTTTCTATAATACCGAGTATCCGATTGTCATTTATTTTTAACAAAGACGATTCGTTTTTGTTTCTATAACAGAGATAATCTGATCGTCACTTGTTTTGACAATAAGAAAGACTTAGTATTGTTTCTGTGTTTTCAGTACTTCTGTACTTTTTGTTTATAGTGTGAAATTGTTTTTTGCAAGATGATTACTCTGTATATAAGAGAGAAGAAAAATCTTTCTTATAGATTTTTTGTAAATAGTTGGCACTATGTTGCGTGCAAAAAGACAAAAGCGTTTCCGTGACAGTATTGATATTGAAGTTGAAGAGGAAGACGATGCTTTAGATGCGATGGTTATTCCTAATCCCAATAATTCAGGAGAATCAGGTGATGACGATGATTCTGACACAGAAGAACATTGTAACAAGAATATCGTGGAAATCGAAGATTTAAAAAAGCGCTCATTTTATAAGACTGTGGAAAATTATTCAGAAAATCAGACAAAACTTGAACCAGATCACAATTTTCTTTGGACAGATGGTGAAAGGAAGTACACTGAGCTTCCTGAAGAAAAGATTTTGCTTTCGGACAAGCAAAAAGCTCAAATTAGTAAGTATTCATTTGTTGATTTGTTTGAACTTTTTTTTTCAAAAGAATTAAAAACTTATATAATTGAAGCTACACGTGATAACGGTTACAATCTTTCAATTGAAGAATTTGACGCTTTTGTAGGAATAGTTATCCTCTCTAGTTTTAACGAAAGGAAGTCGCAAAGAGACTATTGGTCTACTAACGAACTTTTAGGTTGTAAACCAATAAGTAAAGCAATGTCCAGAAAAAAATTTGAAGATATAAAGTCTAAAATAAAATTATCAAAAGCTGGTGATGAAAATTCTGCGGACAAGGCTTGGAGAGTGCGCATTCCTTTTGAGATTTTTAGAAGGAATTTAAAAGAATTTGGCATTTTTTGTACTGCATTGTCTGTAGATGAGATGATGGTGAAATACTATGGACGCACTGTAATAAAACAGTTCATAAAGAACAAGCCTGTTAGATTTGGCATCAAGATGTGGGCTATTTGCAGTGTCGAAGGATTTCTATTTGATTGCGACATTTACTGCGGTAAAGGATCAAGTGGTTATTCCGCATTGTCTGATAAACTGAGTAAATGCGCTTTAGGCAGTCGTGTGGTAATGCAAATGTCTCAAAGTCTCCTTACTTCCGTTGTACCCAAGAAGCTGGCAGAGTACCATATGTACTTTGACAATTATTTTACGAGTCCAGACTTGCTGGTACATTTAAAAAAGCTGGGTTTAGGGGCAACAGGAACAGTGCGACAAAATAGAGTGAAAGCCAGCCATCAATTATCTACAAAGTCTAAGAGAGGCACATACGAAGTCCAACATGATAAGAATAGTGGAGTAAACTATGTAACTGTCATGGATTCAAAAATAGTTTCTTTGTTGTCAACAGTGGCTAGTGCTACACCACTCTCATCTGTCGAGAGGTTCAACAAGGAGGAAAGAGAAAAAGTAGATATACCCTTTCCTAGAGCTAACACCTTGTACAATAGATTTATGGGAGGGGTGGATTTACATGATTCACATTGCAGTAATCTGGCACCTTGCATAAGGTCCAAAAAGTGGACATGGCCAATACTGACAAGACTTATACAGTCCTCCATAGCTAATGCAACTGTCCTAAGAAACATTGTTTCGGAAGAAAAGAAAGTGGGGACGAAGTATGTTGCGCTAGCTATTGCCGAATGCTACTTAAAAAAGACTAATGCTAATAATTTAAAATCACATGCACTTGAAGCAGTAGACTCGAAAAAAAATTGCTACTTTTATGTAAAGTGCAACAAAAGAACACAAAAAATGTGCACACAGTGTGGCACATATCAATGTCTTACATGCTTTCAGGCAGCTCACGTGTAGATTTGTTTGCTGTTTAAAATAATTGAAACAACCATTTTTTAAAACAAAAAAAATCATTAAAAAAAGTAAAAAAAAAATTTTTAAAAACATAAAATTAAAAAAAAATTAAAAAAAAACATAAAATAAAAAAAAAAGTGGCTCTTTTGCGCGTCGACCTCCTTGTGGTAAGAGCTGGGCAACGTCAAAAAACTGTGATTGGCGGCTGACGGACGTACAACACCAGCTGATAATTTTCTCACATTAGATTAGTTGTCAGCGACCCCGAAAACTCCCGAGTAACAAGTTTGAGGTAAATCCGAAGAACTTTTAAAAAATCATCGGCCATATTGGAGCCGTCATTTTGAATTTTTAAAAACTCTTATCAGATACGTAATCAGCGGCCCAGAAAACCCCCGAGTAACAAATTTGAGGTAAATCCGATGAACTTTTAAAAAATCATCGGCCATATTGGAGCCGTCATTTTGAATTTTTAAAAACTCTTATCAGATACGTAATCAGCGGCCCAGATAACCCCCGAGTAACAAATTTGAGGTAAATCCGATGAACTCTTAAAAAATCATCCGCCATATTGGAGCCGCCATTTTGAATTTTTAAAAACTGTTATCAGATTCGAAATCAGCTACCACGAAAACCCCCGAGTAACAAATTTCAGGTAAATCCGATGAATTTTTAAAAAATCGTCCGCCATATTGGAGCCGCCATTTTGAATTTTTAAAAACTGTTATCAGATTCGTAATCAGCGGCCCCGAAAACCCCCGAGTAACAAATTTCAGGTAAATCCGATGAATTTTTAAAAAATCGTCCGCCATGTTGGAGCCGCCATTTTGAATTTTGGTGAATTGATAAAAGATTTATAATCGTTACCCTCAAAAGACTTTATATAACCAGTTTCAATGAAAATAATTCACATTTGGGCTTTTTTCGTAAAATAATGTCTTACAACATTTTTTACACTGTTTCAACGCCATTTTGGTGTCCGCCATCTTGAATTTCGAAATTAGCAATTATGGATTTTTGTACCTGAGGAATCGAGGACGCGATTTTTTGGGTTCCAGACTCAACGACATTTGGTTTTCCATGTCAAAAAATTGATAAATCGATAATATTTTTGCAAAAATCCATGCTTTTTTGCAATTAAATTGTTATAAATATTGTGCAATTAATTATAAACAATTTTTGACTCCAGAATCGAAAAGAGCGATAAATTTTACGTCAGAAATGGTCTTTGTTGAATTTTTAGTCTGATTTTTTCATATAAAATAATGATCCCAAAGTCAAAGTCAATTTTGCGTCCTGATGGTCGTTAATGGGTTAATATGCAGGTTTTCCTTTTGTTTTTAGTATTTATCTGCATTGCTTAAAAAAAAAATTTAACCCAATTTACCATTAAATGAAATGATTTAAATAAAATTATATTTTAATTCAATTGAATATATTTGGTATTGGAACATGCAGATTATTGATTTTTGAGCGGTGTAATTTATTTTCGATTCCGTGAATGATATTAGCGCGGACTCTTAATGGAAAGACTCACGAAGTAAATACAATTAATCTAATGGAGCAACAATAATACTTTTTAGGAGAATGACTTTAATATCTTTAAGAATTAATTTCGCGCAATCTAAAATATTAATCTTGAGTATGAAATTAAGTAGTTTTAATGAAAAAAAAAGAGAAAAACAATATAATTAAAATATGTATATATATATATATATATATATATATATAAATTAAAAAGACCTAAAAATTTAAAAGTATCATCACCCATATACAGAAAATTGTTATACCAAAATATTTTTTTTTTCATTTAGCAGTCTTTAAATTTTAATCAGTAAAGAATAACTAACCACATTAATTAATTGATTATATCACATTATCCGGAACAATAATTTCTGCTTGACAAGTTAAAAAAAAAAATTTTTTTTTAACTAATTAGAGTGATTAAAAAAAAAAAGTTTTTTTTTGATATTATTTTTAATTTCAAACGCTTTTGTATGAAAATATTGTGCTCTCTGGATCTGAATTGGTAGGATTCTGCTAATTCTTGGTGGAATATTACTAGTTGAAATGGTGAAAAGTCGTCCACCTACAATTAGTAGAAAAACTACTAATTCAAATAGTCATTATGCCCTTACTAGTTGAATTAGAAAAAGGATGAAAGCAAAAGGTACACGTTTGCGCATGTGCATATTGGCGCTATACTAGCGATTATCACTGATTGAATTAGTAGAATTATTATTATTAGAAATCTCGAATAATATTTTGTATTATTTAATTTTTTAAAAAAAAAAGACACATTAATCTACAAGAACAAAATAAAGAATAAATTGATTAGATTAAATTTTAAAGAAAAAAAAAAAAAATTTTGTTCAATTTAGAAAATAGATAATAATATTGTAATACATAATATTAGATTGTCAAACGGACATAAAAAAAAAGAAAAATTTGCACAAAATTGTATTATTAGTACTTGCAAAGTCCTAGAATGAGTGAAAATTTCTCTAGATTATCACTGCAAGAACAAAACGATTTTAACAAATTTAGCACAACAATCTTTTTCTAGCACTTAACACTTTTGAAAAGTTTTCAACAATATTCGAGTCACTTGATTATACACCACTTGGTATTTATCTACACTGTAAAAAAATATTGGTAAATTTTCCTAACATTTCTTGGGTAATTTCTCATATTATTTTGGGTAAAGTCGTTTTACCCAAAACTTTTGGTAATTCTACCAAAATTGTGAAATATTACCTAAATAAATTGGAAAATTTTCCTAAAACTTGGGTAAATTCTTGGGAAAATTTCCAAATTTTGTGGGTAAAATTATTTCACCAAAAACTTTTGGTAATTTTACTAAAGTTTTGAAAAATTACCTAATTAAATTGGAAAATTTTCCCAAAGCTTGTCTAAACTCTTGGAAAAATTTCCAAATTTTGTGGGTAAAGCCATTTTACCCAAAGATGTTTGGGTAATGTTTTTGGAAATTAAACATTTTTTTGAGTAATTTATATTATTAGCTCAAACTTTTAATATTTTAATAAAAATTGTGTAATATTACCATATATAGTAAAAAATTTCCCTTCACTTATGCTTTAATATCGAATATTAGTTGTGTATAATATTTTTTCTTTTCAAATGTTGTCACATCTGGTTCGTCTTTAAGTGGCCGGCTGGGGGTTTCGTCTGTCAGGGGAACCTTTTTTGTGACTTTTTAAATACCAGTTTTTTTTCATTAGTTTCATTTAAACGGAAAGTTTGTGAAATTTTTCAAATAAAAGAAATGAAGGAAATATTTAGAAGTTTTCTGTAATTTCTTAGAAATTTTTGTCAAATGGTCCGTTTGGCGTCAGTTGCTCTGCAGCATTTGCTAGAGAAGCTAAGTCCGTGCGTGAAGATTTTGTCGTTTTTACAGTGTTTTTAATAAAAAAATGTGGTTTTTAATTCAAATTAAATATATGTGTGGTGTTGTATTTTATGAATAGTGAAAAATAATGAATTTTTAAATGAATTAATCAGCTAGTGTGCATTATCAGGAATATCGACTATTTTGTGAATTTCTCGTTATAAGTGGTTTAATGATAAGTGTTGATTATGATTAATCTAATATAATAACCCCACTATTTTATTATTGTTTTTCATAACTGTTTATTATAATAAGTGAAAAAAATATTTTGTAACAAAACATATTTTTAAAAATAAAATGAAACTCTATAATCTACAATTATTGTTAAAAATGTTATTATCCAATTTTTTAAAATTATGAATGAAAAATTAATAATTCCACTTCATCAATTAAGTATTTTCTCAAAATGATTAGATAAAATTATCATAAATTTTGTATATTTTTCCTAAAATTTAATGTGTATTTTTACACATAAATTTGGGTAAAAGTACAAAAATTTGTGTAATTTTACCTAAAAATTTTTGGGTATTTTTTCCAAAACTTTAGTAAAAGAGATCAAAAAGTTTGTATTTTTACCCAATAACTTTTAGGTATTTCTTCCAAAATGTTTGGGTAAAATCACTAAAAATCTTGTGTATTTTTACCTAAAAAAAATTATAGGAATTTTTTTCAAAAGGTTTTGGGTAAAATTACCAAAAACTTTGTGTATTTTTACCCACAAATTCTTGGTGAAAATTACTTCCAAAACATTTTTGGTAAAATCACCCCAAAAATTTTTTGCAGTGTAAAGCGAACACAAGGAACGGAGCCTTCTGCGTCATATGGCTATTTTACTAGTTGAATTGGTAAAAACTACTTCTTGAAATAGTGAAAATTTTGCTAATTTAAATCGGTAATAGGCATTGCATAGGAATTCTACTAATTCATTAGTGAAAGTTGATAATTCTACTAATTTATTAGTAAAATATTAAACTACTAATTGAAGAAGTGGAGTTTCTGCTGATTCGGATTTGGAGAGTGAATATATGGAAATTTCAAATACATATGTTTAAGGTTATTTATACAGGATTTCGAGATTTTCAAACACTATTAAAAATCTTTGTTCCAAATTTCGTGCAAAGGTGTTTGATAGCAGAGTGCGGAGTCGGACATAGCCACCTCGATAAGCAATATAGCAACTAGAAAAATATCTTACCTTGAGGGGTTCCTCTGTCCCTCCAGCTGTCTTTGCAACTCGATACAGGCACCCACTTTCACGACTAAATCCTTTTTGGCGTGCGTCGATGACCTAATGGAGTACTTTTCGCCCCTCGAAACAAGGCACTGGGTGAAAGTTGCCCTTCTGAGGTCACTGTACTCCTCCCCAGAATAGGTTTCGTAGACCTCACAAGCCCCTAAAAAAACCTCTTTCCCCGATATGTTTAATTTCTCGATCCCGCGCGCGACCCTGCCCTCTTTCTGCATCACCCTCTTAATTTCCCTCACTTCCATCCTCTCTATCACCATTATTAACTTCCCAAGTTCCTCACTCCTGTTCTTCTTTCTACTTTCACTTTCACTCCTGTTCTCTCGCTGCACTTCACTCCTGTTCTTTCTTCCACTTCCACTTTCACTCCTGTTCTCTCGCTGCACTTCACTCCTGTTCTTCCTTCCACTTTCACTTTCACTCCTGTTCACTAACTCGTTATTTTTCTTTTCCATGTTGAGGATAGAAAACAAGAAAAAAAGGGGTTAGAACGAAAGAAACTTTTAACGCGAGGTAATTAGTTTCCCGGTCGCCACCGAACTGATTGGCGGGGACCTGCGTCTGGACCTCGGCGACGCCGAGCCCTTATCACGGTAATTCTATACCAAAACATAGAATCACCGTGACTAAGAACACACTATAAGAAATACATTGTAACTTCTTATAGTGTGTTGGAAAAATTATCTTCTCAATAAATATGTTAAGGTCAAAAAGAAAAGAAAAGAGAAAGAGACCTGCTTTCCTGAAACTCATTAAATAACACGCACCCTAACTTCGTCTCCATAGCGGTTAGTTTTCGGGGACGAAAACGGAATATTCACGGTGGATTGTTACGATGTAACCTAACATAAAATTAATTAAATTAAATAAAAACTATTTCTTCATCCTTAAATTATTTGTTTCGCTTAAACTAATTTTCTAAAATAATTAGCACTACGGTCTCCTCCAAATTCCTTCAAAACCTACGCTCGGTTGAAAAATGATACCCCGAGATATCACGAAGCATAAGCTTACATCAGCACCGCACCGGAAACGAAGTTGGGCTATTTAAGCGCTTTATTACAACTAGAAATAAAAGACTAGTTAAGAAAAATTTATGATTTTCAGGAACTCTTTAAAATAATATTATTATAATTTTTTTTATATATATCTTACGAGCAATGTTTACCCTGGAATATCCTTGGATATCCCGTATATTTTGATTTGAATGTCGTGGGAATTGCTTGCGGATATCCTGGAATATCTTGCATGTTCTTGGTTTGAATGTTATATACATTCATATAGGGATATCATTGGATATCCCACTTATTTTAGTTCAAAAATTTTATACAATTATACGCAGATATCCTTGGATATCCCCTGTATTTTTATTTAAATATTACTGGCATTTATCTGTGGATATCCTTGAATATCCTAATTATTTTAAATATTGTATGCATTTATCTATGGATATCCTTGGATATCCCAATTATTTTAGTTTTAATATTATGGGCATTTATATGTGGAAATACCCTAATTGTTCTGTTGAATTATTGTGCGCATTTATCTATGGATATCCCTGGATATTCCGTTTTTTTTTTGTTTGAATAGTGTAGAAGTTGCTTGTGGATATTTTTGTATAACGATGTAAGAATTTGTATATTGAGATTGTTATCGCCGGAATATTAGATGATCGAATATCCAGGATTATCCGGAATTTTCACCAATGCGAATACGTATGAAAAATTTATATGTTAAGTTACGCATAAATATTATAAGTGAGAAAGAATATTTTATTACAAATCTGAATGCAAATTAATGGAAACAAAATAGTAATTTTGTTGTACATTGCTTTCGAACCCATACACCTTTGGATGGCTGTAGCAACACACACGCATACATATTACTTTTGAAACAGGGCTAGTATGGCAGCACGCACACAGGCATACTATGTATAGCACAGGCCACTCACACACAGTTGGTCTCTACTCGTTGCTTCTTCTCCTTCGCTGCATCCTTCCCTCTTCCCCTAGGCCCCACGTGCTCGAAATCCAAACGCACGTGTATGATTCAGGCTGACATTATTTCTTTTAAAGCTCAAAGAAATAATAAAGGAATTATTTTATCTCCAAATTGTTTAATTTAAAATTGATGTACCCTTTAAAATTACGTGGTGTTTCTAGGGTTATTGAACAATTATAACCAGAGCACCAGCACTAATTATTAGTGTAATTTTATTAATAAATAATTTTGATTATTTATTAATGACAACAATAAATAATTTTTTTTAAATTTTTTTTTTACTATTGATTTCTTTTATTATTATTGATATTTTTTTCTTTTTTTTTCTTTTTTTTCTCGGAATTATTAAAAATAATAATTCCAGAAAAGTATCAAATTTCACTTTTCTCGCCTGCTAAACAAACGCACGTGCGATGACGTGAATCGAATGATACTTCTTTTCTAGCGTAATAAAATTAAAGGGAAATTACTTATTCAAAATTTTTTTCTCACATTCCAAAACTATATGGTGTTTCTTAGTTATTGAACAATTATAACTAGAACACTAGCACTAATTTTAGTGCAATTTATTTATGATTGTAAATAATCGTAATTACATTTTTGAAATAATAATAACAATAAACAATTTATTGTTTTATTTTTTTTATATTTATTTTTTTATTTTTTTAATTTTTTTTTATTTTTGGAATTATTTGAAAATAATAATTCCAGAAAAATATCAAATTTTCCTGACAGCTTTCCGTTCTCACGCTAAGCGTGAGATTCGCAAGTCAGCAAAAATCTTCTTGACCAATGGGCCTTAAATTCCAACCCTACTTCTACTCCCACAACCACCTCTTCTAATCCCAATTCTTCCCCCAGATTTAGAAGCAAGGACTAGAGGAGCAATTAACATTTTCAAAATTCGTAGTACAACTTTCGCTCTCTTAGTAAGCTCCTCGTGGAGGCATCAACGGATTGCGAAACGCCGGGACGCACCCGTCAGTTAATCGACCCCCAATTTGAAAGACCACTACGAGATAGTGTCTAATTTTGGGACTGACGAAAAGAAATAAAAGGTAAAAGCTTCACATTAGTGAAGCCCGACCTAAATTAATTATTTTCGCCATCTTGAAATTAAAAAAATTAAAATTTTGAGTTTTGTTAATAATTAAAAACTTCGCGAAATAAATTTATATTCACAGACTAAATTTTGAATAAAGTAAAAGATTAAAAATAGTGCATAAGTGCGTGCTGTTTGAAATTTTTCCTTTCTTCAAATCGTGAGATTTAATTGTTCGTGTGTGGTGCTTAGGCCATCCAAATTTGAGAGGCCTAACAGAAAGGAAATTTTCGCCCGTCGAGCATCTCATAACTTGGCGGTAGGATAAGGACATTGTAGAATTAAGGATTAAGGAGATCGAGTGAGTAATTGTATCGTTCCGCATTATAATTTTCTTTGTATCTTTCTGTAGTCTTTTCTGTTTAAAGTTATAATAAATCTTAAATTTGCATCTCGAAAATTTCTGTTTCTTATTGTCTTTTAACTTTCCTTTTTCATATTAAACTTTTAAACTATTAATTTAAAATTTCAAAATGATGTTGCTTGGCGAAAACTTTTAAAAGAGATAAACGGACCCCATAAATAAAAAAAAAACAGGGCCATCCGGCCCTGGCAGCTTGATTTCCTCCAGCGAACCTCCGCAGGCGCGCGGTAAACTAGGTTTCATCGCTCAACACTTAAATTTTATTCCTTAAAATTTTGATTTTTGGATTATTTTCTTAACTTAAATAATTTAAACTAATAATTATTTTTCGGTTCGTAACACTAAAATCAGAATGATGAATATTATCACTCGAGGATTTCTGAGGTCATAAAATATTTTTTTCGGTTTTTGGAAGATGTTTAAAGGTGAAAGAAAAGACACTAACTCTCACTTTTTTAATAAAATTGACAACGTTTCGGTGGTCAGATTCGCCACCATCATCAGGTCACTTTAATAAAAAATAATATTCAGATAAATACAAAGTGATATATGAAATTATAAAATTAAACAAAATTAAAAATAATTTTTACCTAGTTAAAATCAACAAACAAACATCACTTTAGTAAATTAAAATACAATAAATAAATAATTAAATAAAAATTATTTTTAATTTTGTTTAATTTTATAATTTCATATATCACTTTGTATTTATCTAAATATTATTTTTTATTAAAGTGACCTGATGATGGTGGAAAATCTGACCACCGAAACGTTGTCAATTTTATTAAAAAAGTGAGAGTGAGTGTCTTTTCTTTCACCTTTAAACATCTTCCAAAAATCGAAAAAAATATTTTATGAAATAATTGTGGAAGAATTTACTAAATATTGATTTCTGAGGTCGCTAAATATAAATTTAAGATGAGAACTTACGATTTCATAATGGCAGCATTAATATATATGCATTTAGAACTATTACAAGAGGAATATTTATTACTTCAAATATATAATCAACAATATTTTTTTGTTTAACATTTAATTTAGTATAATTCTCCTCTCCTATCTTGATATGTTCCATAATACTTATATCATCAACCTGCTTAGGAAATTTTTCATCTATATCTAATAAACCCTGAAAATCAGTTATACAATATCCTTCATTCAATGACATTGATTTTATATTCCTATAAACTATTTTTTCAGCTTCAATATTGTCAATTTTTTCCGGATGTACAGGATGACTATGAATGAGAATTCTTACAAATAATTGTCGAAGTGAATAAGGCATCATCCATAAAGTAGCTTCTTCCATTGTCCTAATCCACTCACTATTATCTTCTATAAGTTCCAATGCTAAACATGGTAACTCTTTGGAAAAATTTTTCAACAATTACCATCAATTAAACATCAATCTCCACAAGGTCCGTAAATATTACTTTGCATTATTATGTTATGCAAGAAAGAATTGCTACTTTCATCAGGAATTTCTGCAAAAAATATAACGATCAACACTTTCAACTGTTAATATTTTGGAATTTAACTAATAATCCGAAGAATAAAATTTTAATGTTGAGCGATGAAATTAAATTTACCGCGCGCCCGCGGAGGTTCGTTGGAGGAAATCAAGCTGCCAGGGACGGATGGTCCTGTTTTTATTTTATGGGGTCTATTTATCTCTTTTAAAAGAGTTCGCCAAGCAACATCATTTTGAATTTTTTAATTATATAGTTTGAGAATTTAATATGAAAGGAAAGTTAAAAGACAATAAGGAAACAGAAAATTTTGAAATGAAAATTCACAATTTATTATGACTTTAAACAGACGAGTTTACAGAAAAGATACAAAAGAAAGTCATAAAATGGAACGATACGACTACTCACTCAATCTCCTTTGACAAATTAATCCTACGGTGATCTTATCTTACCGCCGAGTTTTGAGATACTCGACGGGCGAAAATTTCCTTTTACTGCTGCTAGGGCTCTCAAATTTGAGCGGTCTGAGCACCACACACGCACAAATCAACTCACGAATTGAGGGAGGGAATTTAAATTCGACACGCATGCACGCACTGAACTAAATTCAATTCTCACTCAAACTTTCGTCTGTGAATTTTTAAACTTTGTATGTGATTTTAGTTATTAACATTTATTCAAATTTAAAATTTAAAACTTTGAAATAACGAAAATAATTAATTTTGGTCGGGCTTTACTTTCGTGAAGCTTTTACCTTTTTATTTATTTTCGCCTGCCTCAAAGCTGGACACTATCTTGTAGTGGTCTTTCGAAATGAGGGTCGATTAACAGACGGGCGCGTCCCGGCGTTTTGCACTCCGTTGATGCCTCCACGAGGAGCTTACTAAGAGAGCAAAAGTTGTACTGCGAATTTTGAAAATTCTAATTGCTCCTCTACTCCTTGTTTCTAAATCTGGGAGAAGATTTTGGGATAGGAGAGGTGGTTGTGGGAGTAAAAGTGGGGTCGGAACTCTGGGCCCATTGGCTAAGGGATTTTTGCTGACTTGCGAATCTCATGGTTGGCGTGAGAAACGGAAATATGTTTGCAAAAATTTGATACTTTTCTGGAATTATTATTTTCAATAATTCCAACCAATCAAAAAAAATTTTTTTTTAAATTTAAAAAAAAATCAAATGGTTTATTGGCATTATTATTATATAAAAATTAATTGTTTATAATAAAATTGCACTAATAATTAGTGCCGGTGTTCTAGTTACAATTGTTTAATAACTTCAGACACACCGCATAATCTTGATTGGTGTAAATAAAGTTTTGGAAAATATAATTTCCTTTTATCCTGTTGAGTGTGGAAGGAAATAAAATTCAGTTTATATCGTCGCACGTGCATTTGTTCGGCAAGCACATGGGATGCAAGGAAAGATCGAAATTTGATACTATACCAAAGGTGTATAGGTTCGAAGGCGATGTACAATAAAATGACTATTTTGCTTCTATTAATTAATATTAAGATTTGTGATGAAATATTCTTTCCCACCTTATAATATTCATGCGTATCTATTCAAACAAAACAAACGGGATATCCCGGGATGTCCATAAACAATTGCGCATAGTTTTTAAACAAAATAATTAGGATATCCACATATAAATGTCCGTAATATTTAAACTAAAATAAGTGGGATATCCAAGGATATCCATATGTAAATAAAGGTAACAATACCTGAACTAAAATAAATGGGACATCCAAGGATATCCACATTTAAATGCTCAAAGTATTGAAATAAAATAAATGGGATATTCAAGGATGTCCATGCGGTAATATCTAAGCTAAAATACATATGGGATATCCAAGGATATCCACAAGCAAGGTTTAGTAGCATATATATAATAAAGAAATAATTCCTGAAAATCATAATTCTTTTAAATGAACTAACCCTTTTGTTTCTAGTTCTAATGGAGTGCTCAAGTAGCCCGACTTCGTTTCCGGTGCGGTGCTGACACTAGCTTATGCTTTGCGATAAAAGTGTCATTTTTCGGTCGCGCATAGGTTAATAAAAAAAATTAAGTTATTTCGTAACAACCCACCGTGAATATTCCGTTTTCGTCCCCGAAAACTGGCCGCGGTGGAAACGAATTTGGGGTGCATTTATTTTATGAGTTTCAGGAAAACAGGCTTTTCATTCACAAAATTCTTTTTACTCTCAAACCTATGTTTAAGACTTAGTCTGAACTTGTCATAAGAACTACAATTTATTCTTCATAGTGCGCTCTTAGTCACGGTGATTCTATGTTTTGGTATAGAATTACCGTGATAAGGGCTCGCTGTCGCCGAGATCCAGACGCAGGTCCCCGCAATTCAGTTTGGTGACGAACGCCTTTTTAATCGTTTCATTGCGTTCAAAAAAAAGCGAAGAGAAGAAAGGAAATTTTTCTTTTAATTTTATTTTGAATAGAACAGTGCAATCGGAAAAATAAAGTGAAAATAGTGTAATTAGAATAGAGTGAAGAGAAAATTAGTGTAATTGGAAAAGGAGGGATAGAACAGAGTGAAAATAGGACAAGAAGATGGGCAAATTCGAGGAAGAGGTGTCGAGGCTAGGGATGATGATGGAGAGGCTAGAGGTGGGAAAGGTGAGGGACAATTTGTTGAAAATGAATAGGCGGGTGGGGGAAGAGGGGGAAAATTTGAATAAGTCAGGTGAAAATGCGTTTCTGAGATCCTGTGTGATTTATAAGGTTCTCCCCGGGGTGGGACAAAGTGACCTCCGGAGGGAGTTTTTAACGAACTATTTCGTGTTGCGCGGAGTGAAGATTAATAAAAGTGGGCTCAGTGACGAGCGGAAGATCTTAATAAAAATGGAAGCCTGCATCGAGGCGATGCAGCTTCTTGATGGATTAAGGAATTCCTTAAGGTGAGTCTTCCTTTGTTTTCTCAGTTTTTATTTAAGAAAATTTCAGATTTAAGCCTTCAAAAATACCATTATTGACTATTCTATTAGTCAATCATTTTGTTTATCATTAAAACTTTTATTTAATTCTTGGAATTTGAAAGAAAATTTTAAGGAAAATTGTAAAGAGATAAAGATTAAGCTATATTGACAATAATCGAACTAGTGCAAAGAACCCGCCATTCAAAACCTCTCATGTTTCCTAGTGTGGAGATAAATAATTAACATTTTTATTTGTTAATTTAAAAAAAATATATACACACCTCGAATTTTCTTCCTCTTTTTTTTAATTAAAAAAAATTGTTTGTTTAATTCAATTATTTTCCAAATTTTAATTGAAATTATTAAGAAAAATTATTTTCCAAAATTTTAAAGAAACTCCTCAAAACAATTTAATTATTCATAGAAAACGAATACAAATTTTGAAAACATTTGTAGATTTATTTATGTTTAAATTTAAATAAATTTAAATTTGATAAGAAAATAAAATAGGGAAAAATCGGGTATTTAAAGTGTGTTATTTGCAAGAAAGTCTAAATTCAATTTATGATCAGTTGATAAAATTATTCTTTAATACCTTGTTGATGGTCGTTTTTCATTAACAATTTTAGTTTTTAACACCTTTTATAAATGGAAATTTGAAAACTAAAAATCTAAATGTGACTATTTATTGAGAAAAGTAACTTTTAGTAACATTCGGCTTAAAAGGTAACCAAAAAGTAGCTTCGTATTAAAAGTATCAAATTGTAGCTTTTAGTAGAAGAGTGCGAAACCTGTTACAAGCTTGAATGCACCAGAATATGACTCGTTATAAAACTTTACCTTTTCTAAAAATTTTCTACAATTTTTTTCATTTTGACTATCAAACAATATGTAACTTAAATGTTATAAACATTGTTTAACAATAAAAACTGAACAAACTCAATTATTTTCAAAAAATTTTAATTCAAACTATTTAAGAAACTTTATTACTTTTAAAACAGATTCAAAGAAATTCATCAGAACTGTCAAAAATGTCATCAAAATTCTTTACAATAATTTAATTATTTTCCTTAATAATAAAATTCTTCGAAGAGATTTTATTATTAGTAATTTCTTTTTTTCTTTTTCTTTTTTATTGGCAGAGTTCCTTGAAATAATTATAGATTATTTTCAATATATTAATTTCAAAATTAAAAATACAAAAAAAGAAAAAGAAATTAAAGTAAAAAAGTTAAGGAACAAAAAAAAAGGCAAACAACTAACTTCAAACAAACTACCGGATCACGAACTTTATTAATGTAGATTATAAATATATAGAATTGATTTAAAATTGAATTTAAATTATATCTAACAGCGCAATTAAGTAGGAATAAAAATAGATTTTATACGTACTTTGTACTTGTGGAAATATGCTTCTATACATTCTAATCCCAAAATGATCTCTTCTTTTTTTTAAAAGGTAAATAATTAAAGAGAACGAGTAAAATTTATTATTTCCTTCTTCTTTTATAATTCCTGTAAATTATAATTATAATGCTCCTTTTGAAACAAAACACTTTCTACAATTCTCAACCAGACGATATCTGTGAATCAATTAATTATAATTACTATTGTAATTATTTTTAGCCGTCAACTATCGGAGGGTCGAGAAGCCTGGCAAATGACAATTTTAAAATGAGATAGTGCGATATAATGATTAATAAAACAATAAACAAGGTGTTCGTTCGAAAAGCAAGGACGACAACTAACAAATCGCAAAAAAATGAAATTTTCGGACCGAAATAAAACACTACAAACAAATGTAATATTATCATTTGAAACTTCCCCTTCTCTCCTCCCTCTTTTTTTAATAATGTGACGATGTGAATTTTCATTCTGCTGGAAATCAATCGAAAATTCTACATCGTTATGCCATCTGTCAGGAAAGCCTCAAGTTGATAGGTCCAAATTATCATGGTTAATGAGGAAAAGCTAGTACCGCCAGCTGACCCGATAGTCGAGAAAAAGTAGGTCGCGCGACTAGCTTAGTTAGAGAAAGTGGTAGATGGCGGAGCCAGTACCACTATTGGAGAGCAAGGCGAAGAAGAAGACGGGCCACGTGGGAAATATGAGACGCTACAGGTGGGCCGTGTATTTAGCCGCCATAATGGAAATTGTGTCTTGCCGCGCCGGTACATTTGTCCTTTGCCGCTAACCAAATTTTCGTTTTTTTGACGTAAAATACTTGTGGAGGTGAGAACTCATCACGTGTAATTGAGTGGAGCGTGAAGCTCACGATTGTGTTTGAAGGAAATAAATAACAGTGACTTATTGTGAAGTGTGGAGTATTGTTCTTTTCCCCGCTTGCCAGATCCCTTGCGTTTTGCCGCCACCTCACTGCCAAGGAGAGCCAAGCCGAGGAGGAAAATATTGAGTGTGAGAACGAGGAGTCGTCGTGGGTAAGTCGTTTGCCAGATTTAAACCAGTCGTGTCTCGCCGTTGGCTTTTCTGCTGCCAATTTTGTTTGGGCAGAATCTCCTCTGAGCGAGAGAGAAACTCGGAGGTCGAGAGCGTTGAGTTTGCCGGTCGAGTAGAGAAAGTTTATTAATTAATCTTAAAAGGGAAAAATTAATTGGCGCCTGACGGCGAAATTTATATTTACTTAAATTTCAATTTTTGTGGTTGTTGCAAGCGTCGGATTTTGTTGACGTCAAGCAGAAGTTTGAACGATCTGATTGATTGTTCGAAATCATACGTCACAAAATTTGGCGCCCAACGTGGGGCCCGAGCTCGAACCGAGACACGACTGGAAATTTATTATTGTAAATTGTGTTGCCAGAATTCTGAAATTTTCGAGAGCCAGAGCCAGACAAAAATTTATTTTTGTTATTAATAGTCGAAAAATTCAGAATTTTATTGCCAGAACCGGCCAGAAAATTTCGAATTTGCTAAATTGCCAGTTACAGCCAGAATTCGCCAGAAAATTCGAAATTTTAAAGGGCCAGTTGCCAGAGAGTCAGAACTTGTGTTGTCCTTGTCATAGTGTGCGAAAAAGAAAAATTTTGAGTGCCTTTGCCATTGAAAGTAAAAAAAAAATTTTTTGGTTTAATTTTCCTTGCCGCGAGTTAAAGTTAAATCGAAAAATTTAAAATTTTTCTCATAAATTGCCGAAAGCCAGCCGTGAAAATTTCAAAAATAAATTATCCAGTGAATTTGTGCCAGAAATAAAAATAAAAATTCTTTTTGTTTGGCGAGCACATGTTATACCGGAAATAAAAATTAAAAGTAGTCACGTGACTGTAAATAGTGCGCCGGTCGGTCAAGAGAAACGACGCGCCGGCCTATTTAAAATTTCAACAGCCAAGAGAAAGTTCGCGCGCGCCAGGAAAAGCAGTTCAGTAGTAGTAACAGCGGCTACAGAGAGCGAGAGAGAGAGAGAGAACGAGAGGAAGAGATAGTGGGGAAGTCGAGCCACAAGCCAGCCAGAAAAGAAAAATTTTAAAAGGGGGGCCCCGTCGAGTGAGTACGTCCTTGCAATTAAAGCAGTACAGGGCCGTGTATACTAATTGCGCGACCCCCTTGAAATTTGCTAAAATTTTAACTTAGAAATTTTCTTTAAATTTTTTTCAAATGGCAAAGGCAATTTGCGATATGAAAGACTATAAGAGGCGCATGCGCGAATTAATTAAAATTCCCAACGTCAGCCATGCATGGGAGGTAATTAGTGCTATGCAAATCGGCCAGTTAGTGACGAGCCTGCTGAGACACCAATTGTGTATCAGTGGCACCTCACAAGTGTTGCGAGAGAGGTTATTGAGGGCCGAGATGAGGTTGGCCCTACCGGAGGAAGTCGACGAGCCATTCGCGGAGAGGTACGACCTGGGGCAATCTGACAAGATTTTCTTGTTAGAAGCCTACCCCGAGCCAGAGAGTAGCCCTTTTCCAAACGTCACACGGAAAAGGGGCGGTAGGATTTCGTCCGCGGACGATGAGGAGTCAAGTAGTGGGGAAAGTAGGGCCAGTGATTGGGTAGTTGCCGATTTAGTGCCGGAAGAGGGGGGAAAGCGACACCAAAACGAAACAACGTATAGCAGACGTAGTCCGACCCACGCTGTTTCGACCCCGCAATTCACACCCCCACCACCAGTCATGTCGACAGCCAGAATGACTTCCCCCACGACTTCCCCCACCACCACCAGTGCTCACATGATGGTGACAACGAGCACGATCATGATAGCCCCCACACCATACAGTCGGCAACAATGGCACCGAATGCGCAAAACATGCGCGACGCAGTTGCGCGGTTGAGCCTGACCCCCGAGATTGAGCGTCTAGCGGGTTGTACCGAAAGACTAGAGAGCCTTTACAGAGGGGGGGGGGGATGAGATTGGCAACAGAGCCAGAGCCGGACAGCCGTGGGAAATGGGTTCAAGATTACGCATCACCAGGAGTCGCGGATCATTTCGCCTCACGGACCGGGGAAAATGGTCGACAATCCACACACACCCAACACGGGTGAGCGGGCGAGACTCACCCCAGCCCCCCGAAATCCATCGAGCGGTAGTAGTATGAGTGAGGTGAATTTCACTCAAAATAGGGTGCCAGCGAACGGAGAGCCAGTCAGTGAGTACAAGAGAAAGGAGAGCGCGAAAGAGGCAGCAGAGGGGAAGAAAAGTAAAGTTGGGCGAAAAATAGAATACAGTAGTAGTGAGGAGGGCCAGACGAGTTGTAGGTGTAGTTGCGGGAGTAGGAGCGACGACTTAAGTAGCGTGGAAAGTCGAAAACAAAGCGTAAAAGAGCCGAAGCCACAGAAAGAAAAAAAGGAAAGCCGACGATCGATCTTAGATGATTCGACGAGTGAGTCTAAATCTGAGAGCGACCACAGCCAAGAAGCGAAGAGTGGGGGGGGAACAAAAGGGATAAAGTCCGGCCGGAGGTCCAAGGTGATCAAGACACTGAAGGACTGGGACCTAAAATTTCACGGCAACGACGACAATGCCGAGGAATTCTTGGAACGATTGGAGGACTGTAAGACCTGCTCAGATTTCTCAGACCGAGACATTCTACAAGCCCTACCAATCATTCTCCAGAAAACCGCTAGCAGTTGGTTTAGGTCGTTACGTCGGGAAATAAATTCTTGGAAGTCCTTCCAGAGGGCGTTCAAAAACGAGTACCTCGTGACAGTGGACGACGATGACGTCATTGACGAGCTAAGAGCCAGGACACAAGGAAAAGGAGAGAAAATTTCCAAGTTGCCAGTGCTCCACAAGCCCAAGCCATACAAATGCCCATGCATTTGGCTTATCCAATGGCGTATCCTGGGATGTTTCCAACGGGGATGAAACCAAATTACCCCAAGCCGAATGTTCCAAATGGACCGAAGCCGGGGCAAAATGGTACATCAACTCCAACGACGCCCAAGGAGTTTGTGGGGGCATGCTTTCACTGCCAGACGCCAGGACATCGAGCCAGAGATTGCCCTCAGAGAATATGCTTCACGTGTCGACAACAGGGACATTATTCGAATCAATGCCCCATGAAGCCAGCCCAAGCAGAGGCATGCCTGGTATGTAAAAGACCAGGATGCAACTTCTTAAGTTGTCCAAATTGTGACGCAGTGAGAGCCGCCTTGGGAAACGGTGTGTGGGGGCGCAGCACAGCCCTGTACCCCCTCCAACCTGAACAGGCAGTAAGAAATGCGGGTGAGCCATGCAACGTAGACAGAGACCAGGGTAGTGAGCCGTGTGTTGTGGAGAGTAGAGCCGAGAGCGGTGAGCCGAGGAGAGTAGAGAAGGAGAGCGAGAGCGTAGATAGATTCGCGCCTAGTTGTAGTTGGGTGAAGACGGAACGAGAGTTGCAATCAGAGAGAGAGAACAGCGATGAGGAAAGTTTAGAGCCAGTCATAGGTAGAGAGGATTTGACCGAAGAGACGAAGTTCAAACTCATGCCAGAGAGGAAGCAAGGACGGTCGAGTGAGGAGAACTCACTCCACCAGCGCGAGGTAGAAAGAATGGATAAAGAGTGTGGGACAAAAGGTACGGATGTGATCCCGGTACCTATAGTCCAGGGGAGGGGAGAGGCTGTGAGAGTCACAGCTGACCCGAACTCAAGTGATGGAGAAGACATCGATGGATCTAGAACGGAGAGCAGATACTTCTTCGACATGTCCATTGGTGACCGACATTACGAAGCACTTTTCGATCCTGGTGCGATGATATCAGTGATCACCACCAGAGTCGCAGAGCCTTTTAAAAGCCGAATCCAGCCGTGTGGTACAGTTGTAAGAAGCGCAACCGGAGGTATCACTGAAGCAGCCGGAATCCTGGACCTTAAGATAGTAGTCGACGGATATGCCCAACGTTTCGGAGTCAAAGTGATGAAGACGTTGACACAAGACATCATATTGGGCATCGATTTCTGTAAGGCCTGGGACATGGAAGTTAAGCTGAAAGAAGGACTGTGGAGAGTTTGTCAAGGAGAATGGCATGAGTTTGGGCCAAAGGCGAGTGAAGAGGACGAACAGCTGATATTTGCCGAGTGCGCCGGTATCTCTGCACTCAATGATCGACAAAAGGACATCATCCAAGCCCTAGTGGACAAATGGGTACTACCAGAGTCGGAGGAACACGGAATGACAGACCTGACGGAACATCACATACGTGTTACCGACGAAACGCCAGTACAACATGCCATTAGACGGATGTCACCAGCCATGTTGACTTGGGCCCAAGGTAATGCGGCCAAGTTATACAAACTAGGGATCATCGAGCCATCGGCCAGCCGTTGAAGAAGTGCGCCAGTGATTACGAGAAGAGGTGAAAATGACTTTAGACAGTGCAATGACTATCGAGACGTTAACAAAGTAACAATAAAAGATTGTTACCCATTGCCATCAATCGATTATATCTTGGACAAGCTCCGAAAAGCCAGATACCTGTCAAAAGTTGACCTCAATCTAGCATATCACTAGATTCCAATGGCCGAAGAAAGCAAGAAATACACTGCGTTTGCCATACCTGGGTCAGGATTGTGGCAGTTTCGCCGAATGCCGTTCGGACTCATGAACGCGCCGATGACGTTCCAACGAATGATCGACTCATTGCTGGGACCAAAGGTGGAGCCGTATGTCTTCGGATACCTGGACGACATCATCGTAGTCACTGACACGTTTGAGGAACATGTTAAGTGGCTCGAAACTGTCCTGCGAAAACTGAACGAGGCAAAGCTAATTGTTAATCCAGAAAAGTGCGAGTTTGGATGTTCTGAGGTCACTTACGTCGGATACTTGTTGGACGGTGAGGGTCTGAGGCCAGATCCGAATAAAACAGAGCCGGTGAGAAATTACCCAGAGCCGAAGAACGTGAAACAGTTGAGACGTTTCTTGGGCATGGTGGGGTGGTATTCCCGTTTTATTCCAAACGACAGCGAGATCAAAATACCGTTATTGAAATTGCTACACAAAGGCCGAACATGGGAGTGGGGGGACGAGCAACAAGAAGCTTTCGAGCAGCTGAAACAGAAGCTGACATCGGCGCCAGTCTTAGCCCGACCCGACTTCACCAAGAAGTTCACTATCCAATGTGACGCTAGCAATTATGCCATTGGGGCAGTATTGACGCAAGAGTTTGAAGACGGAGAGCACCCAATAGTCTTTATCAGCCGTGTATTGACCGAGGCCGAGAGAAACTACAGCGTGACAGAAAAGGAGTGTCTGTCACTATTGTGGTCGATCAAAAAGTTCAGGCCGTATATTGAAGGGTACAAGTTTCATGTGATTACAGACCACAGTGTCCTAAAATGGCTCAGGAATTTGAAAGATCCGACCGGTCGTTTAGCCAGATGGGCCCTGGAAATGCAGCAGTGGGACTTTGACATAGTTCACAGACGAGGTGCACAACATCATGTCCCCGATGCATTGTCCAGACTACAAGAAGAGGAAGAAGAGTCGATGGCCGCGTTTGAATCCATCGAGGACCAATGGTACCTCAAACGCCGTGAGTTAGTGAGCCAACACCCGCAGCGCTTCCCTGGATGGATTGTAGAGAATGAAAACCTCTACCGACATAGAAGTGACCCACTGTTATTGCCAATAACAGGAGACGAGGACGGTTGGAAATTAGTCGTGCCAGAGGAATACCGAGCAAGAGTAATGGAAGACGGGCACGCCCAAGCATCAGCCGGACATCTGGGTATTGAGAAGACTTACGACAAGATAGCACGAGAGTACTATTGGCCAGGCATATGGAATGATGTGCACAAGTACGTGACACATTGTATCCAGTGCCAATTGCACAAGGTGTCTCAAGCCGGACCAGTCGGACTAATGGGCCAAAGAATTGTTGAGAGGCCGTGGGCCGTAGTAGCCGCAGACACGATGGAGTTCCCACCGAGTAAGAAAAACTTCAAGTATTTGGTAGTGTCCCAGGACTTGTTCTCGAGGTGGATCGAAGTGAAGCCATTGAAGTCAGCAGATGGAAAGTCGGTAGCCAGAGCATTCGAAGAGTTGGTCCTATTCAGATGGGAAACACCGGAGTACTTGCTCACCGATAATGGTAAGGAGTTTGACAACAAATTTCTCAAGTCAACACTTGAAGAATACGGAGTCAAACATATCACGACGCCACCTTACCATCCGCATGCCAACCCAGTAGAAAGGAGTAATAGAACGCTGAAAACAATGATTTCGACCTTTATTGGCGCCGATCACAGACACTGGGATCTTCATGTTCACGAGTTCCGTCATGCTGTGAATACAGCAACACAGGCGGCCACGAAGACGTCTCCTGCGTTCCTGAATTACGGAAGACACCCTAAGCCGGTGAAGAGCCTACGGAGAGAAGTCGAGAGTAAAAGACAAGTCGTGAAGATAAAGCCGGAAGATTGGGTCGAGAGAGTGAAGAGACTAGACGCGTTGAGAGACATGGTAGCCAGAAATATTGACAAAGAACGAACCAGACAAGCAAAGTATTATGACAAGGGTAGGAGAGAAGTGACTTTTAACGTAGGTGATTTAGTATTACGGAAAAGCCATAAGTTGTCCAGCGGGGCACAAAAGTTCGCAACGAAACTAGCACCGAAATACGAAGGTCCTTTTGAGATCGTCGAGGTACGGTCGCCAACCGTATTCATTCTACGAGACGAACAAAGCAAGCGAGTCCCTAAAGTCCACATCACTGACCTGAAACCATACTTACCTGTTTCAAACCACTAAAATGTCATGTCCATGTTTTGAGTAAAGAAATTCTTTCAGAACGAGTTGGGAGCCAGGGCCAGAGAGAGAAGTCGAGGAAACGGAAGAGAGAGACAATGTCAAGGCCACGGAACACCCGTAGACAGAGGTCTTCGAGCCGTCACCGAGTGTCCTCCGAGTTTGTGGGGGCAGAGTGGGAAGCATCCCCATCCCCTCCACGGATGAATCGCCAAGGAAGAGGCCAGAGTGGTCACCGACCCGAACAGGAGTTCCATCACGGGGACGTCCAAACGAGGGGGCCGTCGTACTTATCTTTCCCTATCACGGAGCAGTACCGGGGGAAACGCTTGAGGCCATGAGAGAAAACGCCGAACGGAGGAGAGAGACACGCCAAACCGTGGAGGAAACGGAGGGGGCAGTCGGAGGACAGAGAGAGTTCGTGACGAAGCCAGAGGATTGGGGAGAGATAAGTGCGTTAGAGGAGAGAGGAACGAGGGAGAAAAGGAAGGTAGTCCGACCAGATGGAGCCGAGGTGGTCACCCCTTACCGATGGCCGGCGGAACAGGGCCCTGAAGAGAGCACCGAGGCGTACGAAAGTAGGCTTGCGGAATACGAACTTGAGATGTTCTTAAACTCCAAGCAGCCATTCACTACGGTGGCATTGGAGAGAGCCAGAGCCCAGCAGAGGAAGGCCCTCCAAGCGCGGCGTGAGAGACAATGGACAGCTGACGACGTCGAGAGCCAACCACCCATGCCACGAGCGGTAAGGTCGAAGAGCCCTCAACCGGGACCACCGACCGAGTCAAGACGAGAGTTAGGAGCTAGGCCTAAGGAGAAGGCTAGGCCCCAAGTCAGGACCATGGAGGAAGGCCAGAGCACGGTGCAGAGGGAACGGAGAGGTGAGGGACCACCACTCAAGCAGAAGAGGAGGGGGATAGTGTTCGGGGGACTGGATCTTATTCTGACGGAAAGGTCGTTGGACCCACCGCCCTACAGTTGTTTCAACTGTTGGCGAGGGGGGCACAATGCCGAAGAGTGTCGCCAACCAAAACGGCACCAGTACTGCTGGAACTGTTGTCGCCGGTTTACCAGCGTGGAGCGTTGCCCTCGATGTGTCCGAGCGTACGCCCGGTATATGGGGCGAACGTATGACGAAGGACCCCAACTAGAAGAACGGCCAGTGAGAGAGGGAGGTGAAGGAAACGGTAGGGAGAAAGAGCTGGTGTATGTAGAGCCACCGAGACCAAGCAGTGGTCAGATGGTTGAGCCGAACGCCGATGAACCGAAAGCAGCAGCTGAGAAAAATAAGGAAGTGGGAGAGCAGGAGGACCTAGCTCAAAGTATTCTGGCGTTAACCAAGGCATTAGCTGGGTTACCAGCCGAAACACTGGACCTAGCAATCCGCCAGCTACTTAGAGAAAGGGAGAGCAAGATAGAAAAGGACGCCCGGAAGTGAGCCAGGGAGAAGAAGAGGGGGCCAGAGAGGGTTGGGAGAGCTAGAGAGAATTAAGGAGGCCAGAGAGAGAGTTTGGGAGAGCCAGAGAGAGATCTAGATGAGCCAGAGTGGAAAGGAGATCCAGGAGCAGTAGCCAGAGAAGTCATGTGTATGACGGTCCGATATAAAATAGTACCGGTCATGGGGAGGGGATTGTGACGATGTGAATTTTCATTCTGCTGGAAGTCAATCGAAAATTCTACATCGTTATGCCATCTGTCAGGAAAGCCCCAAGTTGATAGGTCCAAATTATCATGGTTAATGAGGAAAAGCTAGTACCGCCAGCTGACCCGATAGTCGAGAAAAAGTAGGTCGCGCGACTAGCTTAGTTAGAGAAAGTGGTAGATGGCGGGGCCAGTACCACTATTGGAGAGCAAGGCGAAGAAGAAGACGGGCCACGTGGGAAATATGAGACGCTACAGGTGGGCCGTGTATTTAGCCGCCATAATGGAAATTGTGTCTTGCCGCGCCGGTACATTTGTCCTTTGCCGCTAACCAAATTTTCGTTTTTTGACGTAAAATACTTGTGGAGGTGAGAACTCATCACGTGTAATTGAGTTGAGCGTGAAGCTCACGATTGTGTTTGAAGGAAATAAATAACAGTGACTTATTGTGAAGTGTGGAGTATTGTTCTTTTCCTCGCTTGCCAGATCCCTTGCGTTTTGCCGCCACCTCACTGCCAAGGAGAGCCAAGCCGAGGAGGAAAATATTGAGTGTGAGAACGAGGAGTCGTCGTGGGTAAGTCGTTTGCCAGATTTAAACCAGTCGTGTCTCGCCAAAACGATTTAAATTATTTTTATTTATTATTATTACTCAAAAGAAAATCGATTATCTTTACAAAATTTCAATAAAAATTCTTCGAAATGAAAAACTACAATAATGTTGTCTTTTTGAAATAATTATAGGTGACAGCTAGAAAAACGCGCGCTATAGCGCGCGTGTAGTTTCTCCTAGTGTCGATATATAATTAATAATAATAGTGTCTATTAACAATAAAAACGTGTACCTACACATGTGTAATCATAAAAAAAAATAATTCAAATATTTAAAAAAACAGATTTTTTTTTGCAAAAATTATGATTATAAAGTAAAAATTATGCCAATTTTTTGTTTAGTAAGAAAAATTAATTTCGTTAAAAATTTAAATTTACAAAATTTATCAATGCTTTGCTAACTTTGCACAAAATTTTTATTTTTAAGCTTCCCAGTAATAAATTAAATAAAAAAATTGCAACTGATTACATAAATTCAATTATTTTCAAAAGTAAAAAAAAAATTTTTTAGAAATTTAATATTATGTTCAGGAATTTTTTAATATTCTCGTAAAAATGTCAAAAATAATAATAATTTTTTTTAGGAATCCAATTACTTTCATAAATAAAACTCATCGCAGAATTTTAATTATTCTCAATACAATTTTAATCGAATTCATCAAGAATGTAATTGTTCTTAAAAAGTTTTTTTTTATTAAAAAATTGTTAAAAGAAATTAATTATTTAAAATGTTCTGACAAAACTTCTTATGAGACTTCAATTTTTTTTTATGAGATTCCAGTTATTCAATAAATTATTTATTTTTGCATTTAAATTATTGAATTATGTAATAAAATTTTATTTAAAAAAATGAATTTCAGTTTAAGTTTTACATATAATAATTGAATATCAAAAGCAATATAGCATGAATTTTAAGAAATAATTAAATTTTAAAATGGTTTCAAATCAAAATTTTTTTTTAATACTTATAACTAACAATTCTGTAGAATTAATTTTTTTTTAAATTTAATTGAAATTTTTTTTTGAAAGTATTTGAAGTGTTTAATTATTAATTCGTATTTAATTCAAGAACTATTTTTTTTGAATAATTTAAATTTCATAAAATTGATTTGTAAACAAATGGATTTTAAGATTCTCAAAGAACCGCTTTCAAAAATCATTAAAAACAATTTATTCTTTTGCAGTATCTAATCATTTCCAGAGTGTATTAGAATATTCTTTAAGGTCGGAGAAAAAGTCAAAATTTTGTCGAATAATCAAGTTATTCACACACAAAAAAATTTCGCACGATTTACATTTGTTAATTATATCTAAAATATTTGTTACAAAATGCTAATTTTTTTGAAACAAAGGAAATAATGAATAATATAATAACATTAATAATTTTTTTTGATAAAGAAAAAAATTTGAAATATTTGAGAGATAAAAATAATATTAGGTATTAAATTAAAAATAATGAAGTATAATATTATCTATGAAAACATATAAAAAAACAAAAGCATACACAATAGTCTAACTTCAAGTGTGGACAGACTGAACAGGCTAAACAGAATGGACAGAATACGACGATTATTATAGTTAACTTTGATTTTATAACAATTACTTTCATATTTGAAAACTACAATTTAATTTCTCTACCTTTTTTTAATATCATTTGGGTAAATTATCAAGCAAATGTACCGTTTCTTTTATGTACTTATTTTCTTTAGTTCTATTTAACATGTGTTAAATAAATAGTTGACGACTGCAATCTGTAAATTCTTTAATTTTCAAAATTTTAACAAATTGTAACTAATAAGTTTTGTAAAATCACATTTAGTATCTTGTCAACAGTAGTTTCTTATTAACACACAAAAAATTTTCCTTAGGATCGGAATGGAGTATGGCCCGTGGGTCTCGGCACCCGATAGGGAGGATCCCGCATTGGGGTGGGGCTTGAGCGAGGAGCTTCTCCGAAATAGCCCTCTTGCCAAATACTCACGAATGATTTGGCGCCAGGAGTATTTTTGGAAGAAGCACAAGAAGGAGGAAGAGGAAAGATACTGGTGTAGGGGCTTCTGGGCAACGGTAGGGATATTGGACTGGGAATGATCCTCTCCTTTTTTTTCCTTTAATAATCGATCTCTTTTTTTAGAGCTCCTTCCGGGACCCGGCGATGCTCAAAAGCGCGGACGCCTACACCAAAATTACGGTGGGTGGGGAGTTCGAACACCTTGAAGAAGAAGAGATGTAAGTTTTATTCTTATGTGTATATTTATCGTTTCTCTCTCCCCTTTTGATTTTAACGCAAAAAAAATAATATCTCCCCCTTTTTTTAGCCCTTTGAAGGACCTTTTGGCTTGCTCACCGCCGCGTTTGAGGCCTATGCCTCGTGGATAGGACATTTCCTGTCTTTCATACAGGAATTCATTCCTGTAGATGGGGAAGTGTTTTGTTTTAGGTCCCGCTGGCAATTGGTAAAAGAAATATATATATAATTTTTTTGGAATTGTGTTAAAATTTTTATCGGAGAATCTTTAACCCCTTTTTTTAGTGCTATAATGTACCCGTGGATGAAGCCTGGGAGACAATAGATGACAGTGGATTGGCGTAGGGACGACAGGCTCGTCGGGAACAGAGAAGGAGGGCCCGACTACGCCGTCTCCAACACACCCAAGTAGTTTAGGAAGTAAAATAAGAAAGAAAATTAGTAATAGAATGTTAGTGGTAGTTTGTACGTGTTTAGTTTTTTTTCGAATTAGTTGATAATTTTATAAATGTGCTTTTAGTTATTAAGTTACTTTCAATATATTCTTCTCTCTCCCCTTTTTGTAAGTATACGTAAAAAAATTCTCTTCCTTTATTTTTAATAGTATCAATTATTTTTTTATATATATAATTTTGATAAAAAGAATAAAAAAAATTTCTTTAACACAATTCTATTCTTGATTCTCAAAAGAAAGATCCTGGTTGAGTTTCCAATCACTATATAGAATTATATTGATCATAAATGTCAGCTATAGTTTAGTTGGCAAAAATTTATATTTTTAAAATAATCCACCTATCTTATTTGATCCGTAACAGGATACGTATCTTTGCGCGTAATAATGTTTTCATGCCGGCTGAAGCTTCTGTGTTGGGAGTTGAATCCGTTTCTTCACGATGGTCTTCGGTGTAGTGGACAGGAGTCGTGTAGACTGAATACTTGGACGGATGTAAATTTTTGGTACATCGTTTTGGTTCAGGCATCGTCAGTCACTTTATCTTCGGTGATGATAAATCTTCGGACGTAGCAGACTTATCTCCCCTCTGGATGGTAGAGTATAACTCTTTCGATTCTAGAGTTAGTCCCGAAATCGTTGGTTTTTCTGCATCGGTCATCTTGTTTTTGGGCAGGCTAATTCTTTTTCTTTCTCCTTTAGAAATTTCGACATGACCCGTTCTTGAACTTTTGGATAAGAGGCCAGCCATTTTGGAAATTGTCGTCTTTATTGGCAATTGATAGAGGCAGAATGTGAGGAGAATACATAATAGTAACAATCCTATGTAAGACGAATAAACGAGGGCTGTTTGATTTCTCCCTATATGAGCGACTCCATGTCAAGTGATCAAGGTGGAGAAAAATTTTTCTCCAATCGTAGCAAAACTTGGGGCTTTTGTAGTACTCATAGATAGTAATTTTTCGTGAAAATATTTTTTTACCTAGTCCAATATTTTCCGAGGGGGAGGAGGTTAAATTTTCGTGTTTTTCAGTACAATGCTTATTTCAATAATTTTTTACTCTTAAACAATTAAACATTTTGACAAAGTACATTACATTTGAGAATTATGGGTGATAGTTCTGTTAAATTTAAGTGCAAATCAGGTTCATAAATAATCTCCGTTTGCCCAACTCGGGAAATAGTCGCCGGAATTATTGCATTCCTAGTTCTTGCCATGCAGCCTGGTGCCAGTTTAAGAATGTCAGTTCCGTTAAGATAAATCTTGATGGGAGTCATAGAGTGACAAATAATCGTTAAATTCTCTGTCCTGGAAAAAGAATATAGCCAACTGGAAAGGGTGGCTAGTGGTTGCCAGAAGGACTCAATGTTGTTAGTGATCCGGATCTCACAGGTCCTAAAGCCATCGATTGTTGGGTTGATTAGAAGCGAGGGTTCACACGCCGGTCTTTCCTTCAGATTGTAAATCGGAATTCCATTCAAACAGGCATGATATGATGTTGTCTATTTGCAGGATTTCCAATCCTGTTCCGTCAAAAGAAGATAGGTGTGTTGCTCTTCATCAATAATAAGGTATTGATGAATGATATATGCTCTTATCGTTTTGTTTCCTATTGCCTCCTGAATAGTTGGGAGGGGGTGCATTTTTAATGCCTGATAGTTGTATTTTTCTAACATGAGGATGTCAACAAGGATTTTCAATTGTTGATCTACAAATGGGATGGCAACGGTGGAAATTAGTATTAGTTCGTCGATGCTGACTGCGGGTCCAGGCAAAGGGAACTGTACTTCGGTATGATGATCCTGGGCGTCACGTAGAATGGGCTCCAGTTGTTTGGAAGAGATCAACCCAGGAAGCAGTTTTCCTTGTCTCGCCGTATGGACTGCCTCCAACATGGTTTGTGTAACTCGAATGTTGTGATCCAGTCCTGTCTTCAATGCTCCCAGTAGGTTGAATATTGCGTCCCTCTTTTCTAACTCGACTTTAGTTGTTGATTGATTTTCTTGGTTTTTGATTAGCAGGTCTAATTTCTTGTTAATACTATTTATTAGGGAGCTGTGTTTTTCAATTTGGGCATGGAGTGTGTCGAGCTGAGACCTCACAACATGTGTCTGACGTCCAACCAGGTGAGACAGATTAGCTTGTGCGGAATTCAGCTCATGCATGATGGCATCGTATCTCTCTCCATCTTCGTAGTTCAAAACGCCTGCGATGGGACCAGCGATCTTTCCTAGGAACCCGAGTAGGGGTACACTTCGTCTCATTCGTAGTTGAGCCGTCATCTTCTTCAATATTGGTTTGCGATTGTTTTCTAATTCAATGATTTGGGTTTGAAATTGCTCCTGCAGTTCAGAAGCCATTTCCCACTTATCCTCCCAAGGGTGATGGATTACGAATTCATGTCACCAATTCTTTTCAGATATACAATGGTTCTTCAGTTTCTCCAATCGGGCCTTCAGGTCATCGATGTGTCCATGTTATCGGCCTATGTCCAGGAAGATGGCTATTCTCCAGTTAGACACAGACCTCCTTACAGTTCCAAGGTGCTCATAATATATCCCACTGCTAACAGGCAGCGGGGTGATTTGGAACTGCTGTCCATCGGAAGTCCTTGGAGATGAGTTGGAACCAGTGGCTGCTATTGGAACCAGGATAGAGGTTAGACATGTCAGTAAGAAGACGATTGGTCCTTTCATCTTGACGTTCCTTTTCTTCCCTAAAATGAGTAAGATGTTAATATTGGCATTAAGAGATATTGGTTACAGGTGAGTAACCAATACCTTGTCTTTATGTTTGGCAAACCTGTCGCCATTTTCATTTTCTAAAATAACATTATTATTCTGGGTAATGTCTACAACCTTATACGGTCCACTTGCGCTGTTGTCAAACTTGTTCGTTCTTACTTCCTTGTAGGTGTATACTTGGTCCCCAATCTTAACACTCGAAGGTCGAGCTTTGCGATCATAGAACTCTTTAGAAAGACATTTTACCTTTCTTAGAGTTCCAGCCGCTAGATTTTGAAGCTCGGTCATTCGTGTGATAAGATCTCTCAGGTACGACCCGTAGGTTTCAAGTTCTGGTCCTTGCGGGAAGGAACTTGGGATTCTAGCCATGTGACCAAACACCAACTCGTATGGAGTGAAATTGGTTGCCTCGTGAATTGACGTGTTATAATTAAACATTGCAAATGGAAGCAGACGATCCCAGTCGTCAAAATCCCTTGCGTAGTGTTTGATATAATCCGTCAATTCGATGTGGCTTCTTTCCAAGGCTCCATTGGTTTGAGGTCGATAGCCAGAGGTTATAAGTTGTTTTACACCAAATATTCCTTCAAGCTTCCGCATTTAGGAACTTACAAAGCTTCTGCCCCTATCGGTGAGCACGCATCTTGGTGATACGAATGTAGCAAAAAGATTTGTTGCTACTGCATGAGCGATATTGGTGGTTTTTATGTCGGGTATGGAAACGACGATGCAATACTTACTAAAATTGTCTTGCATCGTGAGAATGTGTCGATTCCCATTGTGGGTGGTTCTAAGTTTTCCTACCGTATCTAAAGACACTTTATCGAAAGGCATAGCCGGCGTGTCTGTTATAATCATAGGCTCTCTTGTACGGGCCCTGGCTAGTTTATTCTCGAAACAACTTTACATTGACAAATAAACTCTGTAACCTCGTCTCGCAGTCTCGGCCAATAGAATCGTTCTCGTATTCTACGGTACGTTTTTGTGATACCTTTATGGCCTCCTACAAGACTACGGTGGAATTCCGATATTATTTTAGGTCGCAGTTCTAAAGGAGAAACTTGGATTCTTCCGTAGCACAAGGTAATTTTTATATCGCCACTGCGGAATATTCCTGCTACAAGTTCCGCCATTTTATTTTGTGGGAGGGAACCTAAAAGGTCTCCGGTATTTGCCATACCGCAATGGGTTTGGTTGTCTAATGTAAGGGCATATTTTAAATTTTTTAAACCCTGTACGACGTCCCCCCAGTCTAATTCGTCTGAGTACCGTTTTTAATCACGATTGAGTATACCCTATATTTCCCGCAGAGTGTAAGATGTACTTGTCCTTTTGTGGGTTTACTATCTCGGATGTCCTGCATGTCTATCTTTTCCGTTGCTATTAACAGTTTTGAAATGGAATCGAGTGGTTCGCAATCTTCCGAAATAAAGTGGGCATAATTGTCTCGTCTGTAAGTTAGTGGTTCTGTCCATTTATTGTCAATATTAGCAGGTTCTTGCTTTCCACTTATGGGTTTTTCGTCATCGGACGTTTCAGACGCTGAAGATGGGGTTGTTGGGTCGCAGAAAGGGATTTTTAATTTTAAGAAAGGGCTCACTGGTGCCGCGCACTTCACTGTGTTTTCACTAAAGGAATTCCTAGATTGTAGTCGGCGTGGCACAACGCTTCCTTTTCTTTCTCGAGTTAAACTTTCTGGTGCATGGGTGCCTCGCTTTTGGAATGGCGTAAACGGGGTTGATTGTGCGCCTGGAGCTGATAGGAATCCCGGGGTCAAGAATAAGGAGTTTCTCGGAGGGGATTCGTTTTCCCCAGGGTCCTTCAGAACTTCAGGCATTTCCTGAAATCGCACGACACTTCTTCTGGATGGTGGTCTGGGCGGGCTGGAGGGGAGTGCTTTGTTGATCGCTTCAGCACAAGGGGGCGTTGTTTCAGCTTCGAGTTGTCCTATTTCTACCCCTGTTTTTTCTCGTCTATTTTGATTGTAGTTTTTCAGAAAATCGTTGACTCTTTTTCCGAAAATATCGTCGTCGTTGTCTTGACAAGGATCTAGATGCTTTAAATATTCGAGGTACTCTTCGGCACTTTCGCCTTCGGAAATATAGAGCCTTCGAGACGTCACATCCATTCCCTCGTGATCCCAGGCCAACGTTTGATTGGTAAGGCTTAGTGGGTCGATTCCTCTCTTGGCTAAAGACTGTTCAAATTTACGAACTTATTCATCGAGATTATCGTTGGGGTATTGCTGACTATGTTTCTCCTCATCACTGTTAGCGTCCGAATTGTCCTCGCTACTGATAGGGCGTGGCGGGCCGCTGATTACTATATCTTCTGGAGCTTGTTCTTCTTCTGATTCTTCTGAAGAGGATTCCGAAGAGGAGCTTGATTCTGATAGCGGTTCCAGGAGTGCACCTTCTCTGGCGAGACGATCAGCGTTCTCATTGCCTTCGATACCGTCCATTCCCACTTTACGTCCTTCTTTAACAACTCCGACAGAGGTTTAGCTAATTTAACGTAGTCCTTAATAAAACGGCGATAATATCCGGATAGCCCTAAGAAACTTCTAATGTCTTTTTGCGTCTTGGGTTTAGAGAAATTTTTAATGGCTTCAATTTTGTTGGGGTTAGGTTTGACGCCATTCCCGCTAATAATGTGCCCAAGGTACGCCACTTCCGTTTTCAAAAACTCCTACTTGTCAGGTTGAAGTTTTAGATTTGCTTCCCGAAGCTTAGTGAAAAGCCGCCGGGCTCTTACATCATGCTTTTTAAGTGTGTCCGAATAAATAATAATGTCATCCAAATAGACAAATGCCTCTGTATCGAGCATGCTACTTAGTACACTATTAAGTAATCGTTGAAAAGTGGGAGGAGCGTTCTTTATGCCCATGGGCATCCTGTGATACTCATAGTGACCGTTTTTCGAAGAGAATACCGTTTTGTGTCGGTCATCGGGGTGTGTCTCAACTTGGTGAAACCCACTTGCTAAATCAAATACGGTAAAGAACCTAGCTTTCCCCAAGCGATCGAAAATTCCACTAATATTTGGCAATGGAAATGCGTCTCCAATTACCTTCTCATTTAGGGCTCTATAATCGATTACGACCCTCCACTTCTTTTCTTCTGAGGCGTTGAGTTTTTTCGGCACGATAGTAGTGGAGAATTATAATCGGAATTAGAATGACCTATTATCCCGCTATTGAATTGCTTTAGGAGCTGCGCATCTATTTGCTCCAAAGCCTCATTAGGGGACCTATATTGTTTCTTTCGAAGTTCCCATGTCCGTGATCTTCTGCAATTTCTCGGAGTCGGAATCAGAGAGTTCTTCTCCGGGGAATTTACAAAAGTCAAATGGAATGAGCCTCTGTGGTTCTAATCGTAAGTCAATGTCATCTTCAGTGGTGTTAATAGCCATCGCATGGCATACACCATCTTTACTCGAAACTAGAGCTTCTCCCAGGTAAACACCTCCTGGGGCCTGCATACGCGGGAGATAGCCTTCTTTCAACTCCGGGTTAAGTACATCGATCGCTATCGGTTTTCTGGTTCGAGCTTGAATTCTTAGTATTCTTGCGAATGGTTTAATTAGAGGTCTCAACTTCGCTCTAGCTTCCAGTGATTTGCGGTCCACAAACGGAATAGGAGTCACCGGATTTGTTATGGTTACAAGAGCGTTATGTCTGAAGGAAAGTTGAGCCTGTTCCTGACGCAAGAATGGTCTTCCCAGAATTCCAGATGTAGAGATCGGAAAGCTACTTTTTACAATTGAAATTCGATCAGAACATTGAGGACTGTAACTTCGACAGTTTCCAATGTTTGGACCGAATGATTGGTAATGCCCGTAATCTCAGTGCACTTGCTTCGATCAAGTGTGAGCTCGGGTTTTAGAATATTGGCTTTAATTAAATTTGTGTCAGAGCCGGGATCAACTAAGAAGTTCACCTTTGGTTGTCTAAACTCGGGCGCATCCAGTTAAACTACTGGGGAGTCCTCTCCTCTTGATTTTGCTCTACGGACCCTACTTGGTCCGGAGCAAAATGGACGGACCTCTGACGCTGAGGAGTTGGACTCGGGGCCGCGTCGGAGCGTCGAGTCTGTTGAAAGTTTAAATCCGGCTTTTGGAAACTCGGATTTTGTGGAGGGCCTGGCGAGACTGAACGAGGTGGGGTGTTGCTTGGCCTGTAACTCTGTGTTGGTGCTCTGTATTGCTGGTATTGTTGTTGGGGTGGTGTAGGGGCGCGTGGCGCAGCATACGTGGGGGGCTGTGGATATGGCTTTGGTTGAATAGGGGGTGCGAAAGCCATTGGTTGAGCAAATGACGGCATCATTGACTTATAAAATACCGCTAGTTGCTCCGGGGTAAATTGCATCACCCCACTGGGTTGACTTCGGCTGGATCTAGGACCTGTTATGAATAGTAATTTTAGTTGCCTAATTTAGTATTAAGTTGTTTGGTGGTGGGATAGTTACAATAGTTGGTAGCAGTAGAAGTTTTTTGTTTTAGTGTATTTGTTGGGTGATGGGATGGTTTTGTTTATTCATTTATATAGTTTCATACGGGTTAGGAAGGAAAATGGAATAATAATTTCTGTCAACTGCGAAGAAAAGGTCTTCCGGTGGTTGCTATCTCTGACGGTTGGTAAACAAAAAGGTTACCAACCGGGCTGTATTAGTTAATTTTACCTGACAACCAAAGTGATTGATTTGGTTGGGCTGCAATAAAATGTCTGAGTCATAGGGAGACTCCATTTTGGTTTGTTTTTGATTTCCTTCCTTGTTGTTTAATAGAGTGAAACAAGCATTTCTCAATTGGTAAATAACACAGGAAAAATCACCCAAAAGTTTATACCTGCGATACCCTTCCCATTTCACATGATGACAAGTGGGAAGAGGAAAAAGGGTTTTTCCCGGCTGAGTTTAGTTTTAAATATACGCGCGAGTGAACAACAAGTGTTAAAACTATATATTTGTAAAATTGAACTTTAATTCAATAAAGACAAAATTAAATCTAATTAATTGAGTTTTCTTTCTTCTTTAAACCCGAAACATTGGTGCCGAAACCCGGGAACTTCTTCACGTGGCCGGGTAGAAAATTTCGATTTAAAGAAACAGTGATATGGATCAAAAGAAAAGAAAACGGGGTCGTCCGAAGAAGATCCAGCATCCTGAAAAAGATGCTCAGCCTCATGAGGACGAACATCCGAGGAACCGGGAACCGTTGGTTGTTGGTTCGTATGGCGATAGTTCAAATCGTCCTGATCCGATAAGAACGGGAGACATCAGCGAGAGAGGCGGATTGAGCCGGCCTGGACGTCAGACATATTCACAACGTACAACTGAGGGATTAACGATGGATAACTGGTCGGATGGAGCTTCGAGGAGGTATGGTGAGTTATCTGATTCTCTAATATCACTTGAGTCTAGAAAAAGGCGGTTAGCAATTTAGGCAGCTGAGGAAAGGGCACAAATTAAAAGGGTTATGTTAGCACAAAGGGAAAAAATAGAACTTGATTTGATTAATGAAAAATTAGAAGCTAGTCGCGAATTCGAGGACAGGTCTGATAGAGATTCTGCCACCCCCCCTTATGGTAATCGGTTGTACGGAACAAATTCAAATATTAGACGGTGGGAAATGGATGTGTGGAAAAATCACTCTAAAATACCTGCCTCCCGTTCCCATCCTGCTCCTATTTCACACATGGAATCCAATCTCGATAGAGTTTACGATAGAGAGGAATGCAGACCGAGAAATTTCCTTTCAGAGAAGTCTATAAATACTCTGACACCTCCGATAAGGGAACAAAATATACCCGATACCCTTATCACGTGCAATCCTCAGCACCTCATCAGTAGACTGTCTTTTACAAATGGTCTTCCACAATTTTCCGGTGATTGTTTGGAGTGGCTCCGTTTTAAAAGAGGATTCCAAACCTCAACTGAACTAGGGGGTTTTTCAGACACGGAAAATATAGCTAGATTATATGAAGCGCTGAAGGGGAAAGCTAAGGAATCTGTAGATTCCTTAATGATTACAGCTTGTTCCGCAGAAACCATTATGAAAACGCTCGAATTACGGTTTGGCAACGCGGATAGGATTACCGATAGGATTGTAACGGAAATTAAAGCACTCCCACGTATGTATACGGGTAAATCAGACATCGTTAGCTTCGCAACTAAAGTTCGTAACTGTGTATCAGCATTGCAATGTTTAAACCAATCTGGTCACCTCCACAATCCCGACTTACTCAAGGAAATAATTGGTAAGATGCCGCCTGCATTGATCTACGAATACAATAGGTTTATGAATATAAACGCGAATGATGAACCGAGATTAGTAAAACTGTCAGAATTTCTGTATAGGGAGGCGGAAATGGCGTGTGTGGCTGGGACCTCAGGAAACGTAGGGAAAATAACAAAAAACGTCTTGACCACAGTTAGTATTTCTGAAACAGATTCCGCGACATTAAATAAAATACCTGAACGGAGGGTTCCCTTAGAAAATAAATCAAATCCAAAAAAAATGTTTATATTGTGATAAAATAGGCTATGAAATTTCCGTGTGTTGGACATTTGCCCGTACAACGGTGAATGAGCGTTGGAAGTGGGCTCGTAAATCCAACTCGTGTTTTAAGTGCCTTTCAGGGAAGCACAAAATAAGTGATTGTAAATCGAAAAAAACATGTTCAGTTGGGAATTGTAAGAAGGGGCATCATCAACTTCTGCACTTTGATCCGAAAAAGAATCAAGTAAATGTTAATAAATCCCGTGATAATTTGTCCCCAAACGATAAAGCGATTGTAAATAGTATTGGAAATGAAGGTTCATGACTAATAGAAAGTGTCTTATTGAAAATTATCCCGATAACGATCCTTACCGCACATCGACAAATAAAATCATTTGCGTTATTAGACGAAGGCTCCACGACCTCACTAATAAATTGGGATATTGCCTGTAATATTGGGGCCAGGGGACCTTGTATAACAATAAAACTAAAAGGAATAGGAGATATAGAGTTAATTGAAATGGAAAGTGAACTAGTAAATATTAAAATACTTTGTAATGGGGTAACCTTTGATCTTCATAACGTTAACACAGTGAAAAATTTATCACTTCCAAGACAAACATTAACAACAGAAATTATCCGTAGATTTAAAGATTTAAATAAATTAGGAGTAGAACCCTATACAAATGCAAACCCTACTCTTTTAATTGGTCAAGACAACAGTTCTCTAATAGTATCAAGAGAAGTACAAACTATAAAATCATGTTCATTATCTGCATCACGTACCTCCTTGGGTTGGGTAATCCACGGACCTATATATAGTAAACATTCGAAAACACGGAGATCCAAAAATAGTTGGACCTGCGTAACAGAAATGACTGAAAAAGCAAATACCAGGGAATGCGCGGCGAAGGATGATAATCTCGACGAACTCATTAAAAACTATTTCAATATCGAAAATTTCGGTGTAACGTCAGGTGACAAAGAATCGTTGACTAAGGATAGGGCATACAAAATTCTTACAGAAACAACTCGCAGAGTCGAGATACATTGGGAAACAGGGCTACTATGGAAACGGGATGAGATGTTAGTACCTGACAGTAAAAACACTGCGTTGTTGCGTCTTGCAGCCCTTGAAAGGAAATTAGATCGTGAACCCGTCTATGCACACCAGTTTTGTTCTGAAATGGATAGATTATTGTTTAACGGTTATGCCCAAAAATTACAAAACGACTGCACATCTGGTAGCGAATGGTATGTCCCTCATTTCGGTCAATTCAATCCTAATAAGAAAATAAAAATAAGGTTACTTTTTGATGCGGCAGCTAGGTCGAACGGAATAAGTTTGAATGATCAATTACTAAAAGGGCCTGATCTGTTGAAATCACTTATAGGGGTCTTGATGAGATTCAGGGAAAAAATGGTTGGAATTAAGGGAGACATAAAAGATATGTTCCTACGGATTAAGGTGAGGGAGCAAGACCGCAATGCTCAACGCTTCTTGTGGCGAGGTATGAACAGAAACACACTTCCTGAAGTATATCAGATGACCACATTAATTTTCGGTTCTAAATGCTCACCAAGCAGCGCTATCTTCGTAAAAAACACAAACGCGGAAAAATTTAGAGAAATAATGCCCAGATCAGTAAACGCGATAATTGAAAATACATACGTAGATGATCTTGTATTTAGTGTAGACACCGAAGAAGAAGCGGTACAAACGATTAAAGAGGTAACAGAAATTAATTCTGCCGGGGGCTTTGAGATGCATGCTTGGACATCAAATAAACGCGTCATTCTAAAATCTGCCCGAACCATTCAAGTGATTCGCAACTGATTCAGTTCAAAGGTAACAATATGGAAGAAGAAAAAACTTTAGGTTTGTGTTGGGACACTAATACGGACACCCTAATATTTAAAATCGATTTAGATAAAATTCCGAAAGATATATTAACTGGGTACAAGAAGCCAACTAAACGTGAATTCCTGCGCGTTATTATGTCTGTATTTGATCCATTGGGGTTCTTGTCTCCATTCCTTAATCGTTCTAAAATCCTAATGCAAAGGGTCTGGGTGAGTGGAATTGGATGGGACTGTGAGTTAAATGAAGAAGAATATTTAATTTGGAAAGGTTGGGTCCAAGATTTATCCGACATTAAACTTTGCAGGATACCCAGGTGGTATATTAAGTCTCAAAACAAAGTAACTGAAACTCAACTACATATATTTTGCGACGCGAGTCTGAAGGCTTTCTCCGCGGTAGCGTACTGGAGATTATCCTTTAGTGACGGTTCACTTCAAGTTATTTTAGTTGGTAGTAAAAGTAGAGTAGCCCCGCTCAAGACAATGTCAGTCCCACGACTTGAACTCTTAGGAGCCTTGTTAGCCACGCGACTAGGGAAATTGATAACAAACGAACACGAGATGAAGATAACCAAACGCTTTCTGTGGTCTGATTCGAGAACCGTACTTCTCTGGGTAAAAACAGACCCTCGAGAATATCAAACCTTCGTTGCCCATAGATTAACCGAAATATTAGATCTTTCTGATCCCTCGGAATGGTTTTAAGTCCCATCAGAACAAAATCCCGCAGATGATGCATCAAAACCCAAAATAGGTCCACTACATCAAAATTACCGTTGGTTCAATGGCCCATCCTTCCTAAATACCGAAAAAGAGAACTGGCCAAGCCAGGAATGTTTGAAAACCAATAGTTACGACGACAGGCTCCACATAGAGCGCAAAAAGGTATATTCTGTAATGGTCATTCAATCAACTATAACAAATGTAACCGAGCCAAAACGATTCTCTAAATTCAACAGACTGTTACGAAGCACGGCTTGGGTTTTAATAGCTATTGATCGACTGAGGTATAAAATCGAACCAAAAATGTCAGTTGAGCATCTGCAAAAGGCAATGACACTTCTTATAAGTGAAATTCAAAAGGACTGCTTTAAACCTGAGATTGAAGCAATAACACGACAAGAGCCTATAACAAATAACAGCAGGGTTAGGACATTAACACCGATAATTGGAAGGGACGGTCTGCTAAGGGTTCGTGGGCACGTTAACGTCTCAGACGCGACAGAATTTGAGGGACAGCCTATCATTTTAGATGGGGGTCATAAGATTACGCGATTGATACTGCAAAATTATCATGAGAAAGCAAATCATGGTAGCAATAGCATGGTCGTCAACGAAATTAGACAGAAGTTCTGGGTAACAAATCTCCGTCAGTCTCTTCGCACTACCTCAGCAAAGTGTCAATTTTGCATCCTAACAAGGAACAAACCATTAACACCCATCATGGGGGATTTACCTACAAGTAGGATCGCATATCGGGAACGCCCATTTACACATTGCGGGGTGGATTACTTTGGACCGATGATGATCAAAATCGGTCGTAGAAGAGAAAAACGCTGGGGGGTCCTTTTTACATGCTTAACCACAAGAGCCATACATATAGAATTAGCTCACAGTGCAAACAAAGACTCAGCGATAATGGCCCTACGTCGACTAATTGCCAGAAGAGGACAACCTAATGCCATATATTCCGACAATGGAAGAAATTTTATTGGGGCAAATAGAGAACTCTTAAGCGCTCAAAAGGAGCTAAATTTTCAAGCTCAAGAGGAGTTCATAGTGAACCTGGGAATTAAGTGGAACTTCATCCCACCTAGTGCTCCACATATGGGGGGAGCCTGGGAACGTCTGATACGTTCCGTGAAAACGGCTCTCAAAGTAACACTTAGAGACCCAGTACCAAAGGAAGAAGTGTTGATCACCTTACTAGCAGAGGCTGAACATTCTGTCAATTCGAGACCACTTACCCATGTGTCGATGGATTCCAGAGACCAAGAAGCATTGACACCAAATCACTTCTTATTAGGGTCATCAACAGGAAATTGCACGCTAGGAAGATTTGAAACTCTCCGAGATTGTACACTGAAACAATGGCGAGTTGCACAATCGCTCTCCGATTCATTTTGGAAAAGGTGGTTAAGAGAATACCTCCCAACGTTGCTTCCTCGAAAAAAGTGGACGAGTGAAACAGAGAAGTTAAAGATAGGAGATGTGGTAATAATAGTGGACTACAACTCCCCAAGAAATCTGTGGAAGAAAGGGATAATATCCCAAGTCTTCCCAGGAAAGGACGAACAAGTTCGAGTGGTTAAAGTTCGGCTAGAGAACACGTCTCTAGTTCGTCCAGCAAATAAGCTGATAAAAATTACACAATACCCATAAGTACAAAATCCTCGATTTGTACGAGGGGAGAATGTTATGAATAGTAATTTTAGTTGCCTAATTTAGTATTAAGTTGTTTGGTGGTGGGATAGTTACAATAGTTGGTAGCAGTAGAAGTTTTTTGTTTTAGTGTATTTGTTGGGTGATAGGATGGTTTTGTTTATTCATTTATATAGTTTCATACGGGTTAGGAAGGAAAATGGAATAATAATTTCTGTCAACTGCGAAGAAAAGGTCTTCCGGTGGTTGCTATCTCTGACGGTTGGTAAACAAAAAGGTTACCAACCGGGCTGTATTAGTTAATTTTACCTGACAACCAAAGTGATTGATTTGGTTGGGCTGCAATAAAATGTCTGAGTCATAGGGAGACTCCATTTTGGTTTGTTTTTGATTTCCTTCCTTGTTGTTTAATAGAGAGAAACAAGGCATTTCTCAATTGGTAAATAACACAGGAAAAATCACCCAAAAGTTTATACCTGCGATACCCTTCCCATTTCACATGATGACAAGCGGGAAGAGGAAAAAGGGTTTTTCCCGGCTGAGTTTAGTTTTAAATATACGCGCGAGTGAACAACAAGTGTTAAAACTATATATTTGTAAAATTGAACTTTAATTCAATAAAGACAAAATTAAATCTAATTAATTGAGTTTTCTTTCTTCTTTAAACCCGAAACAACCACTATTCTCCCTATCGTTATCATTCTTTCTTTTTTCTATCGAAACGTGCCCTTCTACCTGACGACTATACGGGCTGGGGGAACGAGTCCTGTCGTCCGCTCGGGTAATGTGGTAAGAAGATGCTCTAGATCTTTCCGCATAATTGCGGCGCTCTTCTGCATAAAGGGCATGCTCGTAGGCCTCTTCGAGGTTTCTAGGATTACGCGTGTCAACGAAAGTTGACATTTCTTCGGGTAAGCCCCTAACGAAGGCGCGGAATGCATTTTCGACCACTGGCTGCATTATTATTTCGCTTTCAGAAATTTCCTGTCCACGTTTGTTAGCGCCAACGTCATTCCGGACTATTTCGCGGTACACTCTATTATATTTTAGTTCTAACGCATGTCTTGCGCCACTCACGAGTCCTCTTAGTCTATCATGGTAGTCACTCACCGTTTCAGTTTGCTTAAGCCGAATTGACATTATGTTGTCGAGATACCATTGGTACTTTTTTGAGGAAGCAAAACGTTTTCTTAAATGTTCTACAAGATCATTTATTCCGTCAAAGCGTAAGCCACGAACACTGTCTCACGCTGAGCCTCTCAGTTTGCTCAAGACGGCCTTGAGGAAACCGGGCTCCGACACCTCCGGTATGAATGCGGCGCTATTTTCTATTTCTTGTAAAAAGTCTTTGAGAGGGGGCTGGCGACCGTCAAACAAGGGAATATTACTATTACCTATTACTTGAATTCGTTTGTACTGACATTTGCTCAAGTACTGAAACGACATTATTGGTGTTGTCTAGTGGCATAGGAAGGGGCCCCACGTTTGGTACTTCCCCCCCTATATGGATAGATCCATTGGGGTTTGGGTTTCCACCACCACCGGTAGCCATGTTTATTAGGTTTTTTTCTTTTTTTTTAAATTAGTTAAATGTTAGTAGACATGTACAGTAGTGAAAAGGATGTTGCTTGGCAATCTTTAGTAATTCGCGCACTGTGTCGCCACCGCAGATTATTCCTGCTGATTGCTTACTTGGGGATTAGTCTTGCGGAAAATTTTCTAATCCTAATTTGCAAACCCTTTTTCCGTCGTGGACTTTGTTTAATTTTGTGTAGTCAATTTCGAAGTGATTATTGGATTTTGTTGAAACCTTAATCGCGTTAGAACTATACGGAGACGACTCTCTGTTATTCATTTTTCGGTTAAGCTGAGATTTTTTATTTGTGTCTCTAATTGTGTAATTGAAGATTGCAACTGCGTAACTCTAGCGCTGACAGCTCTCACTTCCGACAAGCTTAAGGCTAGCTGGTTTTCCAAAAATTCTACATTTATTTCCAACAAATAATTACTACGGTCTAGTCTATTACATTCTGTCCTCAGGAAAAATAATTTTCTATTTATCTTGTCTATTAGTTCGTCTGAATTTGGAAGGTAAACGTCCTTCCACTCTGGAGACATGGAAAAAAATTCCTTTCCTTTTTTTTACTGAATTGTTAGTTTAAGGAGTCGTGACGTCAATTCGTCTATAACGTCCTGTTGTGCTGAAACTTGTTCTTGGATAGTGAGTACTTTTTCCGTATTTTCAGCGTGAGAGTCTGCTAGCGTAGTTATCCATGATAAGACAAATCTGTTTTGTTTTTCTAAACGTTTAACCCTACAATCTAAGGATAGGTGATGTGAGGCTGATTGTCGGCAGTATTCTTCTAGATTTTCCAACCTCTCAGTAACCTCTGACCATTGGTCCCGAGAGAAACCTGGCACTACTAAGGCTAAGCGGGGAAACATGGATTATCGTAGATTAATTTCCTTTTTTTCTATTTTTACTATTTTCAGTCTGTTTTTTGGTACGACTGAAACTAATTGGGCTGAATCGAGGAAAGAAAGGGGAATGCTACTTAACTCGGATTGAGTTAACAGCTCTGGATCTGATATGGGAAATTTATCGCTATACTGGACAAAATAATATATTTCTGTCATTCAAAAAAAATTAAGCTTTAAAGTATAAGACGTTTTAAGTCCCAGATTTCCTCTATAGCTCTCCGTATTCTAACTACTTCTATTGGGATAACTCCTGGGGGTAGAGGTATCTCGTCTTTAAAAACGGGGTGTTGGAGCTCAAGTTTAGGGACTACGTCGGGGATTGATTTCTGGTCACACATTAGAGATCTTAGTCCAAAATCATAATGTCACTGTCATAATCTACAGTCGTGTCAGAATCGTATAGCTGTTCCAGGTGTTCGTTGCTAGGTCTCGATCTAATGTGGTTTTCCTGAGCATACGCTGTTTGTCTGAGTGCTAAGGCTTCTTCAATATCAACGTCTATAACCTCAAACGCAATTGCAATTGCAGCAGGAGCAGGTGGGATAACGTCCGGAATTATTCTGGGAGTAGGTTTAACTGAACACACTGGTCGAATTTTGATTATTGGGTGTGTGAGCTTATAAAAGATTTCAGAACCTGGTTTGATTCCCGATTTTTGGGAGTGCTTAAATCCGGCTTTCTTGCCTCTCTTTGGTTTCGATGGACCAGAAGACATTTTTATTTTGACATATTAAAAGAATCCAAAACAAAACAAATTATCTGTACGAAAAGGAATTGGATTTAATTACAAGAGGAAAAGAGGGACTCTTGACTCAATTCCGAAAGAGGTAACACCTCCCTCTTTTTGAAAAAGTAAGGTTTACAGCCGCAGCCGAGGGGCTTTCTAAAACGGGTGACCAGTACTTTAACAAGCGCTTCTGAGCAGAGAGAGATCTCAGTTTTCCTTTCGGAAAATTATTCAGATACAGCCGAGGAATTTTCTGGTCGTGCGGCTTTGTACTTGCAACCAGCGCGAAAGAGTTACTGATCTTTTAAAATAAAAATAATTATTTTAAAAGAATTTGGTACCTTAAATTATCAGTAGCATCAGAAGTTTGTCTTGAATGCGGATGGGATTTAAAGGGCGGAACTAGGAATAAATCCTGCTCCTAATAATCCTTCGAAACCGAAGATTCCTTGCCCTAAACAACTTAGAGTAGCGTCTATCGATTCTACTACCCTGAAACAAATTTCTTCACCGTTTATCGGCAAATAGATTACACCTAAAATTTGGACCAGTGTGTCATTAATACAGTCGTCGTCTAAATCTTCATGCAGAGTGCAATTATCGTCGAGATTATATTCTGGAATGTAATTGTACTTAGTCAGTAAGTCAATAGGGATGTTCAATTTTCCGTTCAAAACTTTATTTGTTTCTACTGTTACGTAGGGTGGCAAATGTAGGGAGTCGCGTTTGTCTTCAATGGGAACTTCATTTTTCGTTGACTGTTGTCATTGTTAAAATTTTGGGAGAAGAAATGTGAAGAAAAGGAACAACCGAATTATTACAAAAGGGTGGATTCTAATTTATATTTTCTTTTTCCTTATTTTCTAAGGCTAGTTTTACGCGACGTTCAATCTCCTTTCGTTTGTTCGCGAGAGCGATTTCGGCTTCGGCTTTATTCGAAAGATGTTCAAAGTAATCAGAAAAGTCTTTCCACGAATTTAAGGAGTTTTCCGAGGAAACTTCAACCTTGTCTACGAGTCTACTAGTTGACGGCGCAATGTCGATGTCGACCAAGAGTGGGGCTGCCTGCTTAGCAAGTTTCTTGCTCTTAAGGAAACTTTTTGTTTTTGATCGCCCTCCACGACGTTTGTTTTTATTCGGCATTGTGAATCATTCTTCAAAAATAGAATAAAAAAATAAATAGTAAAATAACCAATCGGACAATTATTATTTCGTTATTTTGACTTTAGAAATTCGACAAACAAAATTTTCTACTTTTTTTCGGCAGCAACTTCGGTTTCAGCTTTGTTCGTTATAGTCTCAAAAAATTTGGAAAATTCTTCCTAAGAATTTAGAGAGCTTACGGAATTTTCTAATCGCGTTTCACTGCTATTAACGGATGCTCTGGCCGACGCTAGAATCTTATTTAAGTTATCGTCACTAAGAATTCTTGCTTCGGTTTTAGCGAGGTCCTTAACCTTCGTCAACCTGACTATCCTTGGTTTTCCACCTTGGCAGTTATATTTCTTCGGCATTGTAAAACACCTTTTTTCATTATTTATGATTTTTTTATTTCAAAAGACGATAGGAAAAAAAATAAATTTCTTAAAATGTGAGTAATTGGTTTAAAATTGACAGACACTCTTTTTTTCTTTTTACCAAAACCTTGTTTCAACCTTAAATGAGGTTCTGGAGCCCCCACTATGAAAGTAGGGTCGTCACATACAACTCACTCCCAGTTGATTCCATAAAAATTTATTAAAGAAAATTCCTTTCTTTCATTAATTTTTAATGCCAGCTTTAATAATAAAAAAATCAAACTGTATGTTTAAAATGTTATTAAATTAAATTAAGAGAAAGAAAACTTTTCTTTCGTCAGTGGAGGATTTTGTTTTATTTAACCTTAAATGAATTTCTGGAGCCCCCACTATAAACATGGGGTCATCACATACTCTTCACTCCCAGTCAAATAGTGAAATTAAGAAAGGAAATTTATATTAAATTTTCTTTCAATTTCCAGCACTTCATCCAGGCTGACATTAAAGAGAGTTTTCCTTTAATTTCTTTACTTCAATTGTCAAACGATCTTACGATAATTAACCCAATTAATTGCCAAAACAAAATGGTAAATAATTTCCTTCAACCGACCAAAACCTTGGTTCAACCTTAAATGAGGTTATGGAGCCCCCACTATAAAAGTAGTGTCATAACATACTACTCACTCCCAGTTAAGTAAGAAAAAAATTAATTAATAAAATTTCTTTTATAATTAATTCCCTCTTCTTTTTTTTAAGAGTTTCAAACGGTGTAAGGAAATTATTAGAAATCAAAAAAATGAAGTTTTAATAAAACATTTTATTAAAATCAAGAAAGATAATCTAGAAATCAAAAATCCGAAGAATAAAATTTTAATGTTGAGCGATGAAATTAAATTTACCGCGCGCCCGCGGAGGTTCGTTGGAGGAAATCAAGCTGCCAGGGCCGGATGGTCCTGTTTTTATTTTATGGGGTCTATTTATCTCTTTTAAAAGAGTTCGCCAAGCAACATCATTTTGAATTTTTTAATTATATAGTTTGAGAATTTAATATGAAAGGAAAGTTAAAAGACAATAAGGAAACAGAAAATTTTAAAATGAAAAATCACAATTTATTATGACTTTAAACAGACGAGTTTACCGAAAAGATACAAAAGGAAGTCATAAAATGGAACGATACGACTACTCACTCAATCTCCTTTGACAAATTAATCCTACGGTGATCTTATCTTACCGCCGAGTTTTGAGATACTCGACGGGCGAAAATTTCCTTTTACTGCTGCTAGGCCTCTCAAGTTTGGGCGGTCTGAGCACCACACACGCACAAATCAACTCACGAATTAAGGGAGGGAATTTATATTCGACACGCATGCACGCACTGAACTAAATTCAATTCTCACTCAAACTTTCGTCTCTGAATTTTTAAACTTTGTACGTGATTTTAGTTATTAACATTTATTCAAATTTAAAATTTAAAACTTTGAAATAACGAAAATAATTAATTTTGGTCGGGCTTTACTTTCGTGAAACTTTTACCTTTTTATTTATTTTCGCCTGTCTCAAAGCTGGACACTATCTTGTAGTGGTCTTTCGAAATGAGGGTCGATTAACAGACGGGCGCGTCCCGGCGTGTAGCACTCCGTTGATGCCTCCACGAGGAGCTTACTAAGAGAGCAAAAGTTGTAATGCAAATTTTGAAAATTCTAATTGCTCCTCTACTCCTTGTTTCTAAATCTGGGGGGTGCTTGTTCGGCAAGCACATGGGATGCAAGGAAAGATCGAAATTTGATACTTTTCTGAAATTATTATTTTCGAATAATTTCAATAAAAAAAAATTGAAAAGGAAAAATAAAAAAAATTAATTTGATAGTAAAAAAATAAAAAAAATTATGATAATAAAAGAAAATTGTTTATTGTTATTGTAAATAAATAGTGAAAATATTTATTAATATTATTGCACTAATAGCTAATGCTGGTGTTCTGGTTGTGACTGTTTAATAACTTCAGACACACCACATAATTTTGACTAGTGCAATTGATTTGAAATAATTTCTTTATTATTTCCTTGAGCTTTAAAAAGAAATAGTATTAGCCTGAATCATGCACGTGCGTTTGCTTGTCAAGGCGCGTGGGGCCCAGGGGAAGAGGGAAGGATGCAACGAAGGAGAAGAAGCAACGAGAAGAGGCCTGCAATGTGTGAGTGGCCTGTATTACTTATGGTGTGACTGTGTGCGTGACGCTATGCTAATACTGTTTTAAAGGAGCTTATGTGTATGCGTGTGCGTTGCCACAGCCGTCCAAAGGTGTATAGGTTCGAAGGCGATGTACAATAAAATTACTATTTTGCTTCTATTAATTAATATTAAGATTTGTGATGAAATATTCTTTCCCACCTTATAATATTCATGCGTATCTATTGAAACAAAACAAACGGGATATCCCGGGATATCCATAAACAATTGCGCATAGTTTTTAAACAAAATAATTAGGATATCCAAAGATATCCACATATAAATGTCCGTAATATTTAAACTAAAATAAGTGGGATATCCAAGGATATCCATATGTAAATAAAGGTAACAATACCTGAACTAAAATAAATGGGACATTCAAGGATACCCACATATAAATGCCCAAAGTATTGAAATAAAATAAATGAGATATTCAAGGATATCCATGCGGTAATATCTAAGCTAAAATACATATGGGATATCAAAGGATATCCACAAGCAAGGTTTAGTAGCATATATATATATATATATATATATATATATATATATATATATATATATATATATATAATAAAGAAATAATTCCTGAAAATCATAATTCTTTTAAATGAACTAGCCCTTTTGTTTCTAGTTCTAATGGAGTGCTCAAGTAGCCCGACTTCGTTTCCGGTGCGGTGCTGACACTAGCTTATGCTTTGCGATAAAAGTGTCATTTTTCGGTCGCGCATAGGTTAATAAAACAAATTAAGTTATTTCGTAACAAAATCTGGTTTACCATGGCGACCAATCATAGCCATACCATCCTGATATTGTTGCATCATATTATGAGGTGATCCTATAAAAGTGGAAGGCGATATAAGCATTTTTCCAACATGTACATCATTTTCTAACTCATGATTTTGTAAATAATCGATTAGTCCTTGATATGTTTCACTTCTCAATTGAGCTTGATTATTTGCACAAAATTGGAATCTATCTTTCTCTATTTTTACATAATTATCAACTATCCATTGTTGAAACAATCTTCCTCCATATAAAAATTGATTGAATTCCTTATCTCTAATAGAAATTTTGTACTTACAATAGGCAGACCTAGAAATAGTATGGTTTTTACTTCTAAAATCACTATCACTACGAATCATATTAATATTATAACTTTTATTTCCAAGAGGATAAAATATGGGATAGATCCATGGTTCAAAATATAGATCTAAATTACTAACTGATTTCAGTTCCTTTGTAGAATTATTATAAACCGTTACATAAGATTCTGGTATTTCTCCTTCTGAGTTTGTATCGAAAATTGCAGCAACTTCATTGTAACTTTGAAAATTATATCTTTTGTTATTAAAACCTTTTTTCAACCTAAACAATAGTTGTAACTCAGTGATTTCTTCATTATTTTGTTTTGCTAAATCAGTTTCTAATTTAATTACTTCTGACATCATCATAAAAGACTTTGTGAATGTATTAGAAGTTTTCATAATATTTTCAATAGTTTGCAAAAGTTCTTTATCTAAATTTTTGTTACTTTTTAATCTATAATGAATTGCTTCTTCAGGATCATAAATAAATAATTGATCAAAACATGGGTCTTCACCTTTATCCGGATATAAGCAGTGCTAATTTGGTAATAAATTTGACCTTGGATTTTGTAACAGAATGGTCCTCTTCTTACATTATTAAAATTAATTACGTTAGCATTTAAAGATGCAAAATGCATCAGTGCAATAAATATTGCACTGATAGTAATATAACACCACAATGACCACAACAATCATTGAAACTGTTTTATTTGCCACTATCTCTTTCATCTTTAAAATGCTTAGCTTGAAAATGATTGTAATAATAATTCATATTTCCCATATAATTTTCATTAGAACTTGATTCATGAATAATCTTGTCTTTTTCTATACTTGGCAGAGAAACAATTGATTATTGTGTATTAAGTTTCAATTTTTTACTTTCCCGATAGTTTTTCTAAATTTCATTTCTACTTTTTCGAATTGAAGAGCTCTTCTTTTTCTCACAACTATCCTGTAATTGCGAAGTTGTTATTGCTGCAACAGGAGATATTGCATTTATTAAATCAGCACATTGATTCGAATTTACATTTTTTAAATCAAAAAAAGAGTTTATTTTATTTTCCCGTTTTTTCAATTTCATTTTTTTCCTTATATATTTTTTAATATTCTGCCCGACTCTTGTTTGTGTTCATAAACAAGTGATCTACTTCATCTGAAAGATTTATATTTTCAATATTCCTTTTTAATTTTTGTCTGGCACGATCATTTCTTTGATTTTTCGCTACACTTTTTCGGACAGTTTTAGGAAAAGAATTTGTTTCCCTTACAGTATCATCTTCATTTTTAAATGTGGGAATGGAAGCAACGATATTTTCTAAATTAACTAATTCAATCATGTTATCATCATTTGAATCATTAACTTGACTCAACAAATTTTTATGCTTAAGTAATTCTTCTTCATAATCTTTTTGACATTGTATATTGCTTTTCTTATGCAAGAAATCTATTTCATTATTGATAACTTCAATCTTTCTTTTATCCGGATGTTGTCGTTGGAAATCTAACTGATTGGTTTGAATTTCTTTAGAGAAAACTTCTATTTTATCTGAATGAAATTTTGTAATTTTACTTTTGGATTTGAGTATGGCAGAATATTGTTGCGTCTTTGAAACATTATTGATTATCTTTGTACTATTTGAAATTGTCCTACAATGAATTCAACAATGCATTTTTATTATCAATTATATCATAATTTTCATCACTTAAACTAACTAATTCTCTTTTATTAGCCATGGTTTTATTTCGTAAAGTTGACAGATATAATGAAACTTACTTTTAAATATATAGGGGAGAGGGCCCTAAGGTGGTCACCCATCTTTTGAACGATTGTAGATTTCAAATGAAATTATACATAAAGGTCAATAATACGGCGTTTGAAACTTTGTCTTATTACCTAACTTCTTATCATAAAGTTTTTTTCATTTCATTAATAAAAAAAGTTATGTCACTTTTTAAAAAAAGTTGAAAATTCGACTTTTAAAAAAGTGGCCCTAAGGTGGTCACCATACAAAAATTCACTGAAAAGTTTTTAAAAAATGTAAAAAACGTATTATTAAGTTGTTTATTTAATATTAATTGTTTTCCAGGATCATATTACATATAACATTTTTTTGCACTTTGTCCTTTCTTCAAAAATGATAATTTTTGTGTATGTATTAGACAGGTAAAATTTTAAAAATAATTCTATTTTATTATTATTCATTATAAAACTTAAAAATTGATAAAATTCACATTCACAGTGATAAATGTTGATAAATATAGCGTATAAACACATTTTCATAAAAAATCAAAAGTGACCACCTTGTGGCCAAAAAAGTGTCCACCTTACGGCCAAGAAAAAAATTTCTCGATCATTTAAAAACAGAAATTTTACGACGTTCACGTTACAAAGAGACTCATACGACTATTTACCTCAAAATTTTACTAAAATCTTTGTCTTCTCAAATAATAACAATAACAAAAAATATTTGAAGAAACTAACTAATATTTCTTATATAATATATGTAAAGCCAGGTACTCGAGCAGACCTCTCGTTTCTCTTACTATTCAATACCATTTAGTGAAAATATCTTTCTGTCTCCTTCTTTCTAGTAAATAGACATAAATCCCTCTCTGTTTATAATGCAGAAAAGTTAACGCATACCCATCTCTCTTTATTTCAATGAACATAGTATAAAGATATCTCTCTTCAGGTAACGCTATTGCTTTCTTCCTCTTTCGAAGGTAAATACCATTAGAATGTCTCTCTTTACCTAATTTGCATATCTACTCGTTTCACATAAGGACCGTAAATGAGGCTAATTTCGCTTAATTTTTCAATTCTTTTTAAATAACTTTGGGAAACGATGAAAATAATTATTGGCACTGAAAATATATAATCTCTAACCCTTTATCTTTCCTATTGCAGCATAAAGAAATTAAAATATGTAACATAAAATTATTTATAAGCCGTTTTGTTGTGAGTGACTTTGTTACGACCCGAGCTAAGGTTTAGTATAGTTTACTAAATTAATAGTAAAGTGGAGACAAGTGCTGATTTGTCAAGTTGGTAAGACTTGACATTTATTTTTAAGTGTGGATTTGTTTGACTTTAAAGAAACTACGGGTTTCCGTTAAATAAACATATGCATATTCCCCTTTTATGTGATAATTTATTAACAATAATCAGTTTTAAACAATTACATTTACTTACAATTTCGAAGTTCTATTGTCGATAAAGTTACAATAATGTGACTGCAACCAGGCTTGCGTCACTGTGTTACTAGTAGTATGTAGATTTGAGATTTTTAGTTCGTATTATAGCACTTTAAAGCACTAGAACGACTATTTTAACAGTTATTTCACCAACTCTAAGTGTTCTTTCTGTCACTGTACCTTGATACCAAAAGAAAACTTGCTTTCTTAGTAATCGGAAGGAACTTGCACTAATTTTGAGAAATTAGAAAGAGAATAGTAATTTTGAACTGTTATACGACGAAAGTAATAATATAATAGTGCAAGTTAGTTCCTTACGGAAAACAATTATTCTCTTAGTGTTTAGCACTGACTCGAACTATTCAATATTACAATCGAAGGGCCGACTCAACGATACCGTTCGGGCAGAAACACACCGGAGTATTTGACGACTGAAGTGAGAAAAACAGGGATTTATATAGTAACGATCATCGACTCATTGAACTCCGATCTGAGAAAATTTGTAAGAAACACGTTCTTGCAAATTTGTAAATTCACATATAATGAAGGTTTGTAATAATCGCGCGTTTGATAATTTGTTATAATCACGTACTTGATAATTTGTTATAATCACGTACTTGATAATTTGTTATAATCAATTCATTAACAATTGTATTTGTTATTTATCAATAGATTAACAATAAAATTGTTTATACTAACCGTCCATTAACAAACTTTATAATTATTCTTATAAGGATTTACTATCAATTGACCATTGATTGTGGACTGATTGTCGTGTTTGAATCTTTTAGTTACTAACAATAAGGATTGAATTGTCTATAACAAAATTTGCATTTGACGTTACAGTTTATAAGATTAATGATTTTGACAATAACGTTATTATGAATTTTTGAATTTATTGGATTATCGACTCATTTATCCTTATAGTAATATTCTTCATTTAATTATCTCCTCACGATACATTAACCTTATGATAATGCACCGACTGTTGATTAGTCATTTATATAACTACAGTCGTTGTCTTATCATATCTGATTTGGATAAAAGATCGACTGCGATTTCATGAGATGCTAAATCTTAATCGAAATTAAACCTATTTTGCCTTATGTAGGTAATTAACTTTTAACAGTTAATTTACATATTTTTATACCAAATTAATTATTATCTTTAAAATCATGTGTAAAGCACAAGCACATGACAACACATTTTTAACCAGCATATATGTATATATACACAGATACTCGTCAAGTAGTACACATGATTGCCAAAAATGTTATATGGGGATGTAACAGTCCTCCCTCCTTAATTTATTCTTTGCCCCCAAAGAATTTAGGTGTTGTTGTTATCAGGTATATAGTTTGTTAAATTTTTATAAGATTTTGCTGATCTAAAATTTTTTTTTTTTTTTTTGTTATATTTTCTTGCTATTGTGACTTTTATACTTCTTTGCGTGCTCCCGTAACGTGATATGTGATGTTGCTATTCTGTTATCTTCAAAATACATTTCTTTGAGGTAAGTAGAATTTTATCTTCTTTCCTTTTTTTTTTGCTTTCTGCATGTGATTGCTGATTTAGGAAATTTTGTAATTCATCGAGGTCGTTGTTCGTTGTTCTGAAAAGTCACGTAGTTTAAGGGTGTGACTTTCAGTGTTCTTTAACTAACTCTTGAAGAACGATGTCAGAAAGTTGTTCCTCGTCAACTACCACCATTTTGTGGGATAATCTTACAGGAGGGGATGGGCCATTAGACTTGTCTGGTTTTTCTGCAGCTTCAGTTGGTTAGTATTAATTGTTCAGTCATTTAATTAGTCTCAAGGATGGACTCCCTTTTAAACGATTGGTCTGATGGTGACAGTGCTTCTCTTATTGCGTTAATTTCCTCAAGTGGTGAATCTGAATCAGTTACTGCAAATGATTTTGTTAATATGGACATTGATGGATCTCTTAATAATTTTAATTTACCAGTTCCTGGAACTAGTGATAATGCGCCGGTTTCACTTGTTTTGGATATAAATGAGGATTCAGTGCCAAGATGGAAGGCTCTTTCTCTTCGCATGTTTCGAATTGAAGAACAATTGAGTATTTTTTACGTGGCGTTTTGGAAAGCAACCCCTGGTACTGCTGTAGAGTGCATGGTTAATTTTTGCAGAGGAAAGCTTGGTTTGTCTGTAACAATTAATGACTTCAAATTTGTTCAAAAACTAGACAGTCGTCGCAGAGGAGTTCTTCTTCGCGTTTCTTCGATGGCATTGCGTGATACAATTTTATCAAATAGTGTTTATTTTCGAGCCGAAGGTTTACATGTAGGAAAGGAGTGATTGAGTGTTCCTTTTTCCTTTTATACATAATATCATATTCTCTCTCTTTTTTTTGTTTATTTATAGGTGATAATGACCTTCGAGTTAAAAATTCTTCTGCTCTTGTTAAGCTGAGGCAATTGCAATCCTTGACGATGGATATTGATTTAGATGTTCGAATTCTGGAAAATTTGCATTCACTGTGTTCTTCTTCGATTACTGCTCCTGTTCGTCGACCTCGAGGTCGTCCTCGAAAAATACCATTAGTGTCTTCTTTCGATCAATTAACTGGAGTGCGTCATCGACAATTGGAATTCACTCATAACCAGATAAAGGACAATATGAAAAAATTGCAGAATTCATTAAATGAACTGTTGGCGCCATTGCCTCCTTTATCATGTGCACATTTTACCGAAAATTCATCCGTTTGTTTAGGGTAAGTTTTCCTCATTTTATTTATTTTTGCTTTTGTTTCTTAAAAAAAAATTTTTTTCTTTTACTCTTATTTATGAATTTTCTTGTTACAGAGTAACTGGTGGTGAATTTTGTTTTTGCGGACGCTACAAACTTCCTGGAATTTGTAGATGTGTTGAAGAAGTTAATACTACGATTGTAGAGGTGTCCGAGCCGTGTAACTGTGAAAGAAGCAGTGAAAATCCTGATAATGAGTCTGAATCGGACGATAGTATTATTGATGTTGTTGGTGACGTCAAACCAGTCTTGGAAAATGGAGATTTTGATTTTTTTATAAAATAATTAATTTTTTTTTTTTTTTAAATGGCATATATAGAATTCTTGTTTTTCTTTAGATATATAGGCAAACACATGTACATGTATAGTATGTGCTCGTGCAATACACATATACTTATTATTTTATTTGTGTCTTAACATTTCGATACTTTTAGAATTAAAATTTTAATCTTGTACCTATTTACATAAATATATATTTTTTTGGGTGTTAACTATTATTGCCTTCTGTTTTTGAAAATTTCGATCATAACCTATAATTTTGTTGTTTATAAGATAAACTTTTATTGATCAACTTAATTTTTAAATCCCTCTTTTCTCCTTTTTAAATAGTTTTCTAATCTTGAGCATGCGCATTCGGTGTAGTATTTTCATGGGTCGAATTTATTAATATTTTTTTTTTTTTTTTTTTGAAGTATAATTTTAAAATTTTATATTATTTTATTATTTGTTATTATTATTTTTACTAATTATTACTAATTATCAAGATTAATTAATAAATTCAACCTTAATTATGATAATAGATAAAGACTTATTATTTGGCGCTGTGTTCATTGTATAGCAACAAGACGTTTAAGTAGCGTAAAGGTTGGTGCGCAAGGTGAGAGAGACAGGGTATGCGCGTCGCATCGTGTCTCGCGCTGTAGAATCGATGCGGCGGTCGATGTACGTGTGACGTCACAGACGGCGCGATACATCGGTGCGAGTCGTTGCTATGCAGGCGGAGAGAGAGACAGAGCATGTGCGTCGCGTCGTTTCTTGCGCTGTAGGATCGATGTTGCGGTCGATTCACAGCTTGACGATGCGCACATACTGTTTTATTGTTGTTGCGCAAGGTATGTTTTATAATTTTTTTGAATTTTTATGAGCTATCCTCCCTCCTTAGAACTTCCCTTGCCCTCAATGGTTCTTTTAGAGGCTAGTTGGTTGATTCGTTCGTCTTCGTCTCATGGAAATTACTTTGTAGCATACATATAAATTTTTAATTACTATTATTGCTAATAGTAGTAAAAGTAGTTTGAAAGCCACGGAAGCGTAGTCAAGTGCTTCAGAAATTGTTCCAAGGATTGGTATATTCATCTGTGAAAATAAATTTCAATTAATATTGTGTATTTTTGAATTTTAGTGTGTATAGGGAATTTTAAATCTGATGATCTAGGGGTTTTTGGTTGTTATTGTTTTGAGATTTTTGTGACTTTTGTGTTAGTTAATTATTTAGCTGATCTATAATACTGAATATTTAGTATTGAACGCACCTACAATTGAACAATATCTCGAATGATATATCGATTGGTATTTGTTTTTATGTTGTTAATATTTTTGTAGAGTTAAGTTTATTAGTTGTATTATTTATTGATAATTGGTTCGTTTGTTTTATGACAAACTGTATTTTTCATGAAATTGTATTAAATTAATGAATTTTATCATTTAGTGATGCTTGTATCGATATAGTTATCGATCGATATCTCGATATGCGATTTATCGCGAGTTTGTTATTACTTTGATCGTTTTTCATTTTTAAACTAATTTTTATTATTCTTAAAGATTATATGATAGCTTATTATTGCTAATTTATATATTTTTTTTTTTACTTTATCATTTTTATTTATAGGAAATACTGTAAAATAAAGAGGAAAGAAGAAGGCGACCACCAAATCCCCTTCCTTCTTTTTCTCTCGTCTTTCTTTTTTTTTTTTTTTTTTTTTTTTTTTTTTTTTTTTGTGAATTTTATTTATTTCTATACATTTGTGTTGTGATCAACTGATTAGTTTTATTATATACATATATAATATGAATAGTTTAATTTTTAGTAGTTAATTTATAATAATATGAGTGTATTATTTTTATTTACTTTATATATTAGCTTAATCTTTAATTATTTTTCATATTATTGTTTATTTAGTTTTACTTTTAATTATATGTATATATATTATAACTTATTTGCTAAATAGTGTTAGGATTATTTTGCCATTCTTTGTTATGATATTAATCGAAAAAGGCTTCTGGAGAATCCCAGGAGTCTTCTTTTTCTTTTTTTGGTTCCGCGATTTCTGGCATATCCCAGTTTTTGGTATTATTTTGGAAATTGTTTGGCGTTTCAATTGGAGTTCCTGGGATTTCCCAGAAGCTTAAATTGGTAGTTTCTCTTTGAGAATGAGGAATTAGTCTTTTGTTTCTTAAAGGGCGAAAACAACCAATTTTTGTGTGTCCTCTCATGTAACAAATTTCGCAACAATTTCCCCACTTAAATAATTTAATTTTTAGCTTCGATTGTTCTTCTTGCGACATTACATAAATTGTTCCCTTATGATTATTTTCTTTTTCTTCCTCGCTAAAATAATAGACGTCATTTAGTAGTTTAAGTATCTTTCTAGCTGTGGTGTGTTCACCATCTTTAATTTTTCTTCCTTCTTGAGTTCTAGCTACGAATGTGTTATCATTAATTAAGTCTTTTACTATGCAAACCACGTCATAACGTCTGTTATTCGGAGGTCCTGTAACTTTTTCTACTTTATAAATAGGTTTAGTCAAATTATATTCTGCTGTAAGTTCTTCTAATATTCCTTTGGGAAATTCTATATTGTTTATGTCTCCTTTTGGAAACAGATTGATAGTGATGAATTCTCCTTGGAGAGGAGGTGTATGAAGTACCAACTCAGCCATCTATAATACATAAAATAGTGTTATTATTTTTATTCATAAGCTAATTTTAATTTATCTATGTGTTTTTGAAACCTTTGACCTTCATTAGTGATTAAAATTGCGGTATGTTTGTCTAAGAGATCCACAATTTCGTATGGCCCGTGATAATATGGCTCGAATTTGTTTTTCTTTACTTCTCTTAGTACATAAGCTTTATCTCCTATTTTTCCTAAAAATGGTTTTATCTTTTTATCATAGTTTTGTTTTGACTTAAGCTTGGATTGTATGAGATTTTTCGCGGCCATGTTCCTTATCTCTGTTAACCTTGATATTAATTCAATTAAATAGGAACCGTAAGTTTCGAGTTTTTCTTCTGAAGGAAAGGAAGTAGGAGTTCTGGCTATTTTTCCGAATACCAATTCGAAAGGAGTGAAATTTGTAGCTTCATGAACTGATGTATTATAAGCAAACATACAAAATGGTAATAGTTTGTCCCAATCGTCGTAGTTTTCCGAATATTGTTTTAGGAAGTCTATGAGAACTATATGGCTTCTTTCTAAACTGCCATTTGTTTGCGGTCTATATCCTGAAGTTGTGACTTGCTGAACTCCAAAGATTTTTGACAATTTTCTCATGAGTTTACTTATGAAACCTCCTCCTTTGTCAGTTAAAATTGACTTAGGAGCTCCATATTTGGAATATAACTCTGTAGCTACAGCGTGTGCTATTGTTGTGGTTGAAACATCAGGGATTGCGACTGCAATACAATATTTTGATAAATGGTCTTGCATGGTAAGTATGTGACAATTACCATCAGGAGTTGTAGGAAGTTTTCCTACGGTGTCCAAGGATACTTTATCAAAAGCATCTAATGGAGTGTCCGTAATTAGCATTGGTTCTCTTGTTTTTACTCGAACAAGTTTTTGTTCTTGACAAGTAGGACATTTTCTTATGAATTCAGTTACTTGGTCCTTAAGACCAGTCCAAAGGAACTTTTCACGTATTCTGCGATAGGTTTTTGTGACTCCTTTATGTCCTCCAATTTTGCTGTTGTGATATTCCTTGATTATGTCTTCTCGAATATCTTCTTTTGGAATTGTAGCTTGACCATAACATATAGTGACTTTTATGTCGCTATTTTGGAAAATTGTTTCTATCATGTGTAAAAATTCTCCTTTCATTAATTCGTCAGTTAGGTCTTTCGTTCTGGAAATTCTGATTTCCTTTGAATTTTCTTTTTGCAAAATGATTTTTAAATTTTGTAATGCGTCGAGGACATCTTGTTTCAATAGTGGATCAAAGTGATTATGTTTTACTATCAAAGTATAAATTTTATGTTGTCCTCGCGGAGTAATGAGTATTTGTCCTTTTTGAGGATTTTTAATTTTTATTTCTTGAGGATCAATTGCTCCAATGTCAATGAGTAATCTTCCAGTAGGGGTTACAAATTCGCAATCTGCGGATAGGAAATGAGCGTAGTTGTTTCGATAGTAAGTTAAGTTTTCCCTACAACTGTTTATGTTTTTTGTTGAGAAATCTTTTACATCGTCTCTTAATTTTTGAATTTCTGGTGGAATACTAACAATAGATGTTTCAAATTTTGGCCTGACCGTTTGGGTTTTTAGTGATTCGCTAGGTGATGGTTGATTTTCTCTATCTTCTTCTTCGGATTCAGAAGTTTCTTCTCTTATTACAGGATGTTTATAAGGTGTTGATATTGCAAGAGGTTGATTAAAGCTTAAAGGTGTTATTGATTTTCTTGTTTGGTCTGCAAAAGTTACATTCTTTCCTTTATATAATTCTTCTGTCGTTTGCTTCTTTTTACTTACGTTATCGCTTTCTAGGTTTTGTATCATGTTAGTTAATTCTTGTATCTCCTTGTGTGTGCCCTTTAGGATTTCGTTTAGCTTTTCTGCAAAATCCGAATGGCTCCCAGGTATGTATTCGTTAGCGGCTTTGTGGACGTCAGAATCATCATCTCCAACCGAGGCATTACGCCAATCTCTTGCTGGTAATTCTTCTTCTGTTAACCAATCTTCATGTTGGGCCATTGATTCATCGAATAGGGCAATCGATTTTTCTAATTCCTTTGCTATTTCTTTTCTAGTTTTTGGAACATCTTGTTCTTCTTCAGATGAACTTTCTTCGCTTCCACTTATCGGTGGGCTTACTATTTTTACTTCTCCTTTATTTTCTGTAGTTGGTTTGGCGATAATCTCATACGGTTCAAAAGGTATGACGGGGGGTGCACTTTTTGGAGCATATGGATCATACAAGGGAGTAGGTATGACTAAACTAGGTAGAACGCTAGTGCTTTTCTTGCGTATAGGTGGTTTCTCACTTTCCTCTGAATCGGAACTTGAAGATGTATCTTCTATAATTTTGGTTTTTATAGGTCGTGGTTGGTTTTTATTTCGCTGAGAGACACGTTGTCCAATTGAACTAGTGTCTAATAATTTTGTATTTGTGGTAGATTTCTTTACAGGTTTTATAATGCCTTTAATTTTTGTTGGTTGTTTAAGAATTCCTTGTTTTTGAGTTGACGTACTAGCAATTCCTGAACTTGTAGATGGAGCTGTATGTTTAGGATCTTTGGATTGTCTGGTCTGCACAAGAATTCTTGCTTGTTTCTTTATTTTTGGTTCTTCTATTGCGGTTTCGATAGGATTTCTTGATAAGGCGTCCGCATTATGATTTAATTTTCCTGGTTTGTACTTAAATTCATATTCGTAATCTCTTAATTTTAATCTCCAACGAACTAATCTTTGTCCGGGGTCTTTAATAGAGTCAATCCATTTTAGTGGTTCGTGGTCGCTAACTAATGTAAACTTTTTGCCGTAAATATATGGTCTAAAGTGATTAACCGCGTAAAGAACGGCTAAACATTCTTTTTCAGTAGTAGAATAGTTTTGTTCGGGAGCATTTAAAACTCTTGAAAGGTATGCTATTGGTAGATCGATGCCATCCTTGTCTTGACTTAAAACGGCGCCTACTGCAAAATCTGAAGCATCCGTTGTTATGGTGAACATTTTAGTATAATCGGGATATTGTAATATGGAGCTATTGCATAACATAGATCTGAGTTCCTTAAAACTCTTATCTTGTTCTAGTCCCCACTCGAATTTGACGTTCTTTTTCAATAAGTTTGACAGTGGTTTTGCTTTTGCGGAGAAGTCTTTTATGAATCTTCGATAATAACCAGCGAGGCCTAGAAATTGCTTTACATTTCTGGGGGTTTTTGGTGTTGGAAATTGTTCTACTGCTTCTATCTTTTTTGGATTCGGTTTAACTCCATCACTACTGATTATGTGTCCCAGATAAGCTACTTCTCTACAGAGAAATTCGCATTTTTCGGGCTGTAATGTCAAATTTGCTTCTTTTAATCTTTGCAGTAAACGTTTCACTTTTGTACCATGTTCTCCTAAATCTTCAGCATATATTACTATATCGTCTAGGTAAACAAATAATTCTACACCTTGTAATCCAAGTAATACTTGGTCCATTAGTCTTTGAAATGTGGCTGGTGAATTTTTTAGTCCCATTGGCATTCTAACGTACTCGTAATGTCCATGTACTGTTGAAAATGCTGTTTTCTGTCTATCCTTTGGATCTAATTCTATTTGATGAAACCCACTTGCTAAATCAAAAACTGAAAAATATTGTGCTTGGCCCAGGGAATCAATTACGCTAGTAATATGAGGCAGTGGGTAAAAGTCACCTACTGTTTTGTCATTAAGAGCTCTGAAATCTATCACTATTCTCCATTTTTTCTTTCCCGTAGCATCAATTTTCTTAGGTACGATGAGTAATGGTGAATTGTAAGGTGAAGCAGAAGGTTTTATTGCTCCTTCTGAATTCATTCGGTCGATGACCTTGTCTATTTCTTCCTTCTGGGCAGGAGAGAATCTATAAGGTCTGATATGAATTGGAATTTCGTCTATGGTTATAATTTTGTGTTGTACCTTATTGGTAGGTTTCAAAGGTTCTCCTGTTAAGTGAAAACTTTCAGGAAACTCTCTTACTATATCTTTGACATGTTCTTGTTCTTCGGCGTTTAAGTGATCTAATCTTAGATTGTCAATAATAGCTGAAATGCGATCTATTGGTTCTTCATATTCTTCATCTGAGGAGTCTTCATCTATTTCTTCACCTGGTAATGGATAATATTCAAAAGGAATGAGTTCCTGGGGTGGAACTTCTATTTCCACATCATTTACTGTGGTATTTATCGCAAAGATATGGCACAATCCATCATTATTGCTTACTATGCCTTCACCTATTATTAGCCCTTCTTCTGTTTTTATTAATGGTAAATATCCTTCTTTTACATCTTTATTTGATACTTCTATTGGTATTACTTGTCGGCCTCTGGCCTTGATGGTTAGTCCTCTTCTTTTGTTTTCTTTATTTTCCACTAGATTTTCTCTACACGTGATTGATTCTGCGTCTTGAAAGAATATGGGGTTAACCGGATTTGCGTGAGTAACAATAGAGTTATGCCAAAAGGAAATTTCGGCCTTTTCTTGTCGAAGATATTCCCGTCCTAATATGCCGTCGGACTGCAAGGGAAATTCTGAAGACACTACTTGAAAGGTAATAGGTTTTTTATTTACATTGATTTGGACTGTTCCAAGTGTGGGTATTTTTACAGGGGCTATTCCTTTAAGTTGTATGGCTTCGTTTATTGTTACGTTTAATTCTGGTTGTAAGATGTCCAATTTTATTAAATTTACGTCAGCACCAGTGTCAACTAATAGTGATGCCTTTGAATTTAAGAAATCTGGAGATTTTAAAATTATTACTGGGGATTCCTTGCTGTGTTGGGCTTGCAGGATTGTTCTTGTTTTTGTAGTATCCTCACAGTTGCTTGACGCTCTTGTTCTCCCTGACTCGTCGTCGCGTCTGTCCGTCGAGCTGGATAGGAGTTTAAATGTTTTTCGTTATTTGGAGCTGGAGATTGAGCGCGTGGGGGCGTTTTAGATCCTCCATATGAATTGTTATGTCCATCCATTCTTTGTGGTTGTGGATAGTACGGATAAGGATGATAGGGCATGAAAGGTGGTTGATTAAATTGATTAGGGTAATAAGGGTAAGGTGGATAAAATCCAGCAACTGGTTGTTGCGATTGGGGTAAATTAGATTGCCTTAAAATCCCTATGGGAGTAGGGGAGTGAGAACGCGGTATATTTGATTGAGTTTCTGGATTAAATCGTACACGAGGGCTAGGGCTCCTATTTCTAGTCTCAAAATTAGTATTATAAGTTCTATTTTCGCCCGGCTGCTGATACCTCGATACATGATAAGTGTAGTTATTTTTCTCAGCTTGATGTTGGTGTCTAATTTCAAATTGTAGTGCAGCTTCTACAGCATCTTTCATGTTTCTTATATTGCGTGCTTCTATTAAACTTGCAATAGAATCGGGTAGACCGTTAATGAATGCTTCTAAAGCGCAATCGTTCAAGGGTTCTAGCATGTTTTTCATTTTGTCTGCGCCATATGAGTTTACGAGGGCAGAAGTAGCTCCGGCTACCAAAAGAGTTAATCTATCATAAAATTCGCTAACACTTTCACCCCGGGTCATACGAATTGTGGATATCTCATGAAGATACCATACATACGACTTTTTCGGAGCATATCTTTGTTTTAAATGTTGAATTAGATCGTCAAGAGTGTCAAAGGTTTTACCATATGTGCTGTCGCGTGCGACACCTTTTAATTTGGATAACACAAGTTTAATATATTGTCTTTCACAATTAATGGGAATAGAAGATTCCCCGTTAGTTATATCTTCAATAAATTCTCTTAAAAGCATGTTTTTACCATCATAAAAAGGAATATGCATAGTTCCTTGTTGAAGTGCAAAACATTCCGCCATGGTAGTAATCATAGGGTCATTATTGGTAGATTCATTATCGTCAGTCATTTTGCTGATTTGATTGCCTATTTTCATATGAATTTAACTAATTTATTATCTAAATTTCGTTAATAATGTCAAAATTAAAGGGTAACCCTAAAACGCCGGTTATGTCCGTAAAACCAGTATAATTAATAGAGTGAAATTCTAAAACCGTGTGATTAACACAAACGTGAGCTTGCCCTAAGGTTTTTATTGTACCTTCTCTGAGAGAGAGTTTTTTAGTGAAGTCAATTCCAAAGAAAGAGTTTAATTCTTTGTTTTTTATTAAATTTATAGGTAATGAATGATCGATAATAAATTTTGCTTCAAAATCCTTAAAGAATGTTGATTTTAATAAGATAAGTGGGTATAAATTATTGTATCTTTCTATGAAATAGAAATATGAACTCATGAGGGGTTCGCTTGTGGAGGCCGCTTAAAGCTTAAGCCTATTAAGTGCAGTTGTTTCCGCGGTATGGGCGTCCGACTTGACTCGACTTGAACTACTTCGAGTGAACCGCGCGCGAAGTCAGTGAGTAGTTACAATCAACCGTATGATTTTCGCGCTTTATTTGAATTTGATTTTATTAACTTCTTTCTCAATTTTTGTTTAATATGATTTATTTTGAATTTTTATTAATTATACTCAGAGCTGTTGGACTGTTGGCTATTGCTTCAATACTTTTTAAGATTATTTTTCTTTTTGTATCTATAGTCCAGTTCTCGCTTCGAGAATTTATTTCGTTTTGAAAATAATTAAAATGGCAAACTTGATCAAGACTAGCAGCTCCTAAAACTGCAATAATGTTAGAATCGCTTTGGTAATCTACCACTTCGAATTTAGTTAATATTTCGCCAATTATTTCCTTTTCACTAGTAAATGAGTTTATTATATTTATAGGTATATTTACCTCACCAATAGTTTGAATTTCGTTGTTACAAAGTGAATAAGTTATTTCCTTATTAATATTAACAGAAGTGTCTAGCTCTGATCTTTTGAGTAGGTTTTTAGATATTGTAGGGTCGAGAACGTAATATTTATTTTGGGAAATAATATACCTAGAATTAAATTCACCAGTTGGGTAAATACAAGGTGTTTCAGTGTATTTATGCATGAGATTTTCTGAAATTAATTTTCTTTCAATGATTATTATTATTTGTCGTATTAGACTTTTCTATTAAATATACTTAATGCTGTTGGATTTTGAATTATTGCTTCAAGACCGCCTTTAAATCTATCTACTATTATATCTTTGTCCCAAATTCCGTCTTGAGCGACTATTTTGTTAGTAAAATAGTTAAAATGACAAAATTGATCGAGAGTATCGGCTCCTAAAATTGCAATTATATTAGAATTGGTTTGATAATTAACTACACCAAATTTTAACGATACTTTTTCACTTAATTCGCCCTTTGTGTAGTATTCGTTTGTTGTGTAAACCGGTATATTTACTTGGCCAATAGTTTGAATTTCCCCGTTGAAAAGTGAGTGTGTGTTATTTTTGTCGATATTAACAAAAGGTTGTAATTCTGATTGTTTTATTAAATTAATTGATATAGTAGGATCAATAAGAAATCTTTTCTTTTGAGATAAACAGTGATGAGATATAAAGTGTCCACTAGGATAATTACAAGAGGAATTAATGTAATTATTCATGAATTTATCCTGATTATTATAATTATTTAACCTCTTTAGTTATTATTTACGCGTGTATTCACCAAATAAGAGCAAGAGGAAATATACATTAAGATGAAAATGAATGAAACAAATAGAAAATAATGATTTCTATTATTTTCTTGAATTTGATTTTTAACGTGTTTCTATATCTATATATATACGTTGGCTGTGGGCCGCCAGTCCTACTTCAGCTACTTTGTACTACTGTAAGATCGCTACCTAAAGGCGAGATACAGTAGTTTAAGTAAATGCAATTTCTTGTCCAAGGGGAACTCGCGCTTAATTCAAATTTTAATTTAAACACTGTATTATGAGAACCACAAGAAAACGAATAAAACTATCAATGTTGCAATAGAAACACTTACGTAAACAAAACACATGATTGAATAATTATTGTCTTATAATTTTCTTATAATTGTTACTATATTAGTTTTTGGATAAAAGATAGCATAAGTAATAATTTCTGACAAGGAAAGTTATAATTATTTTATCTTTATACTTATGTATATTTTATAGTTATTGGTTTTACAATTTAATTATTGTTGTTAATTAATGTTTCAGTATTTTGTAATAATTTTTCGAAGAAGTCGGAGAATTCCTGTTGAGTTTGTAAGGTTTTAACCTCCAACAATTTTTCAACTGTTTCTAAGGACTTTTCCTGACGTCTCTTTTGAACTTTCTTTCCACCTCTATTTCTAGGCTTTTTGAAGACTTGGTCCTCGTTTTGCATGATAAATTAAACTGAAAGAAAAGACATTTTGTCTTTAAATTAGTTTAACCTGTTGTTTTTATGTTTAGTAAAAAGAAAATCAATTATTAAAGTGAAACAAAAGAGATTCTCGCCAATTCGGCGTAGAATTTCAGCGTACTAAGGTCGAAATTCGCCGAAAAGGCGTAAAATAACCTCAATTATGTTTCAACTTAATTAATTTTCTATTGTTATCTTTAAGTTAACAAATTCGCCGAAAAGGCGTAAAATGTTACTTTTAAAGATTAATTGTTAAAGTGTAATGAAATCGTTTTATTAACAATTCTGCAAAAGCAAGATTGCAAGGTCGAAATTCGCCGAAAAGGCGTAAAATCAACCTTTTAGAACGATTAGTGTATAGTGAGGTAGTGTATTCAATGTTCTGTATGTAATAGTTGTAGTGTAATTGTATGATTTTTGTCAAGCTAACATGTTATCCTAAGTGTAATTGAATTTTAACTTGCACCACGTGAATGGAAAGAAAAGGCTTCGTATAACTCCTAACCGCGAGCAGAAACAACAATTCTAAGTGTTAATTTTCAATTACTTGCACAATAACCGAGTACAATTCTATCCGCAATTGCCGATTAAAGAAAGGAATAACTTATTAATTATTAGACATAAAAGAGCATAAAAGGGTGTTTTTGAATGAATTTCAAATAATTTTGGAATAATTAATAATTATTAACAAAAGTAGCAAATCCCACCGCTGCCACCAAATCAGCTGTTACGACCCGAGCTAAGGTTTAGTATAGTTTACTAAATTAATAGTAAAGTGGAGACAAGTGCTGATTTGTCAAGTTGGTAAGACTTGACATTTATTTTTAAGTGTGGATTTGTTTGACTTTAAAGAAACTACGGGTTTCCGTTAAATAAACATATGCATATTCCCCTTTTATGTGATAATTTATTAACAATAATCAGTTTTAAACAATTACATTTACTTACAATTTCGAAGTTCTATTGTCGATAAAGTTACAATAATGTGACTGCAACCAGGCTTGCGTCACTGTGTTACTAGTAGTATGTAGATTTGAGATTTTTAGTTCGTATTATAGCACTTTAAAGCACTAGAACGACTATTTTAACAGTTATTTCACCAACTCTAAGTGTTCTTTCTGTCACTGTACCTTGATACCAAAAGAAAACTTGCTTTCTTAGTAATCGGAAGGAACTTGCACTAATTTTGAGAAATTAGAAAGAGAATAGTAATTTTGAACTGTTATACGACGAAAGTAATAATATAATAGTGCAAGTTAGTTCCTTACGGAAAACAATTATTCTCTTAGTGTTTAGCACTGACTCGAACTATTCAATATTACAATCGAAGGGCCGACTCAACGATACCGTTCGGGCAGAAACACACCGGAGTATTTGACGACTGAAGTGAGAAAAACAGGGATTTATATAGTAACGATCATCGACTCATTGAACTCCGATCTGAGAAAATTTGTAAGAAACACGTTCTTGCAAATTTGTAAATTCACATATAATGAAGGTTTGTAATAATCGCGCGTTTGATAATTTGTTATAATCACGTACTTGATAATTTGTTATAATCACGTACTTGATAATTTGTTATAATCAATTCATTAACAATTGTATTTGTTATTTATCAATAGATTAACAATAAAATTGTTTATACTAACCGTCCATTAACAAACTTTATAATTATTCTTATAAGGATTTACTATCAATTGACCATTGATTGTGGACTGATTGTCGTGTTTGAATCTTTTAGTTACTAACAATAAGGATTGAATTGTCTATAACAAAATTTGCATTTGACGTTACAGTTTATAAGATTAATGATTTTGACAATAACGTTATTATGAATTTTTGAATTTATTGGATTATCGACTCATTTATCCTTATAGTAATATTCTTCATTTAATTATCTCCTCACGATACATTAACCTTATGATAATGCACCGACTGTTGATTAGTCATTTATATAACTACAGTCGTTGTCTTATCATATCTGATTTGGATAAAAGATCGACTGCGATTTCATGAGATGCTAAATCTTAATCGAAATTAAATCTATTTTGCCTTATGTAGGTAATTAACTTTTAACAGTTAATTTACATATTTTTATACCAAATTAATTATTATCTTTAAAATCATGTGTAAAGCACAAGCACATGACAACACATTTTTAACCAGCATATATGTATATATACACAGATACTCGTCAAGTAGTACACATGATTGCCAAAAATGTTATATGGGGATGTAACAGACTTTACCTTTAAATGAGGGTAAATTCGCTCACCACTATTATTTTGGCAAAATATATTATAATCTGCAAAAATAAAAGTACATATTCTTTAGAATCAAAAAAAAATTAAGAACAATGTCTAAAGTTATTGGAATAAATATTTAATATTGTTTTATCAATAAGGAATTATATTCAATCATTCAACTAAACGTACTCATAACCATAAAAAATAAGGTTAAGTTTGACAATTTAGTGCTTAAACCGTTTAAATTCGTTTAATTTTCAAATATAAGAGTACTATTATTAAAAAAAATCGAATTATAAATTAAAATAATTAACATACTTAAAATAGCCAGGCCTAAACATCTTTTTGTAAACTTATTTCCTGAGCGAATTTACATTACAAATTTGAATTTTTTAATTAATTTTGTAGAATCTATTTATTGCTTTCAGTTTTGTACCTTATGAAAATCATGTTGGCGATGCAGGAAATGTAATGTTTAGAAGGATTCAACTTAAAAAATTTTCAAGTAAAGCTTTATTAGCTACGTTTTCAAACTACTTGTTTAATATTAAAATTACTAACTTGTGGTTTAAATATAATTTTTATTGAAAGTTATCAATGAATCTGCTGCAAATAAATTTTAAACTAAAGTTTACTATTTATATTAACTAAAACAATTGTAAATCACCAATAAAATCAACTAATTATAGTAAAAAGAAAATTAAAACAATTATGTATTTATATAAATTATCCATTAAACAGTTGGTGAGATTCTGCTATAATAATTGTTAAACCTTGTCTATAAAAATTAAATTGAAAAATTCTTATTATTACTTACCTCAAATTATGTATAAATCATTAACTTGAGTCGACTATTGTTGCAGACATTCATGAAGGAACTAATTTAATATAAGCATTGTGAAATAGCATTCGGAATAATAAAAAAGTGTAAAATGTTTTAAATTATGGAAAACAAGAATAAGTGAAAGCAAAACTGTAATCATAATTATTCATGTAAGGTAGTGAATTGGTAAAATAAATAATTTAGCATCATTACAAAATGTAAAAATAATTTATTTAAACATATCACACTCACATTCACACTATAAAATAAAGCACACACACAACGTACACACAATTGACCGAACATAGACGATAATTATAAAAACACCCACAAATTATATCTTAAAATCCCTAAAAATTGCACAAACCGCACATACACATTTCAACTCTGTTGGGAATCAATTTCGGACAAGAATCTTCTTCCAAAATCACCTCAACCTCTTCGGGCTCCAGGTACCATGAAGGCCCTGGCTGTCCCTCAAAGGAAGGACCTGGCTGGCTCTCAAAGGCTAACTTGTGGCTTAATAGAAGGTCGTGCCTGTGGTTGAAGAGCAGTATTAAATGTAGGATCAAGCCGCAGTGGATCCTCCAAAAGTGACTTAATATCCTTCAAGAGTATTTTTGGTTGAAAAATCTTATTTACAATGGAAGCCTTCATCGAGAGGTCCAAAGGCCTATCTTCAATATCACATGATGACACAAACTGCGGCATATCATCGATCCAAACTATAGTATCCTCGCACTTTCTTGGCTCAGGTTGTTCTACACAAGCAAAACAAACAACAAAATTGTAATAACGTTGAAAGAAGAGAAGTAATAGCAATAGAAAATTTAAATTGAACGTGTAACAAAAATAATCACCTGTCATTTTTATTGCCTGTGGTGGAGCTTGACATCCTCCGCAATAGCAGTAGCTCGGACGATCTGGTCGACTAAAAAAAGGGGGAAATGTATAAAAAAAAGAGAGACACAAAGAGATTAAAATAATACTTACAGTACAAGATTCAGCATTGATGTCATCTGCGCTGAATCGTCATGAATCTCCTTCTTCAAACGACGCAGTGCCGCATTCCGTGCTTTTACATCTATTTTTGCCTGAAAGGCTCCTCTTTTTGGACGACCTGGCCGTCCCATTGCTTCAAACCAATCCACCTCCGCCATCGAATAGTGAATCGAGGCCGCTATCACTTGCAAGGATTTCAAGAATCTTTCCAAACTAACGGTGCAAATTCCAGCGGACACTAAAAAAAATGTCTACATATAATTTCAATTATACAAAAAGGGAACACTAATAAAAACACTTGTAAGAATCTAAAAAGATATATATATATATATATATATATAATAGGAGTCACACTTCTTACTTTTACACAAGTTCGTATTCCGTACCTCACGAAGTCAAACAATTACTAAAGATGCTCCATGTGCCACCATCACTTACAGGGATGCAAAATGCTGAAGTTGACAATTTGGAATCTCCATCATGGGAAACAAAGAGTCAAAGACCGTCCTGACAAAAACAAAATCTATACCTACCTTAAGAAGATGAGTATGACAACACAAACAGCACATATCATACACATTGCATAGTCACTTCACCATTCTTATCTTAGCGCCGCTAAATGTAAGAAGAGCGCAAGGATATTGATATCACTGTTAACACTGCATGTAGTATGTAATCAGGACAACAGAAGATAGCTTCAATTTCAAAAATTCTTAAGTCTCGTCTTCTGTATCTCAACGATAAGTTTTAAATTTCACCGAGACGTTGAAAAATGTAAGGAGGGAGGACTATTACATCCCAGATACATTTTTGTTTTGATTGTGAAGGAATTTCTGTAATGTAACTTCACTATCTTCTGTTAAACACACAATACTCGTGTTAAAAGACTTAAAAATGCGATAATTGAGATAGAAGTTATAACTGAAATTTTATACTTCGTCCTACATATTAGAATAATGATTAAAAAACAAAACCAGAGATAGAAATTGACAAAAATAAGAAACAATGCGCCGAGTAAAAGAGTGACTCACGTAAGCTCAAGCGCGCTTGCTATGACCTACTTGTAACCCGAGCTCCGTGATTCACTGCTTGTAACTCTAGCTTCACTTTTTCCATAATCGAGGCAAATATTCAGGTCGATTTTTAAAGAACTGCATTCTTCTTAAAATCAAAACTATAAATAGATCTATAATAAGCAGAAATGTAAATTCTAAGAAGGTAACACACTTTTATCCCCATAATTGTCTACAAACCCTCCCACTTTTAATAATTCGTTAGTATATAAACCAAAGCTTTCTTCGTAAAACTTGTCAAAAGTTCCAGTGCGATTCTATAGATCATTAGTCATTGTCAAGCGACCCTTCAGTTTTTACTCGATTTTATTGTATTCTTTCTTTAATCAAACCTCGATTATTGTGCAAGTCAACTCTGCTTTTCACTTAGAAACAAGTTTCTTTCTGTAAAAGGTGCAAGAAAGGTAGATTGACACTTAGAGTCAATAATTCAAACGTATTAACTGTCGTATTTTGTTAATGAAGTTTCATTAATTGTAGTTTTCCACTAATTCTTTCTTTAACCGGCAATTGCAGGTTTGAATTGCACTCGATTATTGTGCAAGTTGTTTTTCTCACACTTAGAAACAAGTTTCTTTCCGTAAAAGGTGCAAGTGATGAAAAGTAACACTTAGAAGCGGTGTTAACTCTTGAAACAAACTAAAAAATCTCAAAGTTGTGAAAGTTACACAAGCGTAACATAACAAACTCTCTAGATTCATTTAAATTGAAAGAACATCTTAAAAACCAAACTTATAACAACCAGAGCTTTAACAATTACGACTACATTGTAACTAAAAGTAAGTAACGTAAGTAAGTAAGTATTTGTAACATTATTAATAAAACATTAAATAAATGTATAAAAGAGGAATATTTATGTGTTGTTAACGCAAAACCCGTAGTTTTGACAAGTACAAACGATCCTACTTAAAAATAAAGGTCCAGCTTTACCAACTTGACCATAATCAGCCTACCATTCCTCCAAAAAATTCTTTAACCTAACTTAATAAACTCGCCTTCTGCTCGGGATGTAATATGGTAATTAGGGAACACACTAAAATAATTTGCCTGAAAAATAAGAGAGTAATGAAAATTATTCACAAGGCTGAGTCAAAATTGGTCACTTTCGTCAATTTAAACAAAGCAAGCTGACTTATTAGTAAGCTCTTTTTCATTTTATATATATATATATCTTTATTTAAAAACTTATTAAAAATGAAAATAAACCCAAAATTTTTAAAATCGTCAGTTTTCAGAAATTCAAGGTTTTGTAAAATCAACTTGGCGACTTTTAAAATATGAAATTAATAACGAAGTTATTAACTACGGCTTGGGCTCTATCACTGATGGAAAAAACAAAGTTGATGTCAGAACAACGGATTTCCTCGATGGAATTAAATTATTCAAGAAAGGAGAACATGTGGGAGTGACAGGAATTTTGAAATATTCGAGTAAATTTAGTTTATATTTGATTCCTGAACAAAAAATGTTAATGACAAAATTGAAAAAAATTGACAGATTTTTTGTTATTTAAGGTTACAGTTTAAACAAATACATTCTAAGATATTGAAAAGTTAAAGCATATTTTAGACCAATAAAAAAATTAACAAACTCCTCCTTCTTTTAAAATCAATTTTTCTACTTGTTGGTAGATTTAAACAAAATGGAGAAAAAAGTTATATTTAAAAAATAAAACATTTAATTAAAACTTTTAAAAGAAATAATGGATGATTTAGACCAATAAAAATAAAGCTGAAACTCCTCCTTCATGAAGAAAGCTATTTTTTTATTTGTTTGTCAAGTTACACAAAATGGATAAAATATATATATTTAAAAAAACATATATAGTTCCAACCCCCCAAAAGAAAAAATGGATATTTGAGACCAATAAAAAAATAAACAAACTCCTCCTACTTTTAAAATCAATTTTTCTACTTGTTGGTAGATTTAAACAAAATGAAGAAAAAAATTATATTTTAAAGATAAAACATATAATTCCAACCCCCAAAAGAAAAATGGATATTTTAGACCAATAAAAAAATAAACAAACTCCTCCTTCTTTTAAAATCAATTTTTCTACTTGTTGGTAGATTCAAACAAAATGGATAAAAAAGATGGTTTATTTTTTTATTGGTCTAAAACATCCATTATTTCTTTTGAGGGGTTGGAACTATATAGGTTTTTTATAAAATATAAACATTTTTTCCATTTTGTGTAACTTGACCAAAAAATAAAAAAAACTTTCTTAATGAAGGAGGAGTTTCAGTTTTATTTTTATTGGTCTAAATTTCGCGATAGCGAATCTTCTGCGACCGATGGCACCGGTCCAGTGTGTGTTTGCCCCCCCCCCCAAAATCCGTGGGGCCTGCGACGACCACCGGGGCTTGCACCCGATCGGAATCGGCGGTAGGATTAACCTCTTGCGAGATACCTACTTGGGGTATAGTGTTCTGAACATCACACATTTCCCATACTTGATTCAGTGTTCGGTATCGAGGAACAATAGAGCCTAAACAGGCTACTACCATCTGGCCAGGATGGGCCCTGAATATATGGGTGTGATAAGTGTAGGGTGACCGTGTGTGACAGGCTGTGTAAGTGTTGTAATTGTGTGTAACCCATATATGTGTGGAGAAGTGTATGTGTAGAGTGAACTGTTTGGTTGCCCTTTTGTGGGAACCCCCGCCACCACGACAAGGTCTACCGAACATATCCAAAATGACACTTGAGTCTGGCAGCGGATAGGCATCCCACTCTGGCGCACCAACGCCGTCAAGAATGGCAGTAATGTCTGGCTAACGATATGCATCCAGACCCAGCACACCCACGCCATCAAAGACGGCAGTCGCGCCAGGAATAGAATAATCATCCGCTTCTCCCAGTTCGTCAAAGACATCACCGATGTTCGGCAGTGTTCTTCCGTGCCGCTCTTGTTCTGGCCTATTTCCTTCTTGTCCTTGACAAGGTCTTCTTAGCTTCCTCTAAAGCAGACCTAAAGACCTTGCACCGACCTGATCCGGCGACGTGTTGGATGCCCTCTTTCCCGCCGAACTTCGCCTAGCATAAGAAGCAGCATGAGCTCTTCTTAAAATCTGCTGCTTTATGGCCATCTTCACCGCACTTGAAGCACGCAGCCAACCTATCTTCCCGCAGCCTCACGCATTCATCTCGCTCTTCATTACAGCTAGCAATGTCAATCGCAGAAGCATTACTGAAGACAGAAAGGCAACTGGCTTGACTCGTCACGCTGCTCGTACTCCCTCGTCTCTCCGCCTTGTCCACGATGATCTGTGGCACTACCAACGCGTTGTTGCCCTCCTGCATCCTTGGGCCACTGGCCACCGTCCTCACACTTGGCGCTTGACGATCGGATCCAGTGAGGGATTTTGCCGTAGCATTACCCTGCAGGTACTCTTCCTTGTTTTTACAATCGCTCATGATGGAAGTTTCTTGTTTGCTGGTTTGGGTCCGCGACTAGTATTTGATTTTCTCGATACCACCTATTTCTAGGAAGCAAATATTATTATTATTATTATTATTATTATTATATCGAGGAGATGTTGTTTAATGTTTCCAAAACTTTCATAAATTTTAAAAAATTGTTGTGATGTTGATGGGTTTCAATCATAGTTTTGAGGTTATATATATTTATTTCTATTTACGTTTGGGAAATAATTTTAATACTAATTATGATAATAAGAAAATAGTTATTGAAAAAACATTATCAAATTTAGAATATGGAATTTTAACTTTAGAACAAGATAAAAAAGATGAAATTAGGGCTGATATAATTTTTGAATTACAAAAATATTGTCAGCAGAAAAATAAGAGTAATTATAAAAATGATCTATATTTAGATCTTAAATTAAAAACTAAAGAATTTTTAATGAACCATAAAGACTTAGTAGTCACCAAATCTGATAAAGGTAATACGACAGTTATAATGAATCAAGATATGTATTATGGCAAATGCTTTGAATTGTTGAATGATGATTAGACTTATATTCGTTTAAATAAGGATCCTACTTCTATTATAGAAAGAAAATTAAATAATAAAATTAACCCTCGGAGAACACATGGGGTCATTTTGACCCCACGATTTTTTGCGAAAAGCTGTTTATCTATTGTTTAATATTTTTTATAAGGATTTTAAAGTACACAGACTTATTTTATAGAGTTTAAACTATATTTTCAAAAAATCCGTAGGTTAAGCAGATGAACAGTTCAAAATTGGTTGAGCATTGAAAAATGACCTAAAAAAGAGGTGTATTCTCCGAAGGTTAAAATACTAGAAAAGAAAAACTTTATTACTAAAGAAACAGCACGTATACTTAAATCTAATGATAATGTAGCACCGAAATTTTATATATTACCTAAAATTCATAAAACGGGTAACCCAGGTCGCCCTATTACTTTATTTATTAATTCTCCATTATATAATCTGTCAAAATTTGTTAGTTTACCAATACAAAAAGTTGTTGGAAAAACCGGCACATTTGTGAGGGATTCATGGCATTTGTTAAACATAATTAAGAATATAAGAGTTCCGGGTGATCATGTTTTTGTGTCCCTAGATGCTAAATCTCTGTTCACAAACATTCCGTCCTCCATGGTTATTGATTCAATTAAAAATAGGTAGAATATTATAAAAGATTTTACCAAGATTGATTTAGATAATTTTGTTTCATTAGTTGAATTATGTTTGAATAACTCCTATTGCTGTTGTAATGGTAGCTATTTCAAGCAAATTTTTGGGACACCGATGGGATCTCCTATTTCGCCTTCCATTGCTAATCTGGTAATGGAGGATTTGGAAAATAACGTTTTATTAAAGTTAGATTTTACACCACTTATTTTTATTAGATATGTAGATCATATTTTGACTATAATTCCTAGAAATAAAGTAAATTACCTATTAGATGAATTTAATAAATATAACCAGAGAATTCAATTTACCATTGAGGTAGGAAACTCTTAAATTAATTTTTTGGATGTAACTATTATTAATGATAAAAGTAAATTAATTACAAATTGGTTTAGGAAACCTACTTGGTCCGAGAAATATCTCGATTTTAATTCGAATACTCATTTTAGATATAAAATTAGTACCATTAATAATTTGGTAGATAGAGGTATAAAACTGGCTCATTAAAAATTTCATGAACAGAATTTGGATCTCATTTATAAAACGTTAAAGATTAACAATTATCGCAAAGGTTTGATTAAGAAATATATGGAGTTAAGACTAAGTAAGATTTTAAATAATAATAATGATAATAATAATAAAATAAGTAATTTTGATATGAGTAATGTTATTGTTTTTCCTTATACTTCAGCAACTAATAAAAGTTTTGGTGATATTTGTAAGAAACATAATTTTAAAGCTATATTTCAGACTGAAAATAATAATCGAGATATTTTCCGTACAATGAAAGATATGACACCAATGTTAGAAAAATCAAATTTAGTATACAGAATTCCGTGTAAAGACTGTAACGCAGTATATATTGGCCAAACATCCAGAAAGTTGAAAAAGAGAATTTATGAACATAAAAAGAGTTGTGGAAGAGACACGAACATCACGGCCCTGGTACATCACTCGCATGATCATGATCACACTTTTAATTTTGATGATACGAAAATTCTATCGAATGAAACAAATTGGTATAAAAGAAATTTTTTGGAAATGATTCAAATTTTAAAACATTCAGATTCCGTTAATGTCAAGAGTGACACTCAATATTTAAATCGCTCATATAAAAATTTCATCGCTAATACTTGCAATAATAAGTAAATTCATGTAAGTCACCTACGTAAATGAATGTATACAAGTTTCTCAACCTTTTTCATCTGTGTACACTACCGACACCTGATCTAAATGTAGTCTGCTATCCATAACATTTATACGTATCGTGCTCATGTCGATGACATGTGGCCTGTATTTTTGTTGATGTATAGTTATTCTTATAACTTATTAATTAAAACAGATAACATCATGCAGCTTCGTGTCATCGACGTGGGACCGAACGCGGCATTGTTTTTTATTATGATATTGGGATATATAATCCCCTTAAGTTAAAATAATTATTTTCTAATCAACATAACCTGTAAGTGACTTAATCATTTATAATTTGAATTGTGATTGTTTATATATGTTTTTTGAGAAATATTGTTCCAACGATAAAATTTTCTTTTTAGTTCTTTGTATATTCTGAAGAGGATGGCCGATCAGCTATCGAAACGTAAATTGAAATAAATATGGGACATTCCACGTCAACCGGATCAAGACTCTGTCCAAAAATCTATTGCACCGATTTTAATGGTAGAGGGCTTAAAATCTTCGTCTTCATGCCCTCTATCAAATACAATGTGGTACTTTTGAAAATTCAACATGGCGCTTTCAAAATGGCGCATTATGTGAATGAAAAACATAACTTCCAAATTTAAATGTTTATTTAAAGTTAAAAAACAAAGCTCAAATAGCTTCTAAGGGGGTACTATTAATGACTGCATGCCTCTAAATGAAGAAAAATCAAAAAAAGGAAAAAAGAAACAAAAACTCAAAATGGCGGATCCAATATGGCGGACGAATTTAAAAAATTTTTTTAAATTCATCGAAATCGCTTGAAAATCGTTACTCGGGGGTTTTTGAGGTCGCTGATTACGAATCCGGTGTCAGTTTTTCAAAATTCAAAATGGCGGATCCAATATGGCGGACGAATTTTTAAAAATTCATCGAAATCGTTTGAAAATCGTTACTCGGAGGTTTATGAGGTCGCTGATTACGAATCCAGTGTCAGTTTTTCAAAATTCAAAATGGCGGATCCAATATGGCGGACGAAGTTTTAAAAATTCTCTGAAATCGCTTGAAAATCGTTACTCGGGGGTTTTTGAGGTCGCTAATTACGAATACGATATTTAAAAAGCTCTCTGCGTTAACAGGGTTGAGACTGTCTTCAAATTTCAATTGTGAAGCCCGCATTACTTTTTTTTTTTAGATTTTTTTTATTTTTTTAAATTTTTTACATTTTTCTGTTTAATTTTAAAGAAAATTGTTTCTACGTTTTATTTTTCCTATTTAATACTGCATAGTAGTTAAAATTTTGGTTGCTTCTGAATAACGCCTAACCTCTAATTTCTTTCCATCAATTGGAACGAAGGAATGTCCACTTTGAATTTTGGTTACAGCAGGAGCTTGAGAGAATCTTCTTGAAAGTCTTTTTTGCGTGCTGCTGTGGCGTTGTTTGCTATATTGAAAAATTGTAATATTTTAAAATTTATTTTTAGCCCAATTAAACAGATCATCTGAATTCAAGATGGCATTAGATGCTTGAGCTTGCAGACTAGCTCGCGTGGCTTCTGATTTTAATGTTGCACCAATTCCATCGCATGCACTTTTACCATGCGCAGTTGCATGAAAATGCCATTCTGCTTTAAGCCCAAAATCCTCTTCATGATGCTGAGTACACAATAGGTTGAAAAATTAAGTGGCGAGTGGCGTGGAGTGTATGATAGTGGGAGCAGTGTTGCCAACCGATTTGTGCTTTCAAATATTGATAATCGTAACCTCAACTTTATATTTTTAAACTGTCATTTTTTTTCGTTCATTATTTTGGTCTTATGAAATAGTTAATGTTAAGCTTCTTTGAAATTATTTTAGTAAAATTTAACTTTTTCAAAGGTAAGTACTTAATTTTGATAATAATAAATTTAATTAAAATGGATAAGTGTAAAATTGATTTTATTTTTTTAGACCATAAATTTCTTGGACTTTCAAATTGTAACATTGTTTTATAAAAATGAATATTTTTATTATGATAATGGGATTGATGGTACAATGGGCAAATTTGCTGCAAAAGGTTTTATTTCTTTGCCGATTGAAAGAAGGCTTTCGGTTTAGACGTTGGTGGGTAAAAACGCATCTACAAAGCGAGATGAGAACAATGTTTGGGGCATACAATTCACTATTTTTATACTTCATGCAAGAGGATCAGGAGGAGTTTTACAACATGACTCGAATGAGTCCAGCTGACTTTGAAGAACTTCACAATCTCGTTGGGCCAAGACTTAAAAAATTTAGTCGTAGAGAACCTCTACCAACGAGACTTCGCTTGGCGCTCACATTAAAGTAAATTCAGGCCTCTGATATTATTATTTTTTCGACTTTTTTCGACTTATTTTAAAAAATAACGACTTTTTCGACATTTTTTCTAAATATTGCAATAATTTTTATTATAAATTGCAACTTTATTCTATTTTTATATGGTGTGAAAAATAACTAATAGACAAATCTTCAAAAATAAGTAAAAACTAAAATAATAAGTAACTTACTAACAATCTTATTAATTAACTTACTAACTAAATTACTAACAATCTTGCTAACTAAAATACTAAGTAATTAAGAAATACATTCAATAATTAGTACTTATTCATTTTTGGATTTACTTTATTGATATATATTCCGATAAATTAATTATTATATAGCTCTATTATTAATAATTTATAAATTTTAAATTAATAATTTTGTTCTTAAATTAATAACAATCTTACTAACTAAATTACTAACTAACTTACTAACAATCTTACTAATTAACTTACTAATTAAATTAATAACAATCCTACTAACTAAATTACTAACAATCTTACTAATTAAATTACTAACAATCCTACTAACTAAATTACTAACAATCTTACTAACTAATTTATTAACTAAATTACTAACAATCTTACTAACTAACTTATTAACTAAATTACTAACAATCTTTCTAATAATCTTACTAACTAACTTACTATCTAACTTTTTAACTAAATTACTAACAATCTTACTAATAATCTTACTAACTAACTTACTATCTAACTTTTTAACTAAATTACTAACAATCTTACTAACTAACTTATTAACTAAATTACTAACAATCTTACTAATAATCTTACTAACTAACTTACTATCTAACTTTTTAACTAAATTACTAACAATCTTACTAACTAACTTATTAACTAAATTACTAACAATCTTACTAATAATCTTACTAACTAACTTACTATCTAACTTTTTAACTAAATTACTAACAATCTTACTAACTAACTTATTAACTAAATTACTAACAATCTTACTAATAATCTTACTAACTAACTTACTAACAATCTTACAAACTAGGTTACTAACAATATTACTAACTAAAATACTAAGTAATTAAGAAATACATTCAATAATTAGTACATATTCATTTCTGTATTTACTTTACTGATATATATTCCGATAAATTAATTATTATATAGCTCTATTATTAATAATTTATAAATTGTAAATTAATAATTTTGTTCTTCGCCTACAGTTACTTTGCGAACGGTGATAGCGCGCAAACAACTAGCTACCTTTTCCGTGTAGGCCGATCAACTGTCTACGAAATCGTGGCGGAAGTGGCCAAAGTTATCTGGGAGGAATTGTCTCCCTGGTATCTGCGGCCAAGATCAAAAAGGGAATGGAAAATTATTGCTGCTGGCTTTAGAAGCAAGTGGTTTTTTCCGAATGTCATTGGTGCCCTGGATGGAAAAGAATTTGAGATCAAACAACCACCAAAGTCAGGAAGTTTATTTTTTAATTATAAGAAATTTTATAGCTTAAAAATGCTAGCTATGTGTGATGCTTTTTGCCGTTTTACGTGGGTCGATGTTGGTAATTACGGTAAATATATCTAGAATATATTTACTTAACATTACACATATATATTTTCGACAATACTCTTATTTATATAAACGCGATCACAAAATATACATTTGATTTTTAACTTATATTATATTGCAGGCTACCTAAGCGACCGTTTGGCTTTTATGAAGACAAAGTTTTACAGAGATCTGGTAAGCGGAGAAGTTGAATTACCTCCCAATTGTGATTTGCCGCGAACGGAAATAAAAATGCCTCACTTTATTATTGGTGACGAAATTTTTCTTGCGTTACAACATATCATGACACCATTTGCTCGTCGATATGGCCTTAATGATACACAGAGGAATTTTAATTATAGGTATATTTACTTGTTTAAAATTAATCATGCTAATTAACCATATTGAAGAATTTCTAAAAAAATGCTTCTATGAATTTTCTTTGAAACTTCTAATCGTAATTTAAATTCGATTTTTGATATAATTTCGACAGAAACTGCAGAGAGCATTTTCTTAGAATTCTTTCCACATGAGTTAACAAGATGTACATTGTTTTTATTGACATATATGTCACTATCATTTTATTAGATATTAATTTACTGTTAAATGTGTACTTTTATGTCTTAAAAGTTATTAATATTATTAGATTGTCAAAAGCGCGCAGCACCATTGAGTGTGCTTTTGGATTCCTTACGAGTACTTGGCGGATTTTGAGAAACGTATTGGAATTCGAATTAAATCATTCTATTAATATAGTATTAGCGACAGTTTGCTTACACAATTTTCTCATAACCCGACGTTTACAACGAGGAGAGAATATTGAATTTCCTCTGCCAACTGATGAAGCCAATCCTGGTAAAATAAATTAAATAATAAAATTATTTTTATTGTAAATCTTTGAATGGAGATTACATTTAGTTTTCACATTTTTCAATTCTGTCATAGATATATTTTACATATTCCATTAAATATAATAAATAAATTTATATATTTACATTTATAATAATTAATTTTTTTAATTTTGTGAAGGTAATAATCAAGGGAATCAAGAAGTTGTAGATGAGGACTTAATTCCTGAAGGCATTGCACGTCAACGACAAATTATTGCGAATTATTTTATGTCTGATGACGGATCACTATAACAAGTTTATATATAAGTATCTTGAAATTACTCCTACTTATTCACATTTATTATTACAATATTATCTATAATATTGATTAATCATAATTAAATTTATTTGATATTTTTTCTTTCTAATTTAGTTTATTGGTATTATCTTTCATTTTTATTATCTGTCGTACGAAAATGTTGCTATGGATATTGTTTTGTTTCCTTTAAATCCATGTATTATTATATATTTTAATATTAAATTACAGTAGAACTGAGTAAAATCATTCTTCGTACAAAAATGAAGCAACGAATATTGTGTTTAATTTTATGCTTTGAAATGCCATGAATGTTACTTTGTAAAGTAACTTAGTAAACTGAAAATGCTGCTAAAAAAGAATTACTATTACTTAAAAGAATTACTGCTAAAGAAGTATTAAGTTAAATAAATAATAATAATAATCAGAAATGAATATATTTAATCAGGCCATTCAGACGAATCCTGCTTTTAAAAAATTAAAAAATTTTTTGGAAATAAATATTTTTATTATTATTATTACTAACTAATAATTTAATTATTGAATAATAAATTATTAGTTATTATTAATAATTATTAAGGAACTAATTATCAATTTAATCATCACATTTCATAATCATTTACAAGTTCAAATATTTCAAGGTCTAATTGATAAATTTCTTTAAATTTAAATAATTTATTTTTTAAATCATAAAATTAGTCACTGTTTAGAATTTCATTTGTTACTAAATTTAAATGATCAATTTTGCATTTCAATTACTAATTTTCGAAAAAAAGATTTAACTTTACATTAATTATTAAATTTTTAATCATTTGGAATAAACAATTATTATTATTTATTATTGATATTATTATTTTATTATTTCTGCAACAAAACGAAGAAAGAAATTATGGCCACGGAAGTAAAAATATATTTTGTTGAATTTATGAAATTAAAATTTATTTTTATACTTATTTCTTTAAAACACAGATTTTATAAATTTAAATTAACAAAATTAAATCTTATACAATGAATTATAATTAAATGAATTTAACCAAAAGTTTTCAATGTTAGTGCTGAAACGAAAAATTGTTAAATGATCACTCTGTTTGTTTTGTATCGCGCTTCCGAAAATCTTCAAGAACTAAAAAAATTTCGTCAAAAATTTCATTTTGCTCTTGATCGTTCAAAGTGTTCCACTCTCTCCTCAACATATTCAAATAGCCATCAGTAGAGGCTTTTGGTCTAATTAAATTGGAATATTTCGACATTAATCCTTCTTCGACTTCTCTTGATTTTAATTTAGCTAGATTTCTGAATTCTGCATTCGTTAATCGTGCATCTTTGCAGAAATCTATGACTTCATTTTGTACTTCATCGAACTTATCAATTTGAACCTTTTTTTTCTGGGCAAAATTGTCGAAACGAGGAACGACAGAACCTTTTTTACGTGAAGTTTTGTCGTCTACATTTTTTAAATACTGTTTCTTCGCAGGAATGTTTGTAGAAGCGGACGACTGTCTTTTTACTACATTTTGTTTATTTTTCGAATTTGACAGATATTCTCCAGTAAAACTTTTCTGATTTATCATTTCGTATCTATCTCTTTTTGTATTTGATGAATCATTTATTTTGTCAGGAACATGCTGTCCTTCCGATTTATACTGATTGTAGTTCTCTTTCTTTTGCGACAAGATTGGTTCGGATAGTGAATTTAGTTCTCCTGATGTGAATGCAGATTGCCTTTGGTTAGAAAATTTATGTTTTAGATTTGTTGATTTCTGATTTTCATGTTCTATATTTTGATATTTTTCAAAACTTTTATGACTTGACGTTTTGTTTCCTTCTTCCTCTACGTTTGAAGAAATTAACACTTCATCGAAATCTTGTGGTCCTCTTGAAAAATTATCTTTTTTTTGTTGTAAAATCGGCGCGACTGGTAAATTTAATTCTCTTGTTGTGAATGCATATTGTCCATGATTAGAAAATTTATTATATTTCAGATTTGTCGATTCTCGATTTTCAATTTCTACAGTACGAGTTTTTTCAAAAATTCTACTATCTGAAGTTTCTTTTGCTTCTTTTACCACGTCTGCAGAACTTGGCATTTTATAAAAAACAAGCGGTCCTTCTTTTAAATATTCAAGGCGGATCTCTTTTTTTTGTAATACGGTCGAAACGGATGGTAAATTTTGAGTACTTGTAGAAAATATGGAGCTCATGATAGTTGGAGAATTTTGTGTTGTTGTTGACGCTTGGAGAAAAGAACCGGTAGAAGTTAACGACATTGATGTTGAATCGTCGAAAATATTTGTTGATTTCGATGACGATAAAGAGGATTTGCTAGAAAATAGACGTAAATATGGGGGTTCGTTGAATTCTTTCAAAGGATTTGCAGTAATGGTTGATTCTATTACCGCAGTATCAGGAGCAACTGAAGACAATGGTGCTGAACCGAGGATAGAATACGTTGGTTTTGGAGGCAATGGACGTGAGGAAAATCTTGAATGCGGATAATCGCTGTGTACAATTGGCGGAATTGCCGAAGTTGACGTTTGGACAAAAGTACTTGGAACAGATGATGATAATTGTGCTGAACCGTGGAAAATATATGAGGGTGGAGATGTCGAATAGGAGAAAAGTCGTGAAGATGGGGCTTCAACGAAAAAATTCGGCGACACTGATGATGATTGTCGAAATGCTGTGAAAAGAGATGATGTACTCGTTGATGGCGTCGATAATTTCTTAGGAAGTGAAATTTGTCCAGCATAAGAATTCATCAATGGTAAAGATGATCTGTCCTCATCAACATTGGCTTCATCTACTTCCATGCAGTCATTTGAATCTTTAATGAAAAAAGAAATGCTAATTTACTTTACTTCTTTATGTTAGTTTATCAATTACTACTAGGTATTATATAAAAATTAATTCTTTATTAGGAATAAATTATTTCAATAGTTTTAGAAATTTATTTTGAATATTTTACTGTTAAACTGTAAAATATTCCAGAAAATTTTAAACAGAATATTCAAATGCTTTGACTAATATAAACAAAGAAACCTATTATAATTATATTTTACAAACCTCCAAACTTATGAATCGCATTTTCATTAGATGTACCTGGTCGTGTTTCATCATAATTGCTTTGCAATGGTTGACTCTGATTTTCTAAGCTGTCACCGCTAAAATTGAAAAATCAATTGTAGTTCCATTAATTTATAAATATTAATAGGTAGGTAAAATTGCTAAAGAAAAAATAACTCTTATGGGTAATTATATTTTTCTACACATGTTAAAATAAAACAAACAAACCTTTTATGACGAATAAATGGCCTAAGAAATGTAAGCTCATTATAATATTTATACGTCGTTTTTCCTTTTTTATCAGAGTTAGAAAAATTTCGCCTCAAATTTCCCCACTCCTTTTTTGCATCTGGAAAAACATGTTAAAAATTTGTTACAAAAGATTCATTTATTTTTGTTATTTCTTATATATATATATATATATATATATATATATATATATATATATATATATATATATATATATATATATATATATTATTATTATATATTATATATATATTAATTTTACTTTAACACAAAAGAATTTCTTGTCTGCGTCACATATAACAAAAGTAAAAAAAAGAAATTTATTTTCAGTGGAATATTTAATATTTTGCCAGATAGGTAAATTTTATTTAGCAAAAAAAATATTAATTTTCTCACTTAATCAATTTTAATAAATATAAATAAATAAATATATATATGACATAACCTAAAGGCTATATAAAATTCAAACTTCGTTACCTGGCTCTTTAAATCCCATTTCTGTTAATTCCTTGTTAATTTTCGACCAATTGTCATTTTTTAAAATACCCACATTATATTTACATCGATAATGTGGATCGTAAATCCATCGATTACGTTGACGCACAATTTTAATTAATTCTGAATGTAAATCAAGATTCATCTTATTAATTTTATGTTATTTAAAATGCACGAGGATAATTAATAATGTATACAAATCAAATCTTTTTTGACAACTTTTTTAATTGAAAACAAATGAAGACTTACAGAATGAAGTTGTTTGTAGATCAACAGGAGTGTCAAATTAAAAACATTCTCATGTTTATCAATAGCTTTTGTTTGTAAAAAAAATGAATTTAGATTTCTAACCTCCGACATTTATTGAAAATTTAAAATAATCTTTTTAAAAATGGCAATGGGCAAAGATGTGGATTTCATTGAAATATTAATTTATATGGTATCTCAACGTCCATACTTACATGAAAGATCCTCAAATACATTTAGAAATACTACAAAAAAAAGAGAATCATGGGAAGAAATTTCCAAGACTATGATTGCAATGACGGGGAGCAAAAAGTATACAGGTACATATGTTACAAATTAAATTAAAATTTAGCTTTTTTCTGTTATAATTTATAAATTTTTCTTTTATAATTGTCATATTTACGGTGGTACTTTTAGTTCCAAAAGTTCAAAAAATTTGGGCAGATTTGAAATCCGATTTTGATGAGCAACGAGAAAGAAACAAAAAGTATACTCCTTCAGGATCAGAGGCTCCAGATGAATATCCTCCATTTGTTTATTATAAAGCTATGAATTTTTTAGAAAAGTCTTCTGATTATCGCGAGTATGTACCATTTTTTACGTCATTAATTTCACAAGGATGCCACAAAAATTTAACTTTGTTTTTCCCTGATTTCAATACAAAATTTTAACTTTTTCTCTAATCCTACAGAATATTCTCATTCACTCTAAAAATTATTAGATATGCTCAAAAAAATGATCTAGGTATTACATTTATTTACAAATTTCTTTAATTGACCAGTAAAAAAAAAGTATTGGAAGAGAGCGAATAGTATTGGCGGTGAGTTTCTGCCAATACGGTTTTCACGCGAAAACGTATTGGCAGAAACTCATCGCCAATACTATTCGCTCTCTTCCAATACTTTTTTTTACTGGGTGTAAAATTATTAGAAAACACCAAAAACTTTATTTTTAAATAAATATTATTTTAATTATTATTATTTTTCCATGGGAACTAAGACTTTCAAAATTTCTAATTCAAACCTTTTGAAATTTAATAACTTGCAATAATTACAGGTAACAGAGTGATAAAATAATTATTTTAAATTATAAATATTGTAACTTTTTAAAATTATTTCACAATTTCCATTCAATTATTTTCTATAATTTTTAAATAAAAATTTTTTAATAATTTTTGATAAAGGGGTCATTTATAAACTACATCACGCTTTTTCGGACTGATTTTTACCCACCCCCCTTCATAACATTTTTTTAATGCAAAAATTTTTTTTCCACATTTCGTCACACAAAGCTTGACACCCCCCCCCCCCCACTCCTATGAGTGTGACGTTGTTTATGAACGACCCCAAAGTTCTTTTCAGAATTTTTAAAATCATTCGTTTACAATTCAATTTTTCGAAATTTCAATTATTTGGAAATTCTTCAATTAATTATACATTAGAAAATAAAAACTTGAAATAATTTTTAAAAATTTCGATTCAGCTTTTTGAAAAAATTAGTTTCATAGAATTTTTAATTGAAAGTATGAAAAATTTAGATTTTCAAAGATTTTAATTTGAAACTTTTACAAAATTGAATTATTTCCAAACATTTCATTTTTTAGTAACTTCTCTAAAATTCATTAATTATCTAAAACTTTAACTGAAATTAATTTTTAATTAAATATTTATGTAAAAAAATTAAGAGAATTCAATTATTTAACTGCAAACAAATAATTAATTGAATAATTGAATGTTTTTAAAATTAAATTCTTATACATAATTTTATTTCCAAATTTTTAAATAATTGAATTCTTTCAACGAATTTTAATAAAATTTTTAAGAATAATTACATTTTCCGAGAAGTTTTATTATTTTTAATAATATTGAATTCCTGTGAAATTTTCATTATTTTAGAGTCAAACAAAAAGACACAAAAATTCTAAATCTTCTTATAAATTCTAAACATTTAATTTTAACAGTACTTTTAATAAATAAATCCCTGACTTTTTTCTGAATTCCCTGACCTGTATTTGCAGAACAATATCTAGTCAACATAAGAGGACAGTGATCAGAGATCAATCGGACAGTGATGAAGATGATGATAATGTTCAACCGATTATTGAATCAGCAGAAGGTATTTCAACTTATTTTTTTATTATTTTTATTATTTCTTTAGGATCCGACATGAAATATTATTTCTTTTGCAGAATCTGAATATACTCCTGGTCCATCTCACGTTGAAGATCGTCTTCGTAGATGTGAGGAAGAAAACGACCTTTTCCTTTGTTTTGAAGACATGTTTAATGGCATCTCGAAGGAAAATCGGCCAATGTGTTTTTTTACAATTAAAAATATTATTATTCGTAAAAGGCAACAGCGAAGGACATAAAATTCACGAAAAACAATTTTTTTTCAAACGAAAATAATTTTTGTAGTAGAATTTTATTAAAATTTCTTTTTCTAATAAAAATAATCTTCAAATTTATTTTTTCTAACAAAATTCAATTTTTGTAATGACAATCAATAGGTATATGATTAAAAAATAAAATTTATGAAAATTTGTTTAAAAAATCTTTGAGATTTCGTTAAAAAATTGTAAAAAATAGAAATTATGCATATTTTTTAACAAAATTTTTAAATAATCTAGTTAAAAATCGTAATCAACAAATATAAATTATAGGGATTCTTTTCCTAAAATTACATTTAAAATTTTATAAAAAAATGTTTTATAAATATATTAATTTTGGAAATTTTAGTATAAAAATTATGCAATTTTTTTTCTTTTTTCAAAGAAGAACAGAATTATGATCGAGAAGCAGAAAATATTTCCTAATCTTAATTTTCAATTTTCTAATTTTTTTCAGAATTATGAAATTTTACAAATTTTAGGAAAATGAATATTAGATGTCATAACTTTTTAGAAATCAAAACTTGTTAGAAAAATTTTTTTGAGAAAACAGATTTCATTAGAAATCTTTATTTTATACAAAAAGGATTAGAAAATATTTTTTAGAAAAAGTGACCACTTACCATTCAAATCATGTTATTAAAATTATGTACTTACCTTAGAAAAATTTAAATAACACTAAAATGATTTCAAAGATTCTTAACATTAACTATTTAGTAACTCCAAAATAATGAGCGAAAAAAATGACAAAATGTTTGAAAATGTAAATAAAAGTTGAGGTTACGATTATCAATATTTGAAAGCACAAATCAGTTGGCAACACTGCTGCCACTGTCATACACTCCACGCCACTCGCCACCCGCCACTCGACAACCGCCACTCGCCACTTAATTTTTCAACCTATTGTGTACTCAGCATGAAGCATTAAATTTTTCATTTGGTAGCGATTCTTAAAATGCTGTTTAGCTCCATCGGTAGAATAAATAATCTTTTTAGCTTTTGGGCAGATTTTTTTAATTTCTGGCAGAATTATTTGTTGCATAATATATACTGCTGCAGTATCGTGAATTGTACATTCTGATAACAGTATGAAACTACGATGATCAATTTTATCTCCATTTTTGAAATAAATTACAACAGGGAGAACTGTGCATTGATCATTATTATAATGAAATGCTTGAATAGCATTTTGCACAACATATGCATAGTTTTCGGAAAAGTCAGATTGAAGTAGTACTTCTTCCTCAGTCAAATTGTCCCTCCGTCTCGATAAATATTCTGACTGCTTCTTACTAATAAAATGATGTGGCAACAATTTTTCCAAATGCTCACACATTTTGTCCACAAATTCTTCCACAGGTAGACATTCTTTTTTTAATGTGCTTCTATCGGTCGACTGCCATATGTTAAAAATCACCTGAGATATGTTGTTCTCTTCTAGAAGATTAAGCATGTAGTCAGAAAATTTATTTATTCCAGGGCAAGATTCGCACTCACTTAAATAATAATCAGGTTTTGGATTCCTGCATACAATTAAATTAAAACAATCGTTATAATCTTTCATTGGATGCGGAATGTTTTTTGTTAAATTAATTAAATTACTATCATCAATCATCAATGAGAAGTTTTCGTGTATTACGCAAATGCAGACGCTATGGGTCCCACTCGCACCAGCAATTATACACCATTTCGGCCTCATTTCAGCAAATTTACTCAAGCCTATCGAAATTCCAGGGTTCTCTTTTAGAAATTGTTTATGCAGTATTTTTATATCTGAAAGCAACAGTCGCTTTTGCATAGATTTTCTTTCGCCATTTATTTTTACGCTAACATTATCTTTTTTATTTGGCATTATACGACTATTCGTGTCGCTTTCATAAAATTCTGATACTAATTTAATAGTATTCTCAAGTAGATTTTTTCCTTTTTTTTGAGTCGGAATTCCTAAAATCCCTTCAGTTTTTTTTTAAATTTTGGATTTTCGTGCCATTCTTTGAGAAGAACTAAATTCTTGACTTATTTTTCGAATCGACCAACTATCGGGAACTATTGTTAAAATGGACAAACGAAGAGGATTACTTTGAGGTAAACTGTTAAACTTTTCCTTCAGTCTATTCAACAGTTCTTCTAATTCATCTTCTCTTGACATAATTTTTACTTTTTTTGGACTTGGTTCATTTTCTGTGTCTGATTCTTCAGACGCTTGTGATAATGTTGTGTCCATGGAATTGCTATCATCACCTTTATTGCACATATTAACACATTTTTTACAGACTCTACTATTAACAGATAAATATGGGAACTTTTCTATTAACCGTTTTGATATTTTTCTTAAAGCTTTGCCAATATGATTATCAAGACCTAATGGATTTACACATCTGTCAGTGCGCACTAACTCTTTCGAATCGTCACAATTTTTTGTGACGGTTGATTTTTGTGACATAATTTTCCTTATTATCAAGGAACAGAAACAAATGCAATATTAATCAATCAATAACATTAATGTAATATTAATAATATTAATTAATCGACGAAAGGTAAACAGAACGACTAAAACAAACGATAAAAGGCGTAAGACAAACTACAAATAGCGAAAGATATACAACAAAATAACAAGTGAAACAGACCACTTAAGACAATCCACAATAAAAAATAGACGCACGAAAAATAGTAACACAATATCCTTCTTAAATTTGGTGACGGTACAAAAACAAAAGACAGTCGTTTTGGCGAATGTCTTTTGTTTTAATACAGTGCTGTACTAAAACAAAAGACAATCGCCAAAACGATTGTCTTTTGTTTTTGTACCGTTATTAAATTTAAGAAGGATTTTGTGTAACTTTTTTCGTTTGTCTATTTTTTATTGTAAATTGTCTTAAGTAATCTGAGTTTTTTGTTATTTTGTTGTCTGTCTTTTGCTATTTGTAGTTTTTTATGTCTTTTATCATTTGTTTTAGTCGTTGTCTTTATCTTTCGACGATTGATTAATATAGTAATTCCTTGGACACAATATTATCACAAGAATCTGAAGATTCAGGCGCAGAAATTGAGCCAAGTCCAAAAAAATAAAAATTATGTCAAGAGAAGATAAATTAGAGGAACTTTTGAATAGACCAAAGGAAAAGTTTAACAGTTTGCATCAAAATGATAGTCTTTGTTTGTCCCTTTCAACAATAGTTCGCGATAGTTGGTCGATTCGCAAAATAAGTAAAGAATTTAGTACTTCTCTAAGAATGGTACCGAAACCTAAAATAAAAAAAATGAAAGGATTATGGGAACCCCGACTCAGGTATAAAAAAACTATATACATAATTTCTAAAAGAGAATTCTGAAATTTTGATAGACTTGAGTAAATTTGATGAAATGTGGCCGAAATGGTGTGTAATTTCTGGTACAAGTGAGACCCTAGCGTCTGCATGTTATGAAATTCACGAAAACTTCTCCCGACAATAGATGCTAGTAATTAAAAAAAAATTGACATAACATTTTTTGCAACTAATGGTAAATCATAACCCTGTTAACGCAAAGAGCTTTTGAAATATCGTATTCATAATCAGCGACCCCGAAAACTTCCGATTAACGATTCTCAAGCGATTGCGGAGAATTTTTAATACTTCGTCCGACATATTGGATCCGCCATTTTAAATTTTGAAAAACTGACACCGGATTCGTAATCAGCGACCTCAAAAACCCCCGAGGAACGATTTTTAAGCGATTTCGATGAATTTTTAAAACTTCGTCCGCCATATTGGATCCGCCATTTTGAATTTTGAAAAACAGACACCGAATTCGTAATCAGCGACCTCAAAAACCCCCCGGGTTAAGATTTTCAAGCGATTTCAGAGAATTTTTAAAACTTCGTCCGCCATATTGGATCCGCCATTTTGAATTTTGAAAAACTGACACCGGATTCATAATCAGCGACCCCGAAAACTTCCGATTAACGATTTTCAAGCGATTGCGGAGAATTTTTAATACTTCGTCCGACATATTGGATCCGCCATTTTAAATTTTGAAAAACTGACACCGGATTCGTAATCAGCGACCTCAAAAACCCCCGAGGAACGATTTTTAAGCGATTTCGATGAATTTTTAAAACTTCGTCCGCCATATTGGATCCGCCATTTTGAATTTTGAAAAACAGACACCGAATTCGTAATCAGCGACCTCAAAAACCCCCCGGGTAAAGATTTTCAAGCGATTTCAGAGAATTTTTAAAACTTCGTCCGCCATATTGGATTCGCCATTTTGAATTTTGAAAAACTGACACCGGATTCGTAATCAGCGACCTCATAAACCCCTGAGTAACGATTTTCAAGCGATTTCGATGAATTTTTAAGACTTCGTCCGCCATATTGGATCCGCCATTTTAAATTTTGAAAAACTGACACCGGATTCGTAATCAGCGACCTCATAAACCCCCGAGTAACGATTTTCAAGCGATTTCGATGAATTTTTGAAAATTCGTCCGCCATATTGGATCCGCCATTTTGAATTTTGAAAAAGTGACACCGGATTCATAATCAGCGACCCCGAAAACTTCCGATTAACGATTTTCAATCGATTGCGGAGAATTTTTAATACTTCGTCCGACATATTGGATCCGCCATTTTAAATTTTGAAAAACTGACACCGGATTCGTAATCAGCGACCTCAAAAACCCCCGAGGAACGATTTTTAAGCGATTTCGATGAATTTTTAAAACTTCGTCCGCCATATTGGATCCGCCATTTTGAATTTTGAAAAACAGACACCGAATTCGTAATCAGCGACCTCAAAAACCCCCCGGGTAAAGATTTTCAAGCGATTTCAGAGAATTTTTAAAACTTCGTCCGCCATATTGGATCCGCCATTTTGAATTTTGAAAAACTGACACCGGATTCGTAATCAGCGACCTCATAAACCCCCGAGTAACGATTTTCAAGCGATTTCGATGAATTTTTAAGACTTCGTCCGCCATATTGGATCCGCCATTTTAAATTTTGAAAAACTGACACCGGATTCGTAATCAGCGACCTCATAAACCCCAGAGTAACGATTTTCAAGCGATTTCGATGAATTTTTTTAAATTCGTCCGCCATATTGGATCCGCCATTTTGAATTTTTGTTTCTTTTTTCCTTTTTTTGATTTTTCTTCATTTAGAGGCATGCAGTCATTAATAGTACCCCCTTAGAAGCTATTTGAGCTTTGTTTTTTAACTTTAAATAAACATTTAAATTTGGAAGTTGTGTTTTTCATTCACATAATGCGCCATTTTGAAAGCGCCATGTTGAATTTTCAAAAGTACCACATTATATTTGATAGAGGGCATGAAGACGAAGATTTTAAGCCCTCAACCATTAAAATCGGTGCAATAGATTTTTGGACAGAGTCTTGATCCGGTTGACGTGGAATGTCCCATATATATAACCTCAAAACTATGATTGAAACCCATCAACATCACAACAATTTTTTAAAATTATTATTTTATTATTATTATTCCTACATTTCTTAGTACTGATGAGGATGGATTGCTAATCTGTGCGGAGAATCTTGAGTTTTACTCGATTCCCAAACGGAGGCGATGACTGCTTGCGCGGGTTAATCCCCGTTGTCCTTGTGGTTCCAGCAACCTTAAAAAGAAATGATCGTTTGTTCGTTCTTCCTGACTTAGGACTCTGGCCACCTAACTCCTAGGAAAAGAATTGTAGGACTCTCGGATAGGTGGAGCGCCAGGTTTTTGTTCTGCAGTCGATAAGAAATGACAACCTGAGCAGTCCTTCCTTCATAAGTTACTCCATAAGACACGACACGGAGATACAATTTGTTTTTCATACACGCATGTGAGTTACACACAAGAACACAAAACATACACGAGATCACTGCGCACCCTGCAAAAAGTAGTACATTGCAATGATCTCACAGTACACATAACACATGCGCACATATTACATACTCTTATGCTAAGGGAAGGAACCTCGAAAATAAATACACAAATTTAAAAAAAATATGGATACCACAAATATAGAAAAAAAAATTACTCATCAGGGGAATTCGGTAGCCCCAGTGGCGGCGGCTAAGGGTGCGCAAGCAGGCCCAAAGCTGTCGAGATCCCGCGACTGCAGTGATTCATCGGTGGCCCGCTTGGCCGATGAATCGTTTAGGACTACAAGTGCCAGAGTGGCATATCAATATGGTGAGAGTATCAAAGGCATCACAAAAGAGTTAATAGAGGAGGAGGGAGAAAGCCGAAAATAAAAAGGGAAAGACAGGCGAGCTGTCCCCAGGGGAAAGCAAGCCTGTCGGCGAAACAATTGAAAAATTGAACTCTCTCCAGAAGAATGAAAATTGGAGAGAGATCAAGAAAAAAAAGAAAAAGAATGTAGAGAAAAAGGAGATATAAAAAGAGAGGGAGTCGAACAAAGAGACTGGTCGACCCCCCCCCCGCAAAAGAAAAGAGATGCGATAGTTATATCCACGAAATATCCGGATATAATGAAAACAATGAAGGCAGGGGTCAGGCCTAAAGAAACGCAAACGAAGATACTGTCTGTTCGGAGGACCAAGAGAAATTATCTCCTTTTGGTTCTCAAGAGGGGACAGGGCCTCTCGAGTTTCAGCAGTGCCCTGACCACTTCGCTCATGGAAAAGCGGAGGCGAGGACTGTTGTCTAGACGAGATCGATAGAAATTATGGACCTCGACGAGACCATAGTCAAAGAAGAAGTGATAGAGGCGGCCCGGAGTGCACTGGACAGGCCTGACTTGGAAGTTCCATGTCAAATCAGAATGCTGGAGATGCGGCAGTCCTGACCACAAGAAGGGTCAATGCACAGGCGAAGCCAGGTGCATTGATTGTTCTGATCGTGGGTTGGAGGACACAAAGCACTCTTCAGGGAGCAGGGCCTGTTCGGTGTACTGGAAGATGCTGCTAGATCTGAAGTCCAGAGCTTAGGTTTCTCCAGATAAATCTCAGGAAGGGACGCGTAGCACAAAATCTCTTGATGCAGACTGCCAGAGAGAGGAGCGCTGATATACTGCTTTTTAGTGAGCAGTATAAGAAGCCGGACTCCACTGTCTGGTTTGAGGATAAATCAAGGAGATCAGGTATCCAAGTCTGTAACCCGGACATTGCTATTGGTGATTTTCTGGAGACTGATATGGGGTTCGTTTGGGTAGATGTGGCGGGGGTACGCGTGTACAGCTGCTACTTTTCTCCAAACGATCCCATTAAAAAATACGATGCCGAGATTCAAGCTCTTGACGAGAGCATCAAGGCTTTCGGCGGGGATGTACTCATTGCGGGAGACTTCAATAGTAAGTCGCCGGAATGGGGAGAGACTCGTTTAGACAGGAGGAGAACCTTGGTATCGGATATGGTTGCAGCAACGATCTAGTGGTGATGAACCGGGGTCGAGAGTTCACGTTTAAACGCGGGGTAACAGGGCCTATCATTGATTTGACAATTGCGTCACCTCGCGTTGCTCGCAGAATGAGGGGGTGGGAAGTACTGGGGGAGACGACCATGAGCGACCACCAGTACATAGAGTTTATAGTCGCTGAGGAAAATCGGAGAGGATACAAAAGCCCGCATGTTGGTCAAAATAGACCCTCTTGGAACCTCAGACGGCTAAATAGGGAGAAGTTGTCAGAGTCTCTAGCTGATGCCCGAGCTATACGTGAGCTGAGTTGGATGACAAAGTGCGTGAGGCGAGGCGAATAATAATTTCAGCGTGCAATTACTCGATGCCTCGCCGGCAACAACAATATTTGGCATTAGCCGTGAAAGATTAGCCGCACACTCGATCGCCTTATTTGACGCCGTAGCCATGTGGTGGTGGAAGTTTAACCTTCCATCCATTTCAAGACCTCTGGTATCCAGCCAGTCTTTTGCTAGCCTCAGACATTCGTTCACCAATGTCCCAAGAGCTTCCTCGCTTTCGGCAGCGCACACGAACAACGCGTCGTCCGCAAAGCCGATGATCATCGCACCTTCAGGCAGATCCATCCGCAGGAAGTCATCGTAAGATACATTCCATATAAATGGACCCACCCTTGAGCCTTGAGGAGCCCCACGCTGCATCTCTTCCTTGAGAGTGCAGGTGTCTCCCTCATATATAACCCACCTGTCGCTAAGATAATTATCTATTATCCGCAACAAGTAGGGCGGTATGTTCTTCTTTTTCATCGACTCGATAAGATCTTTCCATCTTGCGGAATTGAACGCGTTGCGTATGTCAATTGCTACCAACGCGCAGAAGCTCTTTTTTTATCTGGTCCTAATTTGTTTTTTCCTTCTTTGGCTATGTCTACTACTGTCTGGATGGCATCAACTGTAGACTTGCCTTTACGGAAACCAAATTGGTGATCGGATAGACAATTCTCTCTGGCAACAGGCAAATAGGCCTGTAGGATGGAACCTTATCTAGAGGTTTTTCACCTTTCCTTAGGAGGACTAACCTCTGTCGCTTCCAGTCGCAAAATAACTCTCTCTACCGTGCCGCTTTTGTTCTGGCCTTATTTCTTCCTTGTCTTCGACAAAGTCTTCTTTGCTTCCTGGAGGGCAGTTCCGAAGACTCCGCAGCTCCCTGATCCAGCGACATGTTGGACGTTCTCCTTGTCACCGAACTTCGCCTTGCATAAGAAGCAGCATGGGCTCTTCTTACAATCAGCTACCTTATGGCCGGCTTCTCCGCACTTGAAGCACGCATCCGACCTATCTACTGCTTGGCAGTCTCGACCTATATGGCCATATCCAAGGCACCTGTGACACCTTGTGACCATAACTCTCCTACTTATTCTGCAGGACACAAAACCGATCTTAATGTGCCCTATCTTCTCCAGCCTGTTGGCGTCCTCTTGGGTGGTGACCACGACAGCGAGCCTTTCGACCTTTTAAGAGGTCCCTCCTTCTTTTTCTTTTTTAGGTCCTTCGTAACCTCAGGATCACTTCTTTTCCGTTTCTGAGCTTCCAAGACGACGTTTTTAAGCATTACTGCATTAAAACGGTCACGTCTCGTTCGTCGGTCCCTTCGTGCTTCCTCTGACCAAGTTAGTCCCTGGTAGAACTTCGCGTCTTTTTTGGCCGCCACTGCGTGCTTCTCTTTTACCTCCTGTATGAGCGATGTTAAGCATCTAAGTCCATCTTTGATTGTCCTATTGACATTCTTTTGGACCTCGCAGGACTTCAGCATCTTGCTGACCTCTTCCTCCATTTCTAGAATGCTTGCTGCTTCTTCTTCCCGCAGCCTCACGCATTCATCTCGCTCTTCATTACAGCTAGCAATGTCAATCGCAGAAGCATTACTGAAGACAGAAATGCAAATGGCTTGACTCGTAACGCTGCTCGTACTCCCTCGTCTCTCCCCCTTGTCCACGATGATCTGTGGCTCTACCAACGCGTTGTTGCCCTCCTGCATCCTTGGGCCACTGCCAATCACCCTCACGCTAGGCACTTGATGATCGGAACCAGTTAGAGATTCAGCCGAAGCATTACTCCTCAGGTACTCTTCCTTGTTTTTACAATCGCTCATACTTGGTGTTGGTCCCGTTTCGAGGGACAATCGGGCCTCAACAGGGTACTACCATCTGGCCAGGATGGGCCCTGAACCGCCTTCGTTAGTTACATAGACGTTATAGCATTGCTGAAGCATTGATGCGACGTCTATGATATCCAGTGCCAGGTGAGCTCGGAAGCTCGGACCTTGAAGGGCGATGTATCTCTCACAGAGGACAAAAAGTAAACTTTAGGTCATGTTTAAATTACGCTTTTTTTGGCGGTTGTCGAGATCCTTCCTCGACATGACCGAGATTATGAAATTCTCGACATGCCGCCAATTCTCTGCTGACTGGGTAATCAGCGATACCATGTTCTCCGGTGTAACTTGACTGTTTACACCTTCGAACATGGCCTCTCCAAGTCCCACTTCTTGCATAAAAAGAGAGTGTGCTCTGCGTTGTCCACAGGAAACTGATAGTACGCACAAACCTCATTTTCGCGTAATTTAAAGCGATACAGGTACGCGTTAAAACACCCGTGGCCTTTAAACGCTTGCGTCAAATAATAGGAGACTTCTCCATGCTTTCGGTTTATCCAGGTGGTGAGCGTTGGAATAAGCCGATAAGTCCATCGGCCTTTTTCCTCCCTATTTCATCTGTCTTGCCAAGTCTCGACGAGTCTGCTCCTCGCATTCTTGCGGATGCAGGTCTTACTGAGTCTTCCCGACTCTGGGATCTGGAGGTTATTTCTATCTTTAAAAAGAAGAAACAATTCCTCCCTTTCCCTTGCCATAAGATCGGCCGACGGGACACTTGCAAGGACCTGCACAGCACTTGTCGAGACCGTACAATACGCAGATACGATTCTAACATTGATACCTCTCTGGGCCGACAGCATGTTCTCGCAAATTGTTTTGCTTCTGAACTTAAGCGAAGGAGCCCATGCTGCTGCTGCGTAAAACATCTTAGCATGGGCAACACTCACCACCAGTCTCCTTTTCTTTTCGCGTGGTCCGCGAACATTGGCCATAAGACGTGCCAAATTTGACGCACTCTCAATCGCCTTATTTAACGCCGTTGCTATGTGGTGATGGAAGTTTAACCTTCCATCGAGCTCCACACCTAGATACTTTATATACTTGCTCCACTTGACCTCGAATTCGTCTATCACGATTCGTGGGACTTTATAACCACGTCTGTCTGTGACGAGCAGAGCTTCGGTCTTTTCCAGGGCCATTTGAAGACCTCTGGCATCCAGTCAGCTCTTGACTCGCCGCAGACATTCGTTCACCAATGTCCCAAGGGCTTCATCGCTTCCGGCTGTGCACACAACCAACGCGTCGTCCGCAAAGCCGATGATAACCGCGCCTTCGGGTAAATCCATTCCCAAGAAGTCATCGTAAGATACATTCCATACGAATGGTCCCACCCTCGAGCCTTGAGGGGCACCACTTTGCATCTCCTCCTTCAGTGCATTCTCTGCAGAACCATATCCTCTAGAAGTTTACCCATCGTATCCAGCAGGCATATGGGCCTGTACGACAAGACTTTATCTAGAGGTTTTTCACCTTTCCTTAGGAGGACTAACCTTTGTCGCTTCCAGTCGCGGAAGAACTCTCCTCTCTCAAGGCAAAGATTGAAGCATCGAAGCAGAATCTGGGGTGAAGTTTCGATTACCAGTTTTAGGATCTAGTTACTTATCCCATCGATTCCAGACGCCTTGCCTGTTTTCAATCTTTTACCTGCATTTCGTAGATCAGTAAGAGTGAAGAGTTCAGTCTCACCGACTTCACAGCCATTCCAGTCCATCCTAAGCCATGGCTCTGCAGGAGGAAAGAGAGCTTGTATTATCTCTTTGATCCAATCGGGACTGTCCAGGCCGGGGGTCTTTTGCCTCGTTTCTAATTTCTTAGTAACGATTTTAAAAGCCAGACCCCATGGGTCCTTATCAACATCCTCTATTAAATCTTTCCAGCAACGGCGTTGCGACGCACGAATCTCTTTCCTGAGGTTTTTTTGGCCTCCTTGAATGCTTCCTTCAGCAAAGGATCTCCCTTAGAACGGGTATAATTCCTTCTAGCTTTGAAGCACGCTTTCCGCAAGGAGGCTAGCGCATCTGACCACCAGTTAATGCTATCGTAAGATCAATAATGGATCTGATTGCACCCCTCCTAAACGTCTAGGCTCCTCCCCGGTTTACAATAATTAAACTGTTCCTGGAGACCATTTCTCCGATCACTTTACCTCTTTTATCAAACCTTGACTCGCCCCACTCTGGCGACTTAGCATTAAAATCGCCAGTGACAGGTACATCCAACCTGGATTCTCTTAGGCTTGATTCGAGTTCTTCCATGTCGGCTTCGAAGTCCGTCAGTGGAACATTAGGCGAAAAGTAGCAACTATACATTCGTATGTCACCAACTTTCACCCAGACAAATCCGCTGTTTGTCTCCAGATATCTGTCAACCCTAAGTTCGGGGTTGCACACCTGGACAGCTGCTCTCCCTGACTTATCCTGGTACCAGGAACCTGGATCGACTCTTCTATGTTGTTCGCTGCAGAAGAGAATGTCTCCTCTCTGTAAACCGGACAGGAACCCTTTCCGATGACATGAATTATGTCTGTCCTAGCCATGTCGCAGCACGTCAAACATATAGGCTGTTTGACAGAGCAATTCTTTGCGATATGACCCTCACCGCCGCATCTCCGACAGCTTTTAGTTCTGTCGGAGCCCTTGCAGTTTCGGGTCACATGTCCGTAGACAAGACACCTTTGGCATCTTTGGCGGACCAAGGCCACTTTTGTGCCACTAAAACGTGGCAAAAGTCTGCACTCTATGTCCAGGTCGGACTTTTCCAGCTTTGCCTTTATGGCAGAAACAACATCTTCACTTGTTGCTGTTTCATAGAGTCCTTTTATCTCGAGAGTTCTTTTATTCACAAGAGGCATAACCTCGGCTTCAGTTTTTAAAGCCGAAGCAAGAGCTTCTGCGAATTTCAAGACCTCTCCTCCCTTTTTCACCACTATCAGGACCTCCTGATTGAAGGTTCTCCTGATCTGAAGGACCTCGTTTCCAGTCTCTTCTGGTTTTACGGCTGCAAACGCTTTTTTTAGAATGTCGTTGTATGCCTTAGGGTCTTTCGCGGAAATCTTAATAGCTTCTGTCGTTCTGAGTTTCGCGGGATGTTTTGGCGGCTCATTTTCCTTTTCTGTAGGCTTTTTCTTTTGTGGCCTATCTTTTTTTCCTTTGACTACTTTAAATTCGTCAGGTTCTGCCGATATGTTCTTCGAGACAAATGAAGAATAAGTTTTCACTGAGGCTATCTTTTCATTTCCTTTTAGAAGTTTAGGGTTTTGTGCTGGAGCTTCCTTGCACTTAACCCTCTTTTCCACTGGAGTTCCCTTCTGGAGACTTGCCTCTGGACTTCCGTTCTCTCTGGGGCGTTTTCTATTATCAGGTGTTCCGATACCCTCAACAGAAGCTTGATTTTTACTCTTTGTTGTACCAAGGATTGAACTTGGCGTTTCAATACCTGAGGTATGCATCTCAGGATTTTTAAATGGCTCCGGAATAAAACGCAGATTACTGCGAATCACCGCGTGCGCTTTCTCCAAAGCCACCATACCATCCTGAACACCCCTACTGATATTTTTCTGCTTCTTGCAGGCACGCCACATGCTCTCCATTATTTTTGGGAGCAAGTCGAGTTGATCAGCAACATTTATTTCGAAGCTGCTGAGCTCCCTATCCACGCAATTTTTGCTTTGGCCCCCCCCCCAAAATCCATGGGGCCTGCGTCGGTCTTGGCGAGACCGACGGGAGTATTGTCCCCTTGCGGGGTTCCTCCTTGGGGTAATCTAATAATACCTTCATTCAAAATCATTTTTTTTTGTTTTTTGGTTGACCTTTAGTGAAAAGCCCCACCACCACGACAAGGTCTACCGAACATATCCATGATGTCAGTCATGCTTGGCAGCGGATAAGTATCCGCTTCTCCCAGCACATCAAAGACGTCGATGATGTTCGGTAGTGGACAACCATCGGCGGGGATTATTATTATTATTTTTGTTTTTGTTTTTTAGTCGGAAGTGGAAAATCTGCGAATTCAGATACCTGAGTAATGAATTCCCAGGTTATGTGGGGATGACCGCTCTTGTTCTGGTCGACCCACTAAAAACCACTCCCGTCTTATTCTAGGACATCTAATTTACTTGCGGAACTACCTATTGGCTTTAATTCGCAAGTGGAAGTCCTCTCTCTAAGTCCTCCCTGTTCGTCGTGTTTAACAATTATTTCCATTGTGCTTTCTTTTTAACCATGTGGCGAGGTGGGGAATCAGGCGGTAAGTCCACCTTCCTTTGGATTCCCCATCCCATCTTGCCTGCCAACTATCGACGAGTCTGGTTCTTGCCCCCTTTGCGGATAGTCATCTTTAGACAACCGCTGCCCTGTTGTTCCCGCGAGACCGCCCGTTCTTTGTTGATCCGAAAGACTTCCTGTCTTTCATTTGCCAACAAATCTGTTAGCGGTGTACTCGCAAGAACCAGAGCAGCGCAATCAGACACCGTCCTATAGGCTGAGATTACTCTCCGAGAACTCCCTGTTTGTACAGAAATTAACCTATCCAAGATGCTGCGGGTCGTAAGGGCGTCGGCCCATGCAGGGGCAGCTTGAAGCTGCTTTGCTAGACCCACAGTCGCCACTAAGCGCCACTTTTTTTATCTGGGACCACCAATGTTGGGCATTAACCTCGATAGGTTAGCCATACATTCGGTGGCCTTGAGCGCTGTGATATCCACATGTTGGCCAAAATTTAACCTTTGTCCAACGTCGCTCCCAGGTACTTAAGCGTTTTTCCCCATGAGACTGCAGTTCCACCTATTTTCACCTTAGGGGCTTCATAAGCTCTCCGGACTGTAACGAGCAAAGCCTCGGTCTTCTCTAGGGCCATTTGCAGCCCATGACGATATAACCAACGCTCTACTCGCCGCAGACTTTCATTGAGCTTTATCTGAAGAAATTTGGTTTCCCGTGCCCCGCAGGTCATTTGTTCCTTGAGATAGCACACATTGCTTTCGTACACGACCCATCATTCGCAGCAGATAAGTCGGTACTCCTTTTCGTCTTAACGACTCAATGCAGATGTCCCATCTCGCAGAATTAAACGCATTCCGTATGTCCGCAATGAGGACATCCCCGTCGAAAGCATTTATGCTTTCTTCAAGAGAGCTGATCTCAGCATCGAACTTCTTAAGGGGATCATTTGGGGGGAAGTAGCAGCTGTCTTCAATTTCAAATAATTGATCGTCCACATCTGCATTTATTTGCACAACTTTCTTATTTTTCGGGTACAAGTAGATCGTATTTTGTTTTATGTATGCAAGTTTTCCTGCTCTTTCAGTCAGCAGTCGATTTGTTGTGCTATTGTGGACATTTTTGTATGTACTATTAGTACGTTCACAAGCTGCAGACGTTGGAGGTAAGCTTAAAATTTTTAAAGCTATTGCTCGGAGAGATTTTCCTACACAGCAGGATTTCCACCATATATATGGTGTCATACTGTTAACTGTGATATTTAAAGACGGTGTTTGCCAAATACCTTCTTTTAATCGAAACATGTTACAGTCTGTTAACACTTCCTGAACTGAAATGTTCTCACTGGCAGAATAAAACTCGGCCAGTGTTCTTAAATACTCTTGTGCTTCGAGGATTTCAATTGGCGTAAGATCTTCTCCACGTTTTGCAGGATCCAGAAGATTTGCTGCATAATGAACCGGCTTTATACAAAACTCATACCTATCTTCTAAAATTTTATTAATTTTAGGATAATCACTTGTTAAAAACTGAGTATTTAGCATCGTCAGCATATGCCTTCTGATATTGGCAAAAGCTGAGCATGTTGAACTCATTCTAGGTTCGTCACTTTCAATTATGTGAAGCCAGGAAATTATAGGTTTTAACAGCGTTACGCACTCAGTCAAAATTTCCCAGAAATTAGTTGTTAAAATAAGGTCCTTTAAATCGTCGCTCAAGATTTTTTTGGCTCTTGCATCCACGCACAGTTCACGAAGAGCAGATCTATTACTTTCAATGCTGTTCATACAGAAGAAAATACAGCCGAACCTGGTTTTTCCGGGTAAATGTAACGCCGATTGTTTTGTAGTTAACCCTGAAAATTAGATTATGTAATTATTAATATGCACAAATGAAAATAAATACTCTTATGTTACATTGTTTATATAAATATAAACAATTAATTTTTTATATAATTACAAAGTTAAACGTAAAATAAAGTTTATATTATATTACCTGATTCTTTACTCAATTTTTGTTTTTCGTTAAAAATTGCTAAAAGAATTTGGCTAGCCTTCACTTCTTTTGCAATTTTCGAGCAATGAGTTTTAATTTCAGAAATTACTTCTAACTGAGTGCAAATGTCTTTAAAAAACCAATGCAACCCATGAAGCAGACATCCATATGGCGTGATGTGCGGATATTTTTCACTAATAATTTTCCACGCTAACTTCATGTTGGCGGCATTATCTGTAACGATTCCAATAATTTTAAAAGGACCAACTTCGTCAATTATGGAGCTCATAATATTAGCAATATTTTCGCCTGTATGGTGATCGGCACCAGTCGGAATTGTTTTATAAAAAACGGTTCCGGCGTATTTAAAATAATATTTATTATGCCTTGTCTCCGAACATTTGACCAACCATCCATTTGGAGAGCTAAACAGAAGGCAGCTTCAATTTTTTCTCCCACAGCATCTTTAACGCGTGAATATTCCGTATTTAACAAACTATTGGATAATAGTTTAGTATGAGAATCATCCGAATCATCATTACTTTCATTTACTTCCAATTGTCCACTTATTTCTTTCAAAATTTCCGGAGGACACTTTGAGCACGTTTTTATGTGCTTAATTAAACGCGTTGTATTGTTCACCGATATCCACTTGCAAAAATTACACGTGGCTTTTAATGTAAACTTATTATTTTTCCCTTCGACGGTCGATTTAGTGAAATGCTTATGCACAGAGTGTTTTTCTCGGGGCATCTTTTTGTAATTTATTACTCTATTGTCGGATATACGTATAAATTTAGAAAACACTTTTCTTATTATATTAAACACTTTCGCTTTACATATTTGAGTCTCTGCTTGCCGGTAAAAACTGACCTACACCTAACCTAAACTGTATAATGCGCATGTGTGAATAAGGCATTATCATTGGTTGACAAATGTTTCATGAAATTAATGAAACTTTCGTTTCAATGAAACGTTTCATCACTGGACCGGTGCCATCGGTCGCAGAATATTCGCTATCGCGATCTTCTAGATTGGAAAGCTTGGCGAGGGAGATGACAACACTTTTAAAGAAGTTGTGAACAGGAGGAAAGAAGTCAGAATGAAGAAAAAGACTTTAAAAGTAAAGGAAAAGGCAGAAAAGGAGAAAAAGAAATCTCCTTGGCCTAGAAATAGTGAAGCGGTTAAGATCTCGGCTAAGGACGAAAGACCTATGCTGGGATCTTGCAAGAAATGAAAAGTTCGGTTAACCCACAAGATCTGGGAAGCGAGGTTACTAAGATCAAAAGGACTTTACATAAAGAGGTCAACCTGCACACCTATAGGGAGGCACAAGCTCTCTTGATGCAGACCGCCGGGGAGAAAGAGATCGATATTCTGTTCTTCAGTGAGCAACACAGAAGAAATGATCAGGCTCCTTGGTATGAGGACAAATCAGGAAGGACCGCCGTGCAGGTGTGCAATCCTGAAGTGGGAGTTAGGAGAGGTGCAATTGGATCGATCATTGATCTGTCGATCGCATCATCAGCCCTATTCCGACGCATAAGCGACTGTCGAGTCTCTGAGGAGTATACCGCAAGTGACCACCAGTACATCGAGTTTTCAATCTCAGTGGGAGACACAGGAGGAGGCAAGAGACAGGAGGCTCTGAGTCGAAAAAGCCCCTCCTGGAACGTGAAAAAGCTTGACAAGGAAAAATTTGTCCGTTCCCTGGAAGAATCCCGCCTTATTGATGAGCTCGGTTAGGTACAGAGGCCAAATGTCCTGGAAGTGGAGGTGCGAGCGGTGAGGAAAACCATCATCGTTTCTTGCGACGCTTCTATGTTACGTCGCAAACGCACTGCTTCACGGAAAGGCTCGGTGTACTGGTGGTCGGATGTGTTGGCCTCCTTGCGTAAAGCATGCTTCACAGCAAGAAGGACTTACACCTGATCAAAGGGAGATACTTTGTTAAAGGAAGCGTATAAGGAGGCCAAGAAGGCTCTCAAAAAGGAGATTCGCGCGTCGCAACGTCGTTGCTGGAAGGACCTGATCGAGGAGGTCGACAAGGACCCGTGGGGTCTGCCTTTTAAAGTCGTTACTAAGAAATTAGGAATGAGGCAAAAAACCTCTGGCCTGGACAATCCTGATTGGGTTAGACAAATAATAAAAGCTCTGTTCCCCTCTGCGGAACCATGGCTTAGGATAGACTGGAGTGCCTGTGAGGTCAGTGAGGAAGAACTCTTCACTCTCACAGAAATGAGAAATGCAAGCAAAAAATTGAAAACAGGCAAGGCGCCATGAATCGACGGGATAAGTAACGAGATCCTTAAATTGGTAATCGATTCCTCACCCCAGATTCTGCTTCGATGCTTCAATCTTTGCCTTATAAATGGAGAGTTCTTCCGTGACTGGAAAAGACAGAGGCTAGTACTCTTAAGGAAGGGAGATAAACCTCTGGATAAAACATCGTCATACAGGCCTATATGCCTGCTTGACACGATGGGTAAAATTCTAGAGGACATGGTTCTGCAGAGAATGCAAAGCCACTTGACCGGAGAGAATAGTCTATCCGATTACCAATTTGGTTTCCGTAAAGGCAGCTCCACAGTAGATGCCATTAAGGCAGTTGTGGACTTAGCTAAAAATAGGGAAGAACAAGTTGGGACCGGATAAAAAGAAGGGCTTCTGCGCATTGGTTGCGATTGACATTCACAACGCGTTTAATAGCGCAAGATGGGAAGATCTCATCGAGTCGATGAGAACGAATGAAATGCCGCCCTACTTGTTGCGGATAATGAATAATTATCTTAGTGACAGGTGGGTGATTTTTTAGGGAGACACTTGGACTCTTAAAGAAGAGATGCAGAGTGGTGCCCCTCAAGGCTCGAAGGTAAGCCCAGTCTTATGGAACATATCGTATGATGATTTCCTGAGAATTAGTCTACCTGAAAACTCGGTAATCATCGGCTTCGCAGACGATGCGTTGATCGTGTGCACAGACGAAACTGAGGAAGCTCTAAGAAAACTGGTTAACGAAAGTCTGCGGCGAGTGAAGAGCTGGTTGGATACCAAAGGTCTTAAAATGGCCCTGGAAAAGACCGAAGCTCTGTTCGCCACAGACAGACATGGTTGTAAGCCCCCCGAAAATCGTGATAGACGAATTCGTGGTCAAGTGGAGCAAATACCTCAATTATTTTGGAGTAGAGCTTGATGGAAGGTTTAACTTCGATCATCATATAGCAACGGCGTTGAACGGAGCAATAGAGTGTGCTTCGATCTTAGCACGATTAATGCCAAACGTTGGCGGACCAGGAGAGAAAAAAAGAAGATTGGTGTCGAGTGTTGCCCATGCAAAGTTGTTATACGCAGCAGCGGCTTGGGCTCCCTCGTTAGAAATCAGGAGCAAAACCATCTGCGAGGATATGCTGTCCGCACAGAGGTGTACTACCACCCGTATCATCTCTGCTTACAGGACGGTTTCGACGAGTGCTGTGCAGGTCCTTGCAAGTGTCCCGCCAGCAGATCTTATGGCTAAGGAAAGGGAGGAGATTTCTCTTCTTATTAAAGAAATAAACAACCCCGAGTACCAAGGTGATAGAAGACCCAGCAAGGACTGCATTCGCAGAAATGCGAGAAGCAGACTCGTTAAGAGATGGCAAAGCAGGTGGGATAGGGAGGAGAAAGGGCGATAGACCTATCGCCTGATCCTAACACTCGACACCTGGATAAATAGGAAACACGGAGAAGTTTCCTATTATATGACGCAAGCGCTGACAGGGCACGGATGTTTCAACGCCTACCTGCAGCGCTTTAAGAAAAGGGATAGCGAGGCTATTTTTTTAATTTTTTAAATTTTTGTGCTTTTGTCTCTATTTATTATTTTAAACATCTACGCAGGATATACCGCAGGAAAAATACAAAGTCGCTTCGGCGACAGAGATGTAGCGCCATCCATGAAGGCTAAAGTCTTTGACGGTTCCGTGGGTGGACAGGGGCTCCAAAACAAGGGTTACTGGGTTTTAGTGGGTCGGGGCTGGTAGTAGGTTGCCAGCTTAGAAAAAAAGGACCAACCCCACATAACCTCTGATTGCGGTGTCAGAGGTATCTGTACGCAGATTTTCCATAAATCCCCTAAGCAAAAAAAAAATTATTATTATTATTATTATTATCCAGTATTATTACTGGAAGGTATCAAACCCAAAACCGACCCCCGTCCAACAAAAAAAATTAATTAATTTTCTTAATAAAGTATTATTGAGAAAGGATGTATTATAATAAATTTAAGGTGATGCATCCTTCCTCAAAAATACTGTTTATGTATTTTAGAAGGACCCGGTATTGACCTTTCTACATACATATATATATATATTTATATATAAATTTCCCTTGCGATGAAGGAAGATACTTGGGTCACTTATTTACAAAGGCTATTGTTCAAGGGTTCGTATTCTTTGTGGTAATCCTTCGTAGGGTCTAATACAGGTCTAATATATACGTTTATATATAGGCCTCAGAATCAATCTACGAGTGCAAAGAGAACACTCACGCTTAGGGCCTACCACGACGTTCTTAAATATAAGAACGAAAATTTATTTCAAAATCATATCGTCGATTATTTTCCTTGGCGCACGTTCTACGTATCTTCAACGAAAAAATTAAGTTTAAAAAAATTTGTATAATTCGCTGGTGAATTCACTCACTATATGTGAGTGAATATAAAGTTAAATAAGTGTGAATACTTCGTGAATTAGTGAATAGTAAGTATTAGTGAATATAATTAGTGATAATAAGTGAATAGTAAATTAATAATAGAATTTCATTAACAAACTACGTCTATAATTGGATAAAAGGCAAAATTGGAAATTGGTTATATTGGATACAAAAGATGGAAATTGGTTATATTGGTTAAATGGCAAAATAGGAAATTGGTTATATTGGATAAAAGGCAAAATTTATAATTGGTTATGTTGGATAAAATGCAAAGTTGGAACTTGGTTATATTGGATTAAAGGCTAAATTGAAAATTGGTTATATTAGATAAAAGGCAAAATTGCAAACTGGTTATTTTGGATAGAAGGCAAACTTGGAAATTGGTTGTATTGGATAGAAGGCGAAATAAGAAATTGGTTGTATTAAATAAAAACGCTGGAAATTGGTCATAATGAAATGTATAAAACTTGATCTTAAAATTATAATGTAATATTACTATTTTTAAAATTTTTATTCCTTGATATAAGTAAATTTTATAAAATAAAAAAAACAATGTCTAACAAAGGAGAAACTGTTAAATTGACTACTTATGATTCAAGTATTGTTGTCACTAAAGAAGCAATGCTTAATAATGATCGTATATATGAATTTCAAAAGCTATTAGGAAGACAATCAAATTTTTTTTATAATATGCAAAATACTTTGTGTTTACAAACACTTGATTTGATAGTTCCAATCGAGAAAAGTAAGCAGCACATTCAAATACTATTTTAGTGGATCTTATAAATCTGGTGATTGGATTTGTACTTATTATGATGGAATAAGCATTCACATTTTTGATAGCCTTAATAAAAAATGTTTAAATCATGATCCAAGAGATTATTAAATTAGATTAAATCACTTTGAACCACCAGTAGTTTCCATAACTGTTGATCAACAACCAGAATACAGTGTTTCTTGAGAGTTCTTGAGAGTTTTCTAAAAACTCTATAAAGAAAGAAATTTTTTTCTGAGCTTAATAAATGAAATAAATAAAGTAAATATTGCATCAACAACACTTAAACAAAGAAGGGCTGAAATTAAAAAAAGTTATCGTGAGAGGCAAAAATTAAAACGTAAAATTGATATTGCAAATTATTCAGAGGAAGCATACACATCCATTTCTTTCCCGGGAATAATAAATGCAATAAATGAAGAAAATATAGAATCAAAAACACTTAAAGAAAGTAGGGCTAAAATACAAAAAAATTATCATGAGAGTCAAAAATTATAAGGTACAATTGATAACGTAAATTATTTAGGTGAAAAGCACACTTTAACTAAAAAAACTTCAAGTCGAAACCAAAATTGAATATACTGAGAACTTTAAATTTCTCGCGCTAAAAAATGACAATAAAAATACAATTTTTATTAGAAAAAACAATATAGAATCGAATTTAAAAATGTACTGATAAATAAATATTAAATAAATTTCTTTGATTTTGTAATTGAAAAATACAAAAAAACTGGAAAGAAGCGAGTTTTTGTAAGGAAAACTTAAAAAGAGACTTTTGTTTCTAAAGATTAAATAATATTTTTACGTAATAAAGCTTTTGAAATTGTTAAAAAAAATTCCCCAAACGATATTGCATAAGAGCAAAATAAAAAGAAGAAATTTTTTATAAAAATTTATTTTTATAAAGTTAATAATAATAATAATAATAATATTATTATTACAATTTTTATAATTATATTAATAATAAACTATATGTATTGTGACGTTATTTTTACGACTAACGTCACAATAGCACTAATCCCAGATCATTTTTTTAGTATCTGAATTTTTGGCAATATTAATTGTTTAGTTAAAGATAATTGGTTTTTGTGTTTTATATTTTTGTACCTGTTTTTTAATTATTCTACACTTAGCGAAAGTCCAAATGAAATGTTGGCGCTCCATATTAAGGAATTTTGATAAATTAGTTTAGTTTTAGTAAGTTGGCAGGCTTTACAAAACGAAAGCGACTTTGTTTGGTAAAGAAGCTCCCCTTTTGGTTAATTGACAGGTTCCTATGGTTAGAAAGGTCGCATTCTTACCATAGGGAAAGTCGTTTTAGTTTAAGTTTTATGTTATTAGTAATTCAGAATTCTGGGAGAAGCAAGGTAGGAGAAAACCCCCCTTTTTGCCCCTAAATATCGAGAATATCGATGAGCCATCTAATGCCAAAATCCAGTACTTAATTCAAATTTAAATAATTCTGCAAACTTTTGAATCTCTCTCTTGGCATCGATTCCCCGCATTGTTAACATCGTTAGTTAGTTTCCCAGTTTTAGTTTAGTAAAAATGTAATAAATTTAAAATCAGTTCTAATATTGCTACAGTCTAAGTCTTATTTAATAATTTGAAATTATTAAATTATGTGCTACAGAAAATTTAAATTATGGACTTAATTTTTCTTTTTACAAGTTATTAATTAAGAGTGTAAATAAAGTCATGATCCCTATCACGAGTCAACTAATCATCGACACGAGATCTGTAAGTTATTTATGTTATTTATTGTTCTTTGTCATAATTCAGGACGCTCAAGTAACTTTATTAATGATATTTTGTTATATTAATTATTCATTACAAACAACAAAATGGTTTTTTGATATATTGTACCATATTTATTGAATTACGTTCGAACAATATATTTAATTATTTTATTTAATTGATTGTTAATTTATTTATAAAATCACCGTTAAGCTTAAACTACCTTCTCTCTTAAAAATAGGATCCACTCCCTCTCTCCACGACCAGCATAACTGACTAGTGCCGGCACGTGCTAATAATCTAGTTAAGATAAAATTAATGTTTGTTTAGTCGGTCTTATTTAAGTTTTTTTGAATAGTGATTTTGATTGGTTACGTTTTAGTCCGGTTGACAATACCGGCGATACAAAAGTTGTCTGGCGCCCTACCGGGGACTGTCTAGACAAACTATAAAGAACTAGATTGCACAAGTAACGTTTTCTTTGGTGTGGTTAAAATTAGGTTTTAATATGTGAAATTGTCTTAGAATTCAGCTACAGTAACGTTAAAATTATAGTTTCGGACCTACTTTGGATTTATAAGCGATTGTTTATTGTTAATGCCCCAGATTTAGTTTCCTTATACTAACGTGTAGAAAAAAGCGTTACAATTTAGCGCCCAACGTGGGGCCCACAAGTTAAAGTCCCTGAGAAGGTAGTTCAATAAAGAAATAAAGTTACAGAAAAATTAGTTTGTTACATTTATTTAAAAAAAAAAAAAAAAAAAAAAAATGTTACAGTAAAGTAAAATAGGTAAAAATTAGACATTCATTTTTAATATAATTCCTTAGAAATAAAGTAAAATTAATTCTGATATTTTTAAATTCATAAATATGATAATTGGTTAATTTTATTTCCACAAAATAAAATTAGAAGTCGAAAATTTAATATTTCTTAAATTTGTATTTTTCTTACTGTTAAAAGAATTTTTAATTAGGAAATTTTATTTCGATCATAGTGATAATCATTTTGTTGTTGTCTGAAACTATACAATATTTCATTGTCTAATTTTATTTTGTCTCGATGAGAATTGTTTACTTTTAAAATTTTTAATATATTAACCATTGTTACAATGACTTTTACTTTTATTAGAATCACTGAAAGTCAAGAGCAGTGAGCCAAGTTTATAAACTTTTGATGTTAATTATATTTCATTCCTTTTGAGTCGATAAAATTAATTAATTTCTTATCTTTCATTTATTATTTTTGAATGTAAATTTGTCCTCTATAAGGACAATTACAGGAAAACTTAGTGGTCACATGACTTGACCCTACTCCTGAAAATTGAAAATTTCGGGGGAAATTCGCAAGTGGGGACACCCCCCCTTATCTATGGAAGGACCGTGCCCCTAACAAGTGGTCGAAGACACCATCATTAGTTTTCCGGAATCTAAACTAAATAGTCGTGTTTTCGCCATTTAAATAAGTTTCCTGAAAATTCTCGTGCTACAGTCTCAATTAATTAATAATTAGTTATTAATTAATTTACTTGCCACAGTGCTATTATTCTTTTCTTACTTTTCATTTTTTTTAAAGTTACAGTTTTTGTTAAGATTTATTTTTTTGGGTTCTTTTGTTTAATAATTTTAGTTTTTTTTGAGTTGGTTATAAAACCAGAACTTTTGTGTGTGGTGCGTTGTGCCATCCACTTTCACCTCGACCCCGTGTGGATAGTTCCTGTCGTGTCATCTACCGAGTAAGTAATTATAAAATACATTCGATTCAGTGTATAAAATTTTCGTGTATAAATTTTCCTTTTATCGCCATGTGCTAGCATCCTATCGGCGTCTATTTGGTGTGCGTGAGTATTACTCACGACGTCGAATCAGTAGTGGTGTGAAAAGCGCGCGAGCACAGAAACGTGCTTCTCCTCTGTTCCTTTCGCGCCAGTGATATACTCGTTCTCGCTCACTCCTACAGCGCGCTCTCCGTCTTGTCGAGTCTCTGCTTTGTGCGATCGTTCGTACCTTCAAGCAGCCAAGACCAGTGCATATGCACTATATCTTTCTCCGTCTTACCTATTGAAGTATACTCTCTTACTCATACAAGACCTTAATATAGGAAGTTACAGAAAATAAATTTTAAATATTTCACGAGAGATAGTTACGGAAATATTTCCATAAAATTTGAAATAATCGCCAAAGGTAGAATTTGGTCACCTTTGCGTGGAATAAACGTAAAATTAGAATATTTCTTGAGATAGTCCATCCCGGAAATTAAGTTTAAATATTTTTGTGACGTAAAATCAATCAAAGACTTATATTTTGAAAATTTCGTAAAGAAAACTGGTTACAGAAATCGGATTCATAAAATTTTGATTTTCGATTATTTCGGAAAACATTGGTTACAGAAATCGAATGTATGAAGTGAAATTAATAAAACAATTTCGATTTTCGATTATTTCGAGAAAAATTGGTTACAGAAATCAAATGTATAAAGTGTGATTAATAATAAAACTTTGATTTTCAACTATTTCGAGAAAATTGGTTACAGACACCGGATTTATAAAGTGAAATTAATTACAAAATTTTGATTATTGATCATTTCGAGAAAATTAATTACAGAAATTAAATATTTCTGTAAAGTGAGATTTATTAGAAAAATTTTTAATTTTCCAAATTTCGGAAAAATTAATTACAGAAATTCAATATTTCTGTAAAGTGAGATTTATTTGAAAATTTTTAATTTTTCAAATTTCGGAAAATTTAGTTACAGAAATTAAATATTTCTATAAAGTGAGATTTATTAGAAAATTTTTAATTTTTCAAATTTCGGAAGAATTAATTACAGAACTTGAGCATTTCTGTAAAGTGAAATTTATTTGAAATTTTTCAGTTTTCAAATTTCAGAGATTTGATTACAGAAGTTAAATATTTCCATAAAGCAAAATTGATCTGGAAAATTTCCATTTTTCTTTAATTTCGGAAAACTAATTTACGGGAATTAAGTTTAAAATATTGCGGTGAAGTGGAAGTATTTGTAAACTTTTACACCTTTTCAAGTTTTTGCTAAAATAATTACAGAAATTCGGTTACAGAAATTTGGTTACAGAAATTCGATCTTGAATATAGTTACAGAAATTTCATTTTTAAAGACATTATAGTTACAGAGAATTAAGATTGCGTCATCTTACGGTGAAGCGTCACGAAAAATTACATCCCTCTTTCTTGTAATCGGGGTTTAATTAAAAGAAAGAAAGAAAATGGCCGATCAGCAATCTATAAAATCAGACACATCTGAATTATCACCATTACTACCACTACTACATGAGGTAAATTTCGGTTATGATGAGGGCAACGTATGCAATAACCCGGATCAATTGCACCAAAATCAAATGCCACAGGAGCCTAACACACAACCTCATCCTAGTGGAACTTATAATTTCGAAAACGTTAACACTTCTCGTGGCCATTATTCTAGGGAACCGCCTAACTCGAACATGCGCAGAATTCACCCTAATCCGCAGGACTACCAATTCAACGCGTATAATATTGTAGGGCCACCAATGAACACACAAACCCCATTGAGTCCTCACGCGTTGTTACAGACAATACACCGCTGGAATTTACAATTCGGTGGCGCTCGCGGAGAAGATGTCGAAAATTATATAAACCGTATAGATGAAGGTCGCGACTTGCTAGTCATGCGTGAAGCAGATTTGATCAGGGCAATTCCATTTACATTGAAAGATGCCGCCTTGACATGGTATAGAGGTCGCGTTCACCATTTCAGAACTTGGCAAGATGTTAAGATTGCCCTTCGCTCCAGATATGCATATCCAGATTACCAATTAGCTTTGCGAGAAGAAATCGCCAATCGCACGCAGGCAAACAACGAACCAGTTTGTGATTTTCTTGCATGTATGAACGGTCTTTTTGCTCGAACGGACCCATTATGGTCAGAATGGGAATGTATCCGCTACGCTCACCGAAACATGTTACCCGCATTCAAATTAGTGATTCCATTACACAGAAATTTAACTATGGACGAACTAGAAGCGTACGCGTCGCGCCAAGAAAGAACAATACAAAGCATGAACCAGTATCGCCCCCCACCACTACCAGAAAATTCTATGTGTCCAGCCTATGCGTACTCAGGCCCTCGTAAGGTACATCACCCACCAACTCGACCGTTACAGCATTTTTCTAAATTTGATCAACTGCACGCTGTAGACGATCATACCGTGCCGCTACAGAACAACACCGAAAGTTACAGTGATATACCTAACGACATACTAGATTCCTTGTTAACAAAGCGACACAATCAACAACAAACAAGCGATTCCCACAAAACACCTACAGTGAGGACCGGTGTTCAAAACAGATTTAACGAATCTAGAACACATAATTTAGCGAGTCAAGCGACGCCCGCTGAATGTGCTATTAAAACTGAAATAAAAGATACAGAATTTAGATGTTGGAATTGTGACAAAGCCGGTCATCGCCACAGATTATGTCCAGAACCCAGGCGAAGATTTTGCTACGGCTGTCGAGCCTCGGGTGTCACTAAACGAGAGTGCCCTCATTGTAACAAGGAAAACTCCCACCAGTGAACACTATCCCGACAAGTGTATCACTTCCAGAAATAATGTCGGAAAATCAGTTACAGAACATAGAAAAACCACCTTTCGACCAGTGCTTAAAGTTACAGAATAATATAGAAATAATCGATTTTGCGAACTCGGTTTCAAACAAAAGGCAAGTAGCATTCTGCGTTGACTTCACCCTTGCAGGACGTGAGATCAGAGCCTTACTCGATTCTGGGGCTAGTAAATCATTCCTTGGTCAAGCAGGGATTGAATTAATAAAAAATATGGGGTTAACCGCGAAACAAATTCCTGCCCGTAGAGTTACAGTCGCGAATGGTAATAACTTCCGTATTGAATATGCAATCGACATCGAAATAAAATTGAAAAACCGAAACTTTCAAGTTAGTCTTTTAATAATGCCAGTTTTATCACATCCGTGTATATTAGGGCTAGATTTTCTTATACAAGCCGGTTTAATAGTCGATTTCGCCGCAAAAAGTTGGTATTATCGCGATGAACCAAAAGCAACATTCAGATTCACCCCAGAAAATTCTACAGATCATGTTACAGTCTGCAATGGGTTACAGTTGTTAAGTGACGAGCAATCCGAAATTTTGAAAAAGTTTTTAGACGAACGAATATCACCACCACCGGATAAACTACCAATTACACCTCTTGCCGTACACGACATAGACATTGGAGACCATCAACCTGTTAGACAGAAAGCTTACATGATGACACCCATAAAACTCGAGGCACTGTGGAAAGAAACGGACGAGTGGCTAAGACAAGACATCATAGAGCCCTCACAAGCAGACTGGGCAAGCCCCCCAGTTCTCACCAAAAAGGCTGATGGGAAATGGCGACCTTGCATTGACTATCGCAAGGTAAACTCATGCACCAAAAAAGACGCTTACCCGATCCCGAACATGATTGGTATCCTGGATCAACTAAAGGAGTGCAATTTCATCACCACCTTGGATCTAACATCAGCGTACTTACATGTTCCGCTTACAGAAAGAGCGAAACCAATCACAGCGTTCATTGTACCTGGAAGAGGTCTATTCCAGTTCAAAAGGATGTCCTTTGGTTTAAGCAACGCACCAGCTACATTCCAGAGACTCATGGACCGGGTAATTGGCCCAGCCATGTTCCCTCACGTGTTTACCTACCTGGATGACATCGTGGTTGTGACCGAGACCTTCGAGGAACATTTGTACTGGCTCGACAAAGTTCTCGCAAATATAAAAAAGGCAAACCTGGTGATTAACAGAAACAAGAGCCACTTCTGCTGTGCCGAATTACGATACCTGGGGTTTCGAGTCAACTATGAGGGGTTACACACAGACCCTGAAAAAACTTCGGCGGTTCTAGAATACCCGCAACCACGAACAGTGAAACAACTACACCGTTTCCTTGGAATGGCATCCTGGTACAGAAGGTTCATTCCTGAATACGCAACAAAAGCAGCTCCACTCTACAAGCTAGTCAAAAAGAACCAACCCTGGGAATGGAAAGAAGAACAAGAGAGTGCTTTTAACACACTAAAATTATTGTTAACAAGTACTCCCACATTGGCATGTCCAAACTTCAAGTTACCATTCACCTTACAGACAGATGCAAGTTCTGTCATGCAAGTCGAGCACTTTAAAGTGCAGAGAAAAACTACACAGTCACAGAATTGGAATGTCTTGCAGTGGTTTGGGCTGTTAAAAAGTTCCGTTGCTATTTAGAAGGATACTCATTTACAGTGATAACGGACCACAGCAGTTTACGTTGGTTACACAACCTTAAAAATCCAAGTGGTCGACTCGCTAGATGGGCTCTCGAACTCCTGGAATACGACCTGACAATCATTCATAGGAAAGGAGCACTCCATCACGTTCCAGACGCCTTATCACGTATACCTGAGCAGTTGCCTGACTCACTCAACCAAATCGATGTAATAGAAGATCGATGGTACCTAAAGCGCCTACAGGAAGTCGAACAACACCCTGACAAATTCCCAAATTGGAAAATCGAAGTTGATCGGCTCTATTACCACAAACCAGCCAATTTCCCAGAAACTGAAGTTACAGACCTAAACGCCTGGAAGTTGGTGCTGAACAGAGAACGTCGCCTAAAAGCCTTACGAGAAAACCACTCAACACCACAATCGGGACACCTCGGAGTAGAGAAAACACATCGCAGAATTGCCACCCAGTATTACTGGCCAAACATGTTTAAAGATGTGGTTTCTTTTGTCAGACACTGTGAAACTTGTCAACGCACCAAAGTGGAACAAATTCGACCTGTTGGATTTATGGGAAAAAAGACTGTTGAGGAACCTTAGACAGTTGTGGCTACAGATATTATGGGACAAGTTCCAGGCCCATCACGGGAAACAGCACCAGCTCCGGACCCTGAACGAAAACAAGCACCAGGCCCCTCAGCAGCACCGACTCCAGGCCCGTCACGGGGACCAACCAAAGGTCCGGAACCAGTTCCAGGCCCGTCACGAGGATCAGCCCGTGAACCAGCTCGAGGCCGAACACCAGGTCCAGGACCAGCCCATGAACCAGCTCGGGGCCGAGCACCAGCTCCAGGACCGAGACCGGCCCCTGGTCCACACCAGCTGTGTTGGAACTGCCGCCAAGGAGGTCACTTATATGGGGCTTGCCCCTACATCCGGACCATCTTCTGCCAGATGTGTGGCCGACAGGGATACACGGCCAGGACCTGCCCGAAAGACGCGGAAGAATGGGCGGCGATGGGACCATACGTCCCGAAGTACGGGACCAACATCCCCAGGAACCAACATCACCCATACCGGCGGCGTCAATAAAAAATAGTGCCAGGTTTCATAATTAACATTCACTTATTTTTCACTCACAATTCACTTAAATTTTTCACTTATTTTTCACTTAGAATTCACTTAAATTTTTCACTAATTTTTCACTTAGAATTCACTTGAATTGTTCACTCATTTCTTCACTTATAATTCACTTGAATTTATACTCATTCTTCACTCACAATTCACTTGAATTATTCACTTTTATTCACTTATATTCACTTTTATTAACTTATGTTCACTTACAATTCACTTGATATGAATTTATTATTACTCACACTTCACTATATTTTCACCGTGTATTCACTATGTTATTTAATTTTGATGGGGGGGGGAGAACACCCCTGTGTTGCGAACAAAAAAAAAAAATCTGTAATGACTCGTGATAGGAAACAGCGACATACTAGATAATTAGTCCCAAATAAATTTTTCACCATTATATTATTAATAATTATAACTTTTAATTATATACGGTAACTTTCCTTTTCACGCGATTAACCACAACGAAATATATTTTAAGTATCTCATATAAATCACCAAACTCTCCCCATAAATTTTATAATACATTAAGGCTCCTTATAGTCCACCGTAATCCCTTCACTAATAACCGGCCCCATGTACCACACCCATTATTATAACAACATCCATCGGTGTACACGATTTTTTTACCACATTCCCTCTCTGGTTCCTGCGATAGGATCCCATGATTTAATAATGACTTTTGTCCTAAAGATTGTGATTTTGTTGTCTTAAAAGTATTGACTATTGAGCTCCGTCTTCATAAGATCATATTTCTTCCCCAGTAATGTTTCTTTTATAATTTTTATTACCCTCACTTTAAACAAATTTAAGAATTATTTTTTCTTCAACTCAAAGCAACGTTGTCGTATTCACGACGATAACTTTTATTCCAAAGATTTGGACTTTGCTCTCTATAAAAGTATCGGCTTAATAATAATTAATTCACCATATTTCACTATAACTTTAATCATTATTATTGTCCCTTTGCAATTCCCTAAAATTTTGTCAAAGTATTTAATATCGGATTTACAAGTTGTGTAGTCTTATCTGAACCGAAACCTGGAAAGTATCTTATACTCCGAAGTTTCATTAGTTTTTTCCCTTGAATGAGTAAGTTGAAAGGTAAATCTTTGCAACATCTCAGGAGGAAACTTATTTGCATCCAGAATAACGTTGTAAAAAGTAGACGTTATGGTGCCCATGTTGGCTTTTGCTGAGACCATGAGAAAATCATACTTATCCGGATCGGTTATAATATCATCGACAACTGATCCTGTTTTAGATTTCAGGATAATTGGTGTCCCGATTTTAGAGGACATATATTTACTCACTAACTTTAGTTTTCACTAATCTTTCCGTTGAGGGGCGAGTTGTGACGTTATTTTTACGACTAACGTCACAATAGCACTAATCCCAGATCATTTTTTTAGTATCTGAATTTTTGGCAATATTAATTGTTTAGTTAAAAATAATTGGTTTTTGTGTTTTATATTTTTGTACCTGTTTTTTAATTATTCTACACTTAGCGAAAGTCCAAATGAAATGTTGGCGCTCCATATTAAGGAATTTTGATAAATTAGTTTAGTTTTAGTAAGTTGGCAGGCTTTACTAAACGAAAGCGACTTTGTTTGGTAAAGAAGCTCCCCTTTTGGTTAATTGACAGGTTCCTATGGTTAGAAAGGTCGCATTCTTACCATAGGGAAAGTCGTTTTAGTTTAAGTTTTATGTTATTAGTAATTCAGAATTCTTGGAGAAGCAAGGTAGGAGAAAACCCCCCTTTTTGCCCCTAAATATCGAGAATATCGATGAGCCATCTAATGCCAAAATCCAGTACTTAATTCAAATTTAAATAATTCTGCAAACTTTTGAATCTCTCTCTTGGCATCGATTCCCCGCATTGTTAACATCGTTAGTTAGTTTCCCAGTTTTAGTTTAGTAAAAATGTAATAAATTTAAAATCAGTTCTAATATTGCTACAGTCTAAGTCTTATTTAATAATTTGAAATTATTAAATTATGTGCTACAGAAAATTTAAATTATGGACTTAATATTTCTTTTTACAAGTTATTAATTAAGAGTGTAAATAAAGTCATGATCCCTATCACGAGTCAACTAATCATCGACACGAGATCTGTAAGTTATTTATGTTATTTATTGTTCTTTGTCATAATTCAGGACGCTCAAGTAACTTTATTAATGATATTTTGTTATATTAATTATTCATTACAAACAACAAAATGGTTTTTTGATATATTGTACCATATTTATTGAATTACGTTCGAACAATATATTTAATTATTTTATTTAATTGATTGTTAATTTATTTATAAAATCACCGTTAAGCTTAAACTACCTTCTCTCTTAAAAATAGGATCCACTCCCTCTCTCCACGACCAGCATAACTGACTAGTGCCGGCACGTGCTAATAATCTAGTTAAGATAAAATTAATGTTTGTTTAGTCGGTCTTATTTAAGTTTTTTTGAATAGTGATTTTGATTGGTTACGTTTTAGTCCGGTTGACAATACCGGCGATACAAAAGTTGTCTGGCGCCCTACCGGGGACCGTCTAGACAAACTATAAAGAACTAGATTGCACAAGTAACGTTTTCTTTGGTGTGGTTAAAATTAGGTTTTAATATGTGAAATTGTCTTAGAATTCAGCTACAGTAACGTTAAAATTATAGTTTCGGACCTACTTTGGATTTATAAGCGATTGTTTATTGTTAATGCCCCAGATTTAGTTTTCTTATACTAACGTGTAGAAAAAAGCGTTACAGTATATACACACTGTTAGAAAATTCTGTTGTGATATTACACCAAAAGGACAGAAATATGTTCTTATTTAATTAAAGGACAGCCTCTTTGACCATTAAAAATAATTCATTGCTTGTATCTTCAATGTCATACTTTTCCTGCAGTTCGGACAAAAAATTATGTTCAACATGGGCGCGAAGGTGATTGCGACTCAGGCAAGATTAAGAGACCTCGGCGACACATCCGTGTCCGAGTCGAAGCCGCAATCACCTATTTTGCGCCCTTAATACGAAGATAACTATTATATCAAGTTTGTACTTATTTTTATAGACAGCATTCGGACAAATAATGTTTCAATACGCCACTTGAATCACTGGGTGTATAGCTTGGTAGGAAAATAATCCTTGCTTATGTATTACGCAAAAACATGTCGTTGACCTGCCTCGCTTTCGGCTCATACCTCAGGGCTACCTTTAAATTTAAGGCTCGAGACAGCGTTGAATCTAAAAATTTTCTTAAAGCTTAAGAGTAGCTCAAGGCTCATTTAAGGTTCGAGACTAAGTTGAAGCTAAAACAATCCTAAAGCTTAAGCATATTGTAAGCTATATAAATACGAAATAGTTTTTAAAAAAATTAAAAATAACTGAAGAATAGTGCTTCTATTTACGTAAAGATGTTTTTTTCAAAACGGTTACGTGACTCTATTAAAAATTTATCACTTTTTATAAAAAATGTTGGTTTACTTTTTTCATATCAAAATTGAAATGACAATTATGCCCACCATAAAAAATATACTTCTGTATTGGAATGCGTGTATCTCCGTCATTTTAATTTAAAAAAAATATTTCGTACTTACAAAGCTTACAATATGTATTAAAAAAACAAATAAAGTAAAAATGTCTTATCTTAAATATTTTCGTAAAAAAACCGTCCAATTTAAGTGCGTTCAGAGTGACGTAACCCCTTAATGAATTTAATAAATTAAAATTCAACTTGTTGCCCGTTTGCGACCCAACTTTGGGTCGTGAACGTTTTAACAAAAAACAGAAATTTGTTCTCTAAATAATAAAATAAATTCTTTTATATCATCATTCACATACTGTAAATAAATAATTGTTTATAATTTTTAAGTAATATAACAATTTAAAAGATTTTGATGGATATTTTGGGGCACTTAAATGAATATTTCTCCAAACAGCAAAGGGGTTAATGCTTGAATTTATATAATTACAATAAAGTAGTGAAGGTAAGAAATATAAATATAATATTTTTAATTAGTTTAAAAAAAGATTTAGTTGTAGGGGAGTGCTGTTAGGGTTGAACCATCGCGTTTATTTTGCCTCATCACACTAGCGCCATCTGTTGTTGTACTTAAATTCTTGCTACTAATGCCAGTCAACTTTTCACATGAGTTTCAGTCAAGTATACGAACGTATACTTTTGTAATTTGCGAGTCATTGTTATACGCTCAACAGAAACTTTTTTGTGGTGTCAAAAAAAGAGTAGTAAATGTAGAAGAAATATGCCAAAAACGAAGTAAATTTATTGAAATTGTTTATTAAGATGTTATACGAAAATGTGAAAAGAAATTTGGGGTTTTGTGTGATGCGTTTGTGTTCTGTGTGGTCATTTTCAAGTGTCATTCTATTATTTGAAGGACATTTTTAACCATTTACATAAATATTTCATTGATTTTCTACAGTGGCTCAACCCTTACACCCATGTTCAACCCTTACAACATTTTTTTTAATTGCTTATAACTTTGAAACTTTTAGCCGAATTTTTTTGCAAAGTACAGCAAAAACATTGCATTTGAGTTGAACTTTCCAACAATATGCGCGAAAACGTAAAATTCGCACTGTAAAGGAAGTTATGAAGAAAATTCAAAACTATGTCCAACCCTGACAGCACTCCCCTATTAATTACATTATTAATATTTTGGTTTCAGACAAATATTTAATATTAAACCTAATTATTTAGTTATCTCAAACAAATTTTGGTTTCTTTTTTTCAGTGTAACAGTTTTAAATAATGAAGATGCTTAAAAAAGTCTCAAGAAAATGTACAAGACACATAAGAAAAGGAAGAATACACAAGTAAGTAAACAAAAGAAAGGAAAGTAATATTTGAAAAAGATACAAAAATATGTAATAGACACATAAGAAAAGAAAGAATACACAAAAAAGTATATAAAAAAATAATGACAGCAGATAAAAGAAGAATCAAAAAATAATTTATTAAAAAAGAAAGTAAGATTCAATAAAGAAGATAATTCATTTTATTTTAAAAGCGAAAGAATTTAATAGGATGCTAAATAATAAGACATAATAAATAATAAGAATTAAAAACTAGAAAAAAATTGCGACCAAAAAAATAACCTATTAACATTTTACCATTTCTTTGATGTTTCTTCCTAGAGGTGTTGTAATTCCTCTAAATACTTCTCTTCCTCGTCGACTTCCTCTGCCCCTACTTTGATTCGAAAGCACTCTTTTAACTGCATTACTGCTTATTGCTAGAATTTCAGGATCAGGATGTTTCTATATATATATATACTAGGGGGGCTGCGACCCCCTGCGCGCCAACCCCCTAACTATTTCTTATATTTATTTTAATAATAATAATTATTATAGACTCCAAAAGTCTATAATTTTTTGAATAAACAAAATATAATTTTTTCATGAAATTAAATTCGTAATGGTTTTTTTAGTTTTTGAGTAAAATAATTTGATAAATAATAAATTGTTTACAAATTTCTAGTCACTAACAACCTCTATCTGTGGCAAACATGATTTTGTTAAAACTGTAACCTATAAAAAATTCATTATTGAAATCAAATACAAATAATTTTCATTCTGTGAAATTGGTAAACTTTTTAAAAGTATTTAACCTTTAATAAATTAATGAATTAAATAGTTAGCAATTTAAATAAAGTTGTTATTTATTACTGGGTGTATTTTTAGAAAAATAATAAAAATATATTATATAATAAAATTATATTTATTATATAACTAACTAGAAAGTTTTTTAAGGTTCATGAAAAAATGATTATTGTCCTTTCAATAATTATGAGAACAATTATCCGGAAATAAATCCTTTTTATCGAAGGAAACGGGGGACTAATTATATTTAATTGTTCCCTGTCTTTTTACTGATTTATAGATAGAATTTTAACTTTTATTCTTATCACTCTAAAAAATTAATGTGGTTAAAAATAAAATTAGTAATTTTGTCAAACATTCTTGATTATTTTTAAAATTTCTTAAAAACAAATTATTCATAATTGAATTTTAAGAAATTGTATTATTTGGTAATTTTTAATACACTTAAAATTTTTTTTTTAAAGAAATCCAATTTTTCCAGAATTTTAAATAAAATTATTGAAAACTAATAATTTTTGTAGTAATTCTATAAGTTTTAATATTCTGGTAATTTTTGACAAAGGTTTTAACTTTTTCTCGATTTCCTTGATTTTTGGCGATTTTGTGCTAAATTACAATTCATGATAAAAATTTTATTAAAATACATTTTATTACTAATTTTAATTAATTAATTTTATTAGGGCAATCAAGAAAAATATATTCGTTACTTGGAAGATAAAGTGAAGGGACTGCAGAAAGAGAAAGAAGAATATTTGGTGAGTAATTCATTTATTCTGAATATGATTGTCCAAAATGCTTTTACAATATTATAATTATTTTAAGGGCATTTGAACTATTATAAATGTTTAAATGGACCTTAAATAATTGAAAATATTTTTCATCTTTTTGTAACATATTTTTATAAATTTATTTGCAGAGCAATGTACATCCTGGACCTAACCCTACTGGTGAGTTTAAAATTATAACTGCACTGAAAAAAATATTATCGTTTTAGAAGGATAATTTCTCTTCTAAAATCATCTTACATTTTATTCTTGTTTTAAAAATATTACTTTTTATCACAGTATTTCCTCTGTTTATAAGAGGAATATTCTTAAACCAACAATAATCCTCTGAAAATAAGAGAACGTTTTTGAAGCCATATATAAACGGAAAATATTCGTTAAAATAAAGAGAATCCGCTTAAAACAACAATATTTTTAAAGTCTGTTATATAATATAACACAGTAAAAAAAAGTCTTATTTTAAGGCAAGAAAGCAGCCTTAAATTAAGATGCAACATTTTTAAGGCAGTCAATGCTGAATTTACGCACGTTTTTTGTATCCTTTAACATTATAGCAGACAGTGCTGAATTTAAGACCGTTCTTAAATTAAGATTTACTTTTTACTGTGAACATTAATGTTATAAATAAAATAATACCCATTGGGCAAAAAACATTGTTCGTTCAGAAAACGTTTTTTTAGAGACATTTAATAAAATTTAACGTCCATTGTTACAATACATAATAAGAACAATTATGATCAAATACTGTTTGTTGCTCTGTTACGAACGAAAAATAAATTTTATTTATTTTTATTTATTTTGTAATTTATTTATTAATTATTCGTTGGAGAAACCAAGCTGCCAATACCTTAGAGAGAAATCTCCAACAGGAAATGTTTATTTTTGTGGGTTCGATTGATTTGATCGCCGATAGAAGACGAAACTGCCAATCAATATGATTAAATTCCAAAAAGTATCTTATTTCCTTTGAGATGAAAATTTAATACTTAATATTTGACAGAAAGTAAAATTTTAATAAATGATAAGATTCACAATTTAGTATAATTAGCTTTATTTGTTATCATCAAAAATTAAATTATAATAATGCTTGCTTGATACAATAAGAAAATGATAAATAGGAACGATACATTTGTTATCTTACTTACAGTATTCTCTTTCACTCTACCGCCTGAAAGATGCAGAGAAGGGAGGATATCTTTGACTCACCGTTCTTCCGACGTGCAAAATGAATGAAGGTGTACGCTTACGCGTACTATCCACGTCTCGAAACGAGGTATCGGTGCCCGTATAAGTGTAGACGGCGCAGGTACAATCCGCACAACTGGCCGGTTATAAGAACAAGAAATTATTAAATTATTGTAATAATTTCTCACTACATCAAATCACCGAAATGGACTCGCCGGTTTAAGATTTTTATTTAATTTAACGTCCGCCCAAATAAAACTCTAAAGTCAAAATTTGAAGCCAGCACGCAGACGGGTCTAAAGTAAACTATTATTCGGATTCTACGAATAGCTAATGTGATACAGCGAATAAAATTTATTTTAAACTATTATTCGGATTCGACGAAAAGCTAATGTGATACAGCGAACAATAATTTTTAGCATATCTTCCACAAACTTTAATTCTAAGAATTAAATATGAGTTGCAATATTATAGAATAACTATAGCCATATTCTTTTCTCTTTCTCTTATATGAAATTAACCCTGCACGTGTTAAACTTCATCACACCAGCTATTCTACTATTTTTAATTCTAAGAATAAAATGTGAATAGCGATCTCAAAGAACAACTATAGCTTCCTTCTGTCTCTTTTCTTTATATGAATACGAGACTAACCCTACACGGGTTAGTCTTTAATTTACGTATAAAAGGAAGGAAAATAGGAGAAGATTGGTATACATGCATAAAGCATTGCTTCTTAAGAATTTCCAGTTACATTGTCAATAAGTATAGATTATGATTGTGTGCGTATAGTACCAGCGTTGCACGACTCAAGGCACCTAGCTGCGAAGAAGGAGAGGAGAAAGAGATAGTGGTATGAATTGAATTACGCGAATATCCTTCCCTCTTCACATCTTATATAATTTTTTCAGCAAAATTTTGTATTGATATTTGGCTATTATATTAATCATTTATTCACTACATACATTACATTAATTGTCGAAATTATTTATTACAAGCCAAATTAATTATAGTCTTGTTTATTAATATTAGAAAAATTAATTATGAAATATGAATAATTATAATTATAATAAGAATAAGAATAATCAATTTTGACTACTATATATATATAATTGAATATAATAAGAAAGAATAGAAATTATTCTTACCCCATCCTCCCCTAATTATTTTCAAAATTTTTAATTAAAATTATTTTTAAAAACACATTTTCCATAACAAAAATTCGTAAAATTACGTGACAGAGGGATTTTAAATCTTAAAAAAGTGAGTGACATAATTTGTGAACGGTCCTAAAATTCAAATGAAATTTTAAAAACATTTTAATTATTTTCAAAAATTTTTCGCAATAATTAAATTATTTTCATAAATAATAAAATTTTTTGTAAGAATTCAAATTATTTTCAATGCAATTTTATCAAAATTTAAAAAAAGCGTTCAATGATAATTTTAAAATCCAAAATTAAAAAAATATATAAATGATTTGAAGCAAACTAACAACTATCTATATTATGAATAAAAATGTTTCTATTTATTTACAGGTAACCAAAGGTCCTCTCAGAGAGCGGGCAGATGGAAACAGGCGAGAAGAAGATACTGGAATGTCAACCGATCAACCTTTGCGAAATTTCTGGTTGATCTTTTCGACCAGAGTAATTCGACTTTTGCACATCAACGAGGAAGAGGTCATTGACGTAGACATCAACGTGGACATGGACGTGGACGCGGATATGGACGTGGACGTTTACATTAAAAAATAATTACAATTAATTATTAGGGTCAGCCGGGGTAAATCCGAACGCTTTTAGTAAGTTTCAACAATAACATAAGTTTTTTCTTTTAAAAGACAATACTTCCGGTATTCTGGTGCATAAAGTTGTTGCTTTACTTCCATAGAACAATTTTATGGGGTAGCAACAATTTTTGATAAATTACAATCGCAGGAAACTTAGCGTTCGTATTTACCCAGATACTTTGCAACTTTCCTAAAATACCGGGGTGAATACGAACGCCACTGTATTTCAGAAAAATCTTAGGGAAAATAAATTTAAAGTATTGCAATTGTTAAACTTATATAAAAACTCAAAAAAATACGATAATAAACCTATTACGTAATAATGCATCATATATAAATACAAAAATCAAACAGGTTAAAAATTAAAATGCATTACACAATTAAAACCTTCAATAACTTTATCAAATCATAACGGATTTTTGCAAAACTTGGTACAAAAAGTAATATGGAGTGATTGAATGTAAATACAAAAATAAAAGTCAAATTTTTTCAATTCAAAATGGCGGATTCAATATGGCAGAATTTCCTAAAACTTATTTTTAAAAATGATCAAATTTATTTGAATCTTGCCACTTTGGTGTTTTCGGGGTCGCTGAATACGAATTTGAAGACAGATTTTTAAAATTCAAAATGGCGGATCCAATATGGCGGACGAAAATTAAAAAATTCATTGGATTCGCTCGAAAATCGTTACTTGGGGGTTTTCGGGGTCGCTGATGACGAATTGGGCATCAGAGCTTCATAGTTCAGAATGGCGTGTACAATATGATACACAAATTTCATAAAAATTCCTCCAGTTTTAGAAATTTTAATCCGCTTCTTTTAATTTTTAAGTGATTTTTTAAATTTTGAGAAACTGACTTCAAATTCGTAATCAACAATCCTGAAAACCCCCGAGTAACGATTTTTGAGCGAATCCAATGAATTTTTTAATTTTCTTCCGCCATATTGGATCCGCTATTTTGAATTTTAAAAAACTAACTCTAAATTCGTAATCAGCGACCCTGAAATCCCCCGAGTAACAATTTTCGAGCGAATCCAATGAATTTTTTAATTTTCGTCCGCTATATTGGATCTGCCATTTTGAATTTTGAAAAACTGACTTCAAATTGGTAATCAGTGACCCCAAAAACCCCAGAATACTAAATTTTATTAAGATCCTGAAAAACTTTTTTTAACAAACCATTTGGCAAAAAAAGTGGAACATTCCTTCGAGAGAACGGAGATTAAGTTTCTGCTTATTAATTACTAACGAGGATACATATAGAAAGAAAAACTTTTTTCTATGTACTTTTATAATGTTAAAATAATAGTGTAATCAAATAAAAAAAATTTTGTGTGGATCTGAGGTAAAAATTCTCATGTCTAACTTATTTTTTTAAATTTTAATTAAGCTAAAATAATTAGCGTTCGGATTTACCCCGCGTTCGGATTTACCCCGGCTGACCTTACTTTAATTGAAATTAATTAAAAAATATTTAATTCTTACAAAATGAGACTTTTTTATTTAAAAATATATAAATTAAAACACATTAATTAGCTATAAATTTATACAAATTAATTAATTTTCCATTGGCTGCCAATGATCTAAATTGTTGCTTGGGTGTTGTTGAACACCATCCTTATTGATGAAGAATTTTAAATTGACTTTTAAATAGTAGCAGGTCCACCCGAACGCTATCTAACAATCAAAATTGGGTTAAAATAAAGTTAAAATTGCTTTTCTCTCATTCTAATATTTTTCTATTGAATTCCATTGCCCTAAATTGTTGCATGCTGAACAGCATGCTTATTGACAGAGAATTTTAAATTCACTTTTAAATAGTAGCAGGTCCATTTAAACTCTATGGGACAATCAAAATTAGGAAAAAGTGAAGTTTAAATGGATTTTCTCTCATTCTTATATTGTTCAATTGGTTTCCAATGACCTAAATTTTTACGGTGGTTCATATTATTATTTCACATTATTAGAGAAGGTGCTGAACTTATGTTTCGGTACAATTTTTTTTGACTGATTCAATTAGTCAAATTAAACTTATTTTAAAACTATTTTTACTGAAAATCAATTATTTTGAACTGAAAAAATGTTCTAATTCTTTTATTTGTGAATTTCGGTAATGTAAAATTATTCGAGAAAATCAATCATTTCTTTTTTCAATAAATATTTTATCATTATTGTTTTTTATGTAATTTGAAATGTTCATAAAATTTTAATTTCAAACCTTCGTAAATGTGATAATTTAAAAAATTATGTGTTCTTTTTAAAATTATTTTCATGATTTCAATTAATGTTTCTATAATTTTTTAACTAAAATTCTTCTCTAAATCAATTATTTTTAATAATCCTTAAGAAAGTTCGTTGATAATCGAATCATTCAAAGAATAAAAAAAGTTAACCTAAATTAATTATGAAATTGCCCCATTATATATGGGGCAAAATTTCTCAATTGTCCTAACTTAAAATTGAAAGTCTTCAAATCGGGCTGATTTTTGCACAATCTTTAGTACTATAAGAGAGTACTTTATCCACAAAATATTAAAATATTTTATTAAAAATTGCAGAGGGGGGAGGGGGTTAAAGTTTTTGGTAACGTGTGAACAGTGGATATTTTAGCTAATGTAGCTAAAATACAGTAGAGTGGACAAAATTTTGCCCTATATGTTTTCGAAAGGTTTTTTCCTCCTCTTTCGAATGGTGTAAAAAAATTTTTTTTAATTAACAATTTAAGTTAATTTTTTCAAAATTAAAAATATTTTTGACTTTTTTTTGAAAATCACACCGTCATCTAATAATTAACCTGCAATATATTTTTTCTTCTTAATGTTTTCCATTAAACTTTTTTTATATCAGGCAATTTTACCTTTAAATGGCATAAATATTTAAAAGTAATATTACAAGACGGACATAATTAATATTGAGGTAATATTGCCACAATGTTCCTGGTGAATATCGACACTCAATATTGAGGTCAAATCTAATAGCAAAAGCAATCTCCTCATTAAGGGGATTGAGGAAATATGTTTAAACGTACAATATATGATAATAACAAATAATAAGTGGGTAAGACTCCGTCAGAAAATATGCAATTTGCGAAGTCTTTGGATTAGGCTGTAATTTGGTGAAATTGTAGTATTGGATACTAAAAACTAGTGTGCCAAAATTTTTTTGAAAATTTTGAAATTTGTTGAAGTTACGCCATTTTGAATTTTTTTGTTATAATTTTTTTAAATCTTAATATTTCCGAAAGTTTTGGATGAAATTTAATAAAATTTGGAAGGCTTATACTTGAAATCATGTTTCTTTTGACTATCACATAACAAAAAAAGGAAATTTTTTTTTGCCCTAAAAAAGTCGAAAAAAAATTTTTGAATCAAAATTGTCTAGAGCCTACAAATTTTATCCAATTTTGATGTTCTTGGTCGTAAATGAAAAGAGATAGATTTTTTAAGAGTTTCCCCGAAACCCGTTGTTTCAATTTTTAATTGTTTATATATTTTTTTTGTTACTCAAAGTTAACAATTTACAAGAATTTTGAAAAAAATCGTGTTTATTTTTTATTTTTCCAGTTCTCATGATCGAAATTAATTTAAATTAGTCTAGTATGACCACCCGATAAATAATGATGCATACATATATCAGTTTTTTAAAATAATTTCGTTAATTAACAAATAGATAACTCTTGTCCTTCATAAATGAAATTTAATTTTTTAAAGACAAATTTATGTTTATTTAAGTAATTTATGTCTATTTTGTTAAAAAATAATTTTTAAAGTTAATAATTATCATTGCTATTAACAATTATGTTTATATAAAATATAAATTTAAAATTAATTAATCAATATTTTAATACTTATTTATGTCTTTATATATATATATATACACTACCGTCCGAAATTGTGCGAACGCTAACATCTCGAGCTATTAAAAAACACACCCGCACAGAAACAGTGATAACTCGGTTAAAAATGAAGCTAGATGCTTTTTTTAAATTGCATTGGAAAGCTTATTAAATTTTCAATGAAATGCTACTATGTTTAGCAAAGTTTATGAAAAAAATTGTTACTTTTACAGACAATTCCTTGTAACCTAAGCTTTAAATAGAGACCAAGAACAGCAAAAAATATTTACGGGTTCGCGAGATATTAAAAAAAGAGTCGGACCGTGCAAAGCAGAATTTTCAATCATCGATTTCTCTAATTCGCCGTTGAGTCAATTACTTGTCTATGAAAAAAGTGTCGAAAATTAATTTTACCAAGTACATTCTTACTGGGATCCACTTTTTAAATATCGATATATAATACATTAAATTAAAAAATGGATCTCAGTAAGAATGTACTTGGTAAAATTAATTTTCGACACTTTTTTCACAGACAAGTAATTGACTCAACGGCGAATTAGAGAAATCGATGATTGAAAATTCTGCTTTGCACGGTCCTACTATTTTTGTAATATCTCGGGAACCCGTAAATATTTTTTGCTATTCTTGGTCTCTATTTAAAGCTTTGGTTACAAGGAATTGTCTGTAAAAGTAACAATTTTTTTCATAAACTTTGCTAAACTGTGCCAGGAGTCAATGTTCTAATTGTTAATAACAATGAGAATTTCATTAACTTTCTATTTTTATTTTTCAAAATTGAGCTCATTTTCGTAAAGAAATTCCTGTTTGAAATATTAAACTTTAAATATCTCAAAACACCCCCCCCCGTCGATTTTTATCAAAATTATATAAAATTAAAGCTTACCTTTTCTAGTTTCCATTTCCGTAATATATATTATGGACATTTAATGGGATTAAGCGAAAAAAAATTATTTAAAATGTGTGATTTTGAGAAATTTGACAAATGGTACGAAGTTGAATCCTAAATAACGTTTTTTAAATGGGTTAGGATTCAACTTCGTACCATTTGTCAAATTTCTCAAAATCACACATTTTAAATAATTTTTTTTCGCTTAATCCCATTAAATGTCCATAATATATATTACGGAAATGGAAACTAGAAAAGGTAAGCTTTAATTTCATATAATTTTGATAAAAATCGACGGGGGGGAGGTGTTTTGAGATATTTAAAGTTTAATATTTCAAACAGGAATTTCTCTACGAAAATGAGCTCAATTTTGAAAAATAAAAATAGAAATAGAAAGTTAATGAAATTCTCATTAGAATCAGTACATAATATATTATAAATAATTAAATTTTTATATAATAAAAATTATTAGAAAATCGCTCTCCTTGCGATTGTTTTTTGTCAGTGAAACGATTTGAAATGGAATGCTCCATATATTTGTTTGCAAAAAATTAAATTTTATTTAAAAAGGACCAGAGTTATCTATTTGTTAATTAACGAAATTATTTTAAGAAAACTGAATTATGCATTATTATTTATCGGGTGGTCATCCTAGACTAATTTAAATTGATTTCGATCATGTGAAATAGAAAAATAAAAAATAAACACGATTTTTTTCAAAATTCTTGTAAATTGTTAACTTTGAGTAACAAAAAAAATATATAAACAATTAGAAATTGAAACAACGGGGTTCGGGGAAACTCTCAGAAATTTTATCTCCTTTGATTTAAGACCAAGAACATCAAAATCGGATAAAATTTGTAGGCACTAGACAATTTTAAACTGTAAAGTGTAAGAATTCTTCTCTGCGAAGAGTCTCGGGCACTTACACAGCCCTGACACTGAAACGTGGTCGCGCTTCCACAAAAATTGCAATATCTCGAAAACTATTTGAGTCTCTATCGATTTTTTTTAAATGAATGGTGAAATTATAAGAAATATTTTATTAATTGACGAGAAATCTCAAAAATCGGTCCCGCTCGGGCAAAGGGATTCAACAAATTTTTTTCGACTTTTTTTTGGCAAAAAAAAATTTCCCTTTTTTTGTTATGTGATAGTCAAAAGAAACATGATTTCAAGTATAAGCCTTCCAAATTTTATTAAATTTCATCCAAAACATTCAGAAATATTAAGATTTAAAAAAATTATAACAAAAAAATTTAAAATGGCGTAACTTCAACAAATTTCAAAATTTTCAAAAAATTTTTAGCACACTAGTTTTTAGTATCCAATACTACAATTTCACCAAATTACAGCCTAATCCATGTTACGAACCGAATGTAATTATTTATTAAATTATTAAAATCCGAAGAAAAATTCAGAAATCAAAAATTTGGAATATAAAAATATACTTGTTTAGCGATGAAAAGAAATTCTACTGCGCGCCTGCGGGGGTTCGTTGGAGGAAACCAAGCTGCCAGGACCGGATGGTCCTGTTTTTATTTTATGGGGTCCGTTTATCTCTTTTAAAAGAGTTCGCCAAGCAACATCCCTTTTTGATTTGTAATTTAAGGAAAGAAATTAAGAGCAATGACAATAAAGAAAACAAGATTTTAAAATAAAGTACAATTTATTTTAAAATCAAGACCAAGAAAATTATTACAGAGAAATACAGAGAGAGAAATAAAAAAAAGGAACGATACAATATTTTTAAAACTCACCCTCTCGTCTTTAAAACATAAATTTCTTTTAACCTTATCCTACCGCTGAGTTTTGAGGTGCTCGGCGGGCGAAAATTCTTCAATGTCTTCGTTATTGCTAGGCCTCTCAAATTTGGGTGACCTAGGAAAAACACACACGCACATAAACCTACGGGTCGAGGGAAGAATTAAAAAAAAAGAGCACGCACTTGCGAATCGAATTTTATAATTTACACCACTCAAGTTTTTAATCCATGAATTTAAGTTGCGCGTTATTTAATTATTAACACTAATGGCGAAAATAATTAAATTTTGGGTCGGGCTTCACTTTCGCGGAGCTTTTGCCTTTTTATTTTTTTTCGTCTATCCTAGATCCTAGACACTATCTCGTAGTGGTCTGTCAGGCTAGGGGCCGATTAATAGACGGGCGAGTCCCGGCGTCTTACACTCCGTTGATGCCTCCGCGAGGAGCTTACTAAGAGAGTAAAAGTTGTACTGCGAATTTTGAAAATTCTAATTGCTCCTCTACTCCTTGCTTCTAAGTTTGGGGAAGATTTGAACTAGAAGAGGTGGTTGTGGGAGTAGAAGTGGGGTCGGGACTCTGGGCCCATTGGCTGAGAAATTTTTGCTGATTTGCGGATCTCACGGTTGGCGTGAGAACGGAAATGTGTTTGTAAAAATTTGATACTTTTCTGGAATTATTATTTTCAATAATTCCAATAAAATTAATAATAACAAAAAACAAAATTTTCAAATTTAAATTGTTTAGTGTCATTATTATAATAATAAAATAATAAAAATTATTTAGAATCATAAATAAAATTGCACTAAAAATTAGTGCTAGTGTTCTAGTTATAATTGTCCAATAACTAAGAAACACCATATGATTTTGAAATGTTTAAACAAAAATTTTAAATAAGTAACTTCTCTTTAATTTAGTTGAGCTTGAAAAGAAATAACATTCAATTCAAGTCATCGCACGTGCGTTTGTTTAGCAGGCAGAGAGAAATGAAATTTGATACTTTTCTGGAATTATTATTTTCCATAATTCCAGTCACAATGAAATGTTAAAAAAAAATTTTAAAAAAATAGATAAATAATAAAAAAAAATTGTTTATTGTTGTTATTAATAAATAACTAAAATTATTTATTAATCAAATTGCACTAATAATTAGTGCTGGTGTTCTAGTTATAATCATTCAATAATCTCAGAAACACCTCATAATTTTGAATCGAGAAAATAATTTTAAATAAATTATTTCCCTTTGTTTTGTTGAGTCTAAAAGAAAACAATATTTGATTCAAATCATTGCACGTGCGTTTGCTTGTCAAAGTACGTGGGGCCCAGGGGAAGAGGGAAGGATGGAACGAAGAAGAAGAAGCAACGAGTAGAGGCCAACTATGTATGAGTGGTCTGTACCATATGTAGAATGCATGTGTGCGTGCCGCTATACTAGTGCCGTCTTAAGGGATCATATGTATGTGTGCGCATTGCCATAGCCACCCAAAGATTTATAGGTTTAAAAGGCGACGTACATACATATGATTATTTCTTTCTTATAATTTTAAATTACAATTTTACCTTATAAAAAAAAGATTACTTTTAAGGTGTACGCAACAAAAAAACAGCAACGTGCAGAATATTCAAGGATATCCCAGAGTAATTTCTATGATGCCCAAAAATAAAAACATACGGGATATCCCAGAATATCCGAACTAAAAATATGCAGGATATCCAGGATATTCCGCATGTAATTTCCATAATATTGAACACTAAAATATATGGGATATCCAAGGATATTCCAGGATAAACCCCAAGATATCCAGACCAAAAATTTATGGAATGTCCCAGGACATTCGCAAGCAATTTCCATGATAATTAAAACAACAAAATATAGGACATCCAAGGATATCCACAAACAATTTCCATGATATTTAATTAAAATACACGGGATATCCCAGGACATTTTACACGTAATTTCTATAATATTAAACACTAAAATATACGGAATATCCAAGGATACTCCATGGTAAACCCTAAAACATCCAAACTAAAAATATGCAGGATATCCAGGATATTCTGCATGTAATTTCTATAATATTTAAATTAAAACATACGGGATATCCAAAGATATTTTACACGTAATTTCTATAATATTAAATACCAAAATATACGAAATATTCCGGGATATTTCAGGGTAAACCCCAAGACATCCGGATAAAATATTGCTCGTAAAAATTATAATATTATTATTTTAATAAGTTCCTGAAAATCATAAATTTTATTGTTAACCAACTTTTTGTTGGTTATAAAAGGAATATGCTCAAATGAGCCAACTTCGTTCCCGGTGCAGTGCTGACGCAGCTTTTGTTTGGTGATATCCGGGGATATCACCTTTCAATAGTGTTAATCGCGAGAAACATTTTTTAAAAAAATTATTCTTAATTTTAATAATGTTTAAATAGTTTTCTATTTTTCTTTTTATTTATGTTAATGTGAGGTTATACCGTAACAACCCACCAAGGATTTTCCGTTTTCGTCCCCGAAAATTTACTGCGGTGGAAACGAATTTGGGTGCATGACAGCTTTATAAGTTTCAGGAAAATAGGCCTTTCTTTGTATCGAATTTACGATCTTAAAATTTCGTTGAGAGAAAAATTTTTCTTTTCTTTCAACGCACTATAAGAAGTTAAAATGTATTTCTTATAATGCGCGTTCTTGGTCACGGTGATTCTATGTTCTGGTATAGAATTACCGTGATAAGGGCTCGGCGTCTCCGAGGTCCAGACGCAGGTCCCCGCAAATCAGTTCGGTGACGACCGGGATGCTAATTGCCTCGTTGGATACTGTAATCTTTCCATTTTCGTGTGGTTTTCCTTTTTCTAAAAAAAAATGGAAGCGCGAGGTGAAATTAGTGAAAAAGAAAGTGTAGAAAACAGGAATAAAAACGAAGTGGATAGGAATGAAAGCGAAAGTGTAGAAGACGGGAGTGAAAGTGAAAGTGTAGAAGACGGGAGTGAAAGTGAAGTGGATAGGGGTGAAGGCGAAATCGACATGATTGAAAGTGAAAGAAACAGCGAGAGAAACGAGGGAAAAAATGTTAAACTGTGGAAGGGGAGTGGGAGAGGAAGGGAGGAAATTGAACTTATCAGGAAGTTTAGCTTTCTTTGTTTCGGGAGTTGTATATAAGGTCCTCCCCCGGAAAGAAGACGGTTTCCTCAGAAGGGAATATCTTGCCAGGCGACTCACCCTGGGGGGTGAGATAACTTCTCCTGGGACAGCGGCACAAAAAGGGGATTACTTAAAAAAATGGAAACCTGCCTCGAATTACTCCATCTTTTGGAGGGTCTGAAAAACCCTTTAAGGTAAGAAACTTTATTTATTCAAAATATTGCCAAGATAATGATAAATAATATATATATATATATAAAATAAAAAAAAATTATTACACTAATCAACTCAGTTAAACTATTAGAACTGAAATAACCCAATTATTTAAATCAACCCAATTCAATTAGATCTGACTAAATAAGTGAACTAAATTAGATTCAGATTAAACTAAATACATCTAATCTAGATAAGTTAAACATAATTTAGCGTTTGAATTAAACAAACTAAGGGCCAGTTAATTTCAACCAAATTAATTTAACCAAGTTGAATTTAAACTAAAATTATAAACTAAATTACTTAAACCAACTTAACGAATCAAAATAAATAACTAAGAACAGAGTTCATTTTAATTAGCCAAACTGATTATTCAAACTAAATCAATTCAACTAAATTAAATTGGCCAAGTTAAATTCCAAATAAAATAGTAAACTAAGTTAAGCCCATTCAGCTGAAGCAAGTAGACTAAAATAATTAAATCAAGTCCATTTAGCTGAACCAAATTAACTAAAACTAAAATAAACCAAATCAAATCCATCTAGTTAGGCCAAAATTAATTCAAATTAAATTAGCCAAATCAAACTTAACTAAATAATAATAAGATCCAATTTTAACCTAATCAAACCTAGCCAAATCACATTAGCCAAATTAATCTTAACTAAATAAATTAAAATAACTAAACAGAATTAAACTAATTGATTAACTAACTAACAGGAAATGGTTAAACTTATTAAGTTATCCGAATAAAATACAACACGGACCATGTAAATGCTATGTAGTATTTACGTGGCTTTAAAATCGGCCTTCTATGCAGGCCAAGCCATGTACATCCTATGTAGAGTGTACGTAGATTTTCCTATGTAGGCCTGCATTTTCTGAATCTATGTAGGATTTACATCAACATTCAGTGCGTCGTATAAGTCGCTAATTGATGTAATATCACAAAATTTATTTTTGCATACGACGCTAAATGTTTTTAATTTACCTGAACAGATATAGGTCATCCAACATAGTATTGAGGTAATATATGAGTAGGTCTTACTATATAGGCCTAGAGATCTAATATCTGTATAGGATACTAGACGACAAATGCGCGCGCAAGCGCGCGCTAACAGTGTTTCGAGTTTGACGATGAAAAATTAATTTTCAAAACATGATTAAAAAAAAATCAAATAATTAAACATAATTTATAAAAAAATAGACATGTTTATATAAAATAAATTATCATATTTTGTTTATTAAAAAAAACATTTATTGCATGAAGTAGTACGAACAAAATCATAAAAAATTAGGTCTAATTTTATTGAAATTTACTCTCTAAATCAGAATCGGTGAAATTTCTACTTAAGATTAGTGAAATTTGACTAAGAATCCGTGACTTTATTCTCGCAATTTGAATCAGTGGAATTAAACTGAAAATCAGTTAAAAATTACGGAAACTGAAAATCAGGAACTAAATCGAAACTAAAATTTCGAAACGGTTCTTGGTATTTATTCAACAATAAATTTTATTTACTTATAAAATACATATACATTTATTTTATAATTAATTTAGGGTGTCCTGCAAATACAAAAAAAAATCTTCTGACTTCCCTTTGACTCTTCCCTTCCTTTTTTTTATAACAAATCTTTAAGAAAAAAATTATGTGAGCTGGTAAATATTAACATAATTTTATAATAGTGGACTTAAAAACTTTATTTATCATCATTATAAACCTTCTGTTGTTGTAAACAAAATATTACGCACATAAAATTTAAAAAAAAACAATGATAAAATAATTTAATTATTTGTTAATCATTTTCACAAAGTTTTCCAAATTAGAAAAGCCTTTTGATGATGATTTCAAAATGAAAGAGAACCAATAAACGAAAGTGATTCACTCATTCAAGTATGTGATCGGCTGAAAATTAAAAAAAATCGATTTATGAAATTTAAAAAAAAATTTCCTGATTTTGATTAAAATTTCCTGAGTTCCCTGACCGCTGGATACCCTTATTAATATATTAATTATTTATATATTATTTATTATTGAACTTTTTTTTATAATATGAATGTAATTCTATTTATAACAAAAAATTGTAGGATAAAAAAAATTAATAATAAATAAATTTAAAAAAAATATACTACAGCCAGAAATTGTCAGTAAGAAGGACGGGCGAGCTAAGAAAATCCGCTGCCGAAATTAAACCAACACAGCTTATCATTGGAAAATGATAGCTAATTCACTAAGAAAACATTATACTTAATTCAAATACAAAATAATTTTAGATGATTTTGTAATTAAAATTAGTTTATAAATTTAATCCCAATATATAGAAAATATCTACTGCTTTCATTCAAAAGTATTATTTATTTGCATAATTATATTTAATTATAATGTATTTTCTTTTTTGGTTTAAACTTTAAACAAAACATATGTTTAAAAATATTATGTTTGAAAGCCTATCAAATTCTGCGTCGACTGATATATAAATAAATATTACCTTATATTTCCGAGACTTATCTCCTAAGACATTTTTTAAAAAAATTGATTAATTTTTCTAATTTCGTGCACCCTAAAAAGAGTAATCTCATTATGTTAAAGAAAAATCCTTTTCTAATAGCCTCTAAAGTTTTCTTCTCTAAAAGAAAATATTCCAATTTAATGTATATTATTTTTATTCTTTGGTGGTTAATAATAGAACAAAACAATTTTTTTTTTGATGTTCAAATGTCAGAAAAATTGAACTGAAATGAAATAAACAAAGGAATAAATATATTAATAATTGTAAGTAACTAACTATTAGTTATTAATTATATTTATTTAATAAAAACATTTAATTCAGTGCATCAAATTAACTTTCCTGCGTAAGTTCATAATCGTAATTAGTAAATAATATGCGAGAGAAAAATCCTCTAAAGTGAAGAGTACTAGTTTTTATACCATATATAAGAGGAAAATATGCATTCAGTTTAGAGGATTCGGAATCAAATCAAATTTTGATGATCCTAAAGTTCTGAACGTTCAAATGTATACAAATATAATTAAATCGTTTTAATTTTATTCTTTTATTTAATTGTAATTTCTGTTTGTTTATTAGAACTAGAACAATAAAATATTTACAATTAATTTTAACACCAAACTAAACTAAATATAAATCCTTCTATTTGTAGAGAACAAATTACACTCTACATAGACCACACTACCCGGCCTAGATAAATATTACATTCCAAGTCTATATAGGTCGTATGTATGTACTCCCACATAGGCCCCATGTAACACTCTTATATAGGCCCTACATAGTTAAGCCAATGTACAGTGTACGTAGCCGAGCATTACATTTCCGTCATAGACTGTATGTTAGCTTTAACTCGCAGGCCTATGTCGCATTGTAGGTAAGATGACATAGGCCTACATAGAGCGGAGCCTAACTTTTATTCGGGTAACTAACCAATTAATCAACTTAACTATACTAAACCAACTAGACTAAATCAAATCTTAACAAAAAAAATAAACCAGATCAAACTCAATTAAACTAAGCTAAACCAAGCTAGGCCCAACTAGATCAATTAAATTGGATAAAATAACTAAACTAATTAACTAAAATAAGTAACATAGCTAAACTAAATCCATTTAAACTTGAACCAAGTGAACTAAAACTAAATAAACTAAATCAAATTCATCTAGTTAAGCCAAAATTAATTCAATTAAATTCAACTAAGATATCTGAACCTACTTAACGAACCAAAATAATAAACTAAAAACAGAATCAAAGTTAATTCGCCAAACCAAATATTTCAATAATATATATATAAAAAAATTTTTTTTTTTATGGTTAAATAATTCATTTACGTAACATAAAATTAGTAATAATAGTAATAGTAATAATGGAGTTGTTACAAACTTCATCCCCGAAGTCTTCCTACCTTTAAAGGATCTTTCAAATTCTGATTTACAATTTTGTTTACAGGATTGCCGTGGAGTACGGTCCCTGGGTTCCGGCGCCCTTAAGAAGAAATCCCAATCAGGGGTGGGATTTCGATGGAAAACTCCTTCAGAACAGTCCGCCCAAGAAATACTGCTTGATGATCTGGCGCCAAGAATATTATTGGCGGAGAGATACCGAGCAGTACTTATGCAGGGGTTTTTGAGCAACAGTAAGAAAATTAGCTCATACAATTTTCTTTCTCTTCTCTTTTTTTTTAATCAAATTAATTGCAAAATGTTTTCGTTAGGGCGCTTTCCGGGATCCGGCCATGATCAAGATCTCTGATGACCGTGTCAGAATCATGGTGGGAGGGGAATTCAGCCGCGTCGAGGAAGAAGAGATGTAAGTATTTTCCTTTTAAGAAACTTGATTCATCGGGATTAAAGCAAGGACATTAGCTCTAGTAAGGGAATCTCTTCCTTTTTTTCTTTTAGTATTTTGAAGGACCTCTTGGCTCGTTCTCCACCACGTTATGGTGCTTATACTGTGCGAGAGGAGCTTTTCCTCTCGTTTATAGAGGAATTCGTACCCGTGGATAGAGGAATGGTGAACTTTCGTTCCCGCTGGCAATTGGTGAGCGTTATATCAATTATGAAACTGATTATGCACAAGATGGCAGGTTGTAAATGCACATACATGCACATACTCGTGCACACATACATACATGCATGTGTACTCCCATATATATATATATATATATATATATATATATATATATTTTAGTGCTATGACGTTCCGGTCGACGAAGCCTGGGAGACTGTGGGCCATCGTTCGCTGGCCGAGGGAAGGCAAGCACGCCGAGACCAAAGAAGAAGGGCTCGATTATACCACCGAGGGCGCACTAATGTAATGTAGTAATAATAGTAATAGGACAGATTGATTTGATTACTTCTAGTTAAATTTTAATTAATCATATTAACGTATAACCTTCTTCTCTTTTTTTTTTACATAACTATAAGTTTTTTTCTTTTTTTTCTAATTAAGCATTTACTAAATATGATAAAAAAAATAAAAAAAAATTAAGAAAAATAAAATAAAATATAGCTATAATTTTTACTACTGTAAGGAGAACAGTAAACGGTAACGGTAAGAATTGAAAACTGGACCTAGAGCAAATAACAGAGAAAAGAAGAGTTTTGATTGGACATGAGAATTTTTACATTCCAAAATCGTTACTGTTTTCGGTTCAATGCTAACCAAAGAATGATGAAATTCTATTTTGGTCAGTAATTTAAACATTTTTTTTTAAGAGGATATTACTTTAAATAATGCAAAATTAAAATTGATAAAATAATAGATGATAGATGTAAGATTGTATTTGATAACAGACAAATGATCGGTTGCTTCAATCAAATGAGACCTGTGTCGTGACTATGTAGAAGGATAATGCAAAGTTAATTATTTTAGTTATCATTTACGACTAAGTAAAATTTGATTAACTGTACCAAGTTAAACTAAAATAAACTAAGTTAAATTTATTTAATTAAACCAATCAACCAAACTAAATCAAGTTTAATTGACCAAATCAGCTGAATCAAATTAACCATACTAGGGTAAATTGAGTTAAAAGTGAGTCAAACTGAATTAATTGAATATTTGATATAAATAAAATTATTCGATACAATCGATATCTTTTGTCACCTTAAGTAAACCGATTTATTTGATGTAAATAATGTATTGGTTAAGGCAAGTGAGAATATCAAGAAGAGAGAAAATTTTTGATAAAATAAGTTTATTATAAACTCTTTTTTTTAATTAGTTGTTGTAAAAGTATTAGAACTATTGGTCCGATCATGATTCAATTGACCTATCCGAATTTACTTTATTCAGGTAAATTTTCGGAATGTGAAATATAAACATTTAATTTATGTTATTCGAGCAAACGAACATCTGCCTGTTAGGAAACAATACTTACTTAATTTTAATCATAATCAGGCAGTGGTTATCTACAGACAGCTATAAAAACTTGCCTTGTACAATAGTTTTTTTTATGTAGTTAAAATCCAAACCCAAACCAAATTGTTGTTACGACCAATTTCCATAATTGGTCTTCCTTGGCCTGATCTGGAGGTTGTCCTAGGAATCGTCACGTCCTGGGTTTTAACATTCATCCTGGAGCCAATTTCCAAAGGCGTCAAAATGCTCATAGCATACTGCTCATCGTCTAGGACCGGAATGGAAAGGTGTGTCCGAAGTGAGAAAGATGTTTTTTTTCTTCCTTAAAAGGAAATTGAAGTTAGTGTAAAACTTAAATCTTAATTGGAACATCGAGAATTGTGAGCTCGACAGTTCCAAATGCTAAGACCAGGCGGTTGGTAATATCTGTAGTCTCAATACGCTTGCTTTGATCAAGTGTGGACTCAGATTCCAATTCACTGAATTTAGTTGAGTTTGTATTAAGACTGCTCGACGGACCCAACTGGATCCGGACAAAATACGAATGCATAATAATAATTTTCCTGCTAATTGCTACTTAAGATTAATCTGAATAAAAGTTTCTAATATTAGTTTACGAATTCTTTCTATTGTCATAGATTGTAGTTGTCTTCGTGTAGTTGATGTTAACTCAATACTGGACCTTATTAAATTTTTAATCGCGGGCAGATTATAAGGGGGGGGATGACTTGCAAAAGTTTATTTCTCTGTTAAACTGAGATTCTTGAATTACCTGGCAGAAGGTGAAATTCGCGTGCTGCGTCGCCACCGCGGATTTTTCCTGCTAATTGCTACCCTGAGGTTAATTAATGGAAAGATAAGAGCTAGCCCAAAGTTATAACGTCACTATCGTAGCCTAGAGTTGTGTCTGATGTTGGGGGGGAAACTACACTAACATAATGACCCATCAAACACAAAACTATTTTCCCTCTTAAACCGCGTCCCTCAATTATGAGCTAGAATAATCTAATTGTAAGGAATCTTAATAATATGTGATAATAGAATAAAATTATTTTAATAAAATAAAAAGTGTAAAAAGTAAAAATAAAATATTAACAATTTCCGATAATTATATTCAAGAATTCTAATTAAAGAAAATATACATCTTTTTTTGAAGGTTGATAAAAGGTTATATATCGAAATTATGATGAAAGAGTTTTAGTTTTCATTCTTAAAAATTTAACCTACCTGTCAATATAATATTATTATTTGCAGGCTTGTGCTATTATTATTTTATTTTTAATTTAATTTAATTTCGAAAGTTTTATAAATTTCAGTCAAAAAAAAAATTTTAATAATCAAATGACCCAATCCAAAGGAATTTCCACTTAACAGAAAAGAATTCCTCCCACGCAGATATTAAGAGGAAAATGCGCTCATAGTAAGAGGATTCCTCTCTGCTTATGTGCTGCCCACGAGACGAGACGATACGAGATTTCATGTAGTATCGTCTCGGTCTCGTTAAATATTGTAATTTTAGGTATTGGTATCGGTATCGCCAAATATAGTCTCGATATCGTCTCGGCTTCGCGAGACTTCAGTCATGTTAAAGTAAATGCATTGAAAAATCAGAATCAAATTTTAGTTTAGTTTTTTTTTTATTTTATAAGTAAACTTTACAAATAAGAATTTAAAAATTAAATAATATATTTTCATTGCAAGTTTTATTTATTTTTATCTTTTTTTTTGAATTATAAGTTGTCGTCGATAACAAAAACAAAACTATATATGCTAAACCCAACTTTTTTTTTATAACTATAAAAACCTAATTGAAGCGTTGGGTGCAAGAAGGGCATTAGGCGGATAACGCCCGTTTTGATATTATAGAGTGAGAATGATTACAATATCCTCTAGTTTATATTGCCTAAAATTTATTTCAATTAATTAATTAAAAAAAAAGTTTATTTAATTTAAATGCATAGTTTTTAGGCAACTAAAGTTCGAAAACTTTGACTTGAAATATATCTGTTCGTCGATTTTTGTTATACGCCCTTCTTGCACCCAACAGCTCAATTTTTAGTTCCTCAAAAATCTCGTCGAGAGTCTCAGTCTCGTGAAATATAGTAACGGTATCGTTTGGATTCATTCAAAGCAAGTATCGTCTCGGTATCATCTCGAAAAACCGAGACGACGCGAGACGAGACCGAGAATAGTCTCGGTATCGTGGACAGCGCTCCTCGTGAGTGCATTGTTAGAGAAGAATTGAAAATTCAACAACTTTTTAATTACATTAGTTATTGAATTTGAATTCAATTCAACTTGAGTCGAAAATCAAAGAGCCCGAAGTGAATATTCACTGGTTCGCAATTAAAAAAAAAACAAACGCAGTTATTGAAAATTCATTACTACTATTGAAGATTCAATACTGTTATTCAATATTCATTACTGCTGTTGAAAGTCAATACCATCATTGAAAAATTCATTACTCTTATTGAAAAATCAATACTGTTATTAAAAATTCAATACTATTAAAATTCATTACTGTGTTGTTGAAAATTTAAAACTCTCATAAAAAAAAAACTCAGGCTCATTTTTGTTTCAGCTCAATTTGAGTAGGTATTAAATTAAGTAAACGACCGACTTCATGTTACTCAAAATGATCCCAACAGTAATTTAACATTTTTAGATTCTTGGGTTGGCATCATTTGGAGTTTTTTTTTTTTTTTTTTTTCATGATGCGCCATCTCACTAAAAGGATTAATTTGAAATTGTCAACATGACCTCAATATGTCATGGAAAATCTGTAAAGAACTTGATAGAAAACTACAATAAACAAAATATCTTTTACCAAAGACGCGTTTTCATATTGTTTTAATCATAGAGATGTTAATTAAATACAGTAAAATTGAAAAAAAAAATTTATAGAATTTGCAAGAAAATATTAAAATACGTATAATATTAAAAAAAAATTTACATAGAAAAATAAGGACGCTAAACACCCTGGTGCTTATTACTAAAGAGAAGGATAGAAATAGCAATACCACCAACAATTATTTTTTTACAAGAATAAAAGTCAATTTCTTTTAAACAGAAATTTTCCCTTTTTTTTAGTTATCAACAAATCAGTAAACACAAAATTTAATGAATAACAATTTTCAAAATGAAGACAAGTTACTTCTTAAGTAAAATAACGTGATTTATAAAAATTGTTTAAAATGTAATAATTTTAAAACGTCATTTTATTGTAATACTAAAACAATTATCTATAATACTGATTTGGATTTTTCATTAGCAAATTCCCTCCCCCCCTTTTTTTAAGAACACTTTATTGATACGTATACATTCTTAAGATATTATATTCCTTGAAATGGTTTTCTCATAGAAAGTAATAAAAAAATGATTTGTTCATTAACACATATTTTAAGGTTATAACGTTTTAATATTATAATAAAGACATATGTTAAAGAAACATAATCTTTTTATATTACAAAATCACTAATATTACTAAATCTTGTTTTAGTAATTAATTATGCCTTACTTAAAAGAAATAAAATATACAATTTGTATTTGACAACTTAACATTTTTGGAATATAACCACTGATTATATTCTTACAATTTTGAACGTTCAAATGAATGAAATTTATTATATTAAATTAAATTATCATCATAATAAATTTGAGTCATTAAAAAAAAATACTAATTTGAACATGGTACTATAATTATAAACAAAAATTTTTTTTTTAGTTAATAAAATTAAGTAATTTTTAAAAACAATTTACTTTAAAGTCAATTTCTTATGGACAATAAAATAAAAGAAAATATCAAGAATTTATCTATTTTTCTAAAACAAAATTATTTTTAGTCAGTTTCCAACATTAAATTTCTTAAATTTCTTAATTAATTGGAAAAGTTCACCATCTTCAATTAGTAGACTGTAATCACAATTGAGATTTATTATAATCAATTTTTTTAATACAATTTCTTTTGATTGTTTTAAATTAGAACAGCATTATTTTTTTTTTATTACTAAACAGAATTATTTTTAAAATTATGGAATAAAAAAAAACTTTTACCTTTTGCATTGTTATAAATTAGTAATTTTTGAATTAATGGAACTAAAAATAAAAAAAAAAGAATTTCCTAATTAATTCGAAACGTTCACTATTTTAGAATAGTAGAATGGCATGATTAACATTTTGTCATATTAACAAATATATATTGAAAACTAAAAAAAAATATAACTTTAAAATTTGTCCGCTATTATGAAAGTCATTTGACAGTGACGCCGATAATTATATTACTATTTTTTTTATGCTTACTAAAATAAAAATTCAAATTTAATTGTTTAGTTAAACTTTAATAAATTTTCAATTCTGGGTTCTCCAATTTTCAACTCTACGTAATTAAATTTCCAATTAAATGCTATTACATCTTCAATTCTACGTTATTCAATTTTCATATTAATATTATCGAATTTTCAATTATCCGTCACTCAATCTTCATTTAGATGCTATTGAATTTTCAATTTCGTGTTATTGAAATCCCAATTCCATGTCACCGAATATCTAATCACACGCATTGATATGGGCCTCAGATGTTTTGAATTCCAGATTTCTTCTATAGCTCTCCGTATTTTGACTACTTCTATAGGGATAACTCCTGGGGTGGGGGAATCTCGTTTTCAAAAATGGGACGTTGGAGTTCTAGCTTAGGGACTACGTTTGGGATTGATTTCTGATCGCACATTATAAGTGTTAGTCTAAAATCATAATGTCGCTGTCATAATCTACAGTCGTGTCGGAATCATATAGCTGTTCTAGGTGTTCGTTATTGGGCCCTGGTCGCATGTGATTTTCCTGGGTGTATGCAGTCTGTCTGAGTGCCAGAGCTTGTTCCACGTCTAAGTCTATGATATCGTGTACGATTGGGAGTACAACAGGGGCAGGTGGAATAACAACTGGAATTAGTCTGGGAGTAGGTTTAACCGAATACACTGGACGGATCTTGATTGTTGGGTGTGTTAGCTTATAAAATATTTCTGAACCTGTTTTGATTCCTGATTTTTTGGTATGCTTGAACCCTGATTTCTTGCCTCTCTTTGGCTTTGATGGACCGGAAGGCATTTTATTTAGAAAAAAAATTCAAGGAACAAACAGAATTATCTATGGTGGAGAGATAGGAAAGGATAAAATTTAAACTAATTTATAGGAGGAAAATTTCGGACTCAATTCTAAAAGGGCAATGCCTTCCCTCCTTTGGCGAATAAGGTTTACAAACGCGGCCGAGGGGCTTTCCAAAGCGGGTGACTAGTACTTTGGCCAGCGCTTCCTGAGTGTAAGGAAATGAAAAGAAAATTTGAATCTTCTTTTGATCTCGATTTTTTTTTCAGAAAATCGTTCGGATATAGCCGAGGAACGACGAGTCACTATCCTTTTAGAATAAATAAAATTATTTTAAAAGAGCTTTATGCCCTAAATTGCCAGTAGCCTCAAAATTTTCGTCTCAGTTGTGGAAAGGGGTTTAGGGAACGGAACTAGGGATATATTCAAGTTCTAACAATCCTTCAAAACCAAAGATACCTTGTCCTAAATCGCACAACGTAGCGTCTTGCGATTCTGCTACCTTGAAACAAATTTCTTCTCCGTTTATTGGCAAATAAACCTCACCCAAAATCTGGACCAGCGTGTTATTAATATAGTCGTCGTCCAAGTCTCCTTGTATAGTGCAGTTAGCGTTAAGGTTATATTGCGGAATATAATTACACTTTGTCAGTAAGTCGATGGGAATATTCAACGTTCCGTTTTGTAGTTTGTCTGTTTCTACAGTTATGTATGGTGGAAGATACAGAAAATCACGTTCGTCTCCAATAGCAATTGTCATTTTGATTCATGTCGTTTTTTTTGGAGATTATAGGAAAATGAAAGGGGCAAAGGAATCAGTCCAAAATTACAACGTCGCTGTCGTAGTCTACAGTCGCAGTTAACGGTTGAAGCAGACTAGTAAATTTTACTAATTTTACCTTTTGGTCGTTAAAGTCTTCAATGCATCTAATTCTTAATTTTAAAGTGCGAGTGTCTGTCAAAAGGTCAGCTGATCGAACTAACGTCAGAGAAAGTTTTTTTAAGTCGTGGTTGTTCATGACTGTACCTCGGTGGAACGGGAATTTGGGGTTGAAAATTACAGAGTAATGTAATTTTTCTGTGACTTTTCTTCTGGAAGCCAGAGGGCGTCGATGAAAGATATTAGTTTTAATAGTGGAAACCTTTCCCTCTCTTTGAGTATCCTCAATTGTTTTATGCTTATTAATTAGTGGCGCTACTTCGATGGTTTTGGTATCGTGTGAAGCTTCGGCTTCTCGTTTAATAAGGGTCCCTGCCTTTGAGGATTTTTTTACTTTTGAACGTCCACCACGGCGTTTATTTTTGTTCGGCATTGCAAGACATTGTATTCATTATACTTTGGCAAGAGGCAAAATTGAAATAAACTAAAGAAAGTTGGATAATAAATAGAAAAATAATTGTTAAAGAAGGATAGTTGAGTTAACGGAAATTAAAATAATTAAAATCAATCTTCTTTCGTCAGTAAAAATCTAACTTAGCCTTAGATGAATTTCTGGAGCCCCCATTGTAAAAATAGGGTCATCACATACTCTTCACTTCTAATTAGTGGTGAAATAAAAGAAAATTTTATCAAATTTTCCTTCAATTTCTATTTCGAATTTAAACTGACATTAAAGAAATTAATTTTGACAAACAGAATAATAATAATCAGCACCTGTTCTTTCTATTGACAGAAACTTGGTTCAACCTCAAATGAGGTTCTGGAGCCCCCACTACAAAAATAGGGTCGTCACATACTCTCACTTTCAATCAAACAAGAAAAATTAATTAAAGAAAGTTATTTTCTTTTCTTAATTTTCTCCGAACCAATTAAAGTCAAAATTAAGATTGGGTAATGAAAAGAGTGAATCTGAATTAAGAAGATAAAAAAAAAATTTTCTCTTGTCAAAAGAAATTCTATTTAACCTTAAATAATGTTCTGGAGCCCCCACTATAACATAGGGTCGTCACATACTACTTATTTTTAATTAAACAGCGAAAATGAAAAGAAACTAATTAAAGTTTTCTTTTGAATTTCTTTATAATTCAAGATGACATTAAAGAAAATTATTTAAAACTTTCCTGAGAATCAAGAAAGAAAAATTCTTCTCTCGTCAGTAGAAATTCAGAATAACCTTAAATGAGGTTCTGGAGCCCCCACTAATTAAAATAGGGTCATCACATACTACTCACTATCAGTTAAATAATGAAAATACAAGGAAAATCTTAATAAAGATATTTTCTTGCAATTTCTTTAAAACTTAAACTGACACTAAAAGATTCCTCCCTCATTAACACAGGAAAAATTGTAAATTCGAAATTATTTAGAATTAAGTAAAATAAAGCAAGAAAGAAACCAAAAAAAAATTTTTTTTTTTTAAATTATTTTTCAAAAAAAAAATTCTTTTTTTTTTTTGAAAAATTCAAAATGGGGCCGGGCAAACACGTGAGAAAGATCCCACCGCTGCCACCATCAGCTTGTTACGAACCGAAAGTAATTATTTATTAAATTATTAAAATCCGAAGAAAAATTCAGAAATCAAAAATTTGGAATATAAAAATATACTTGTTTAGCGATGAAAAGAAATTCTACTGCGCGCCTGCGGGGGTTCGTTGGAGGAAACCAAGCTGCCAGGACCGGATGGTCCTGTTTTTATTTTATGGGGTCCGTTTATCTCTTTTAAAAGAGTTCGCCAAGCAACATCCCTTTTTGATTTGTAATTTAAGGAAAGAAATTAAGAGCAATGACAATAAAGAAAACAAGATTTTAAAATAAAGTACAATTTATTTTAAAATCAAGACCAAGAAAATTATTACAGAGAAATACAGAGAGAGAAATAAAAAAAAGGAACGATACAATATTTTTAAAACTCACCCTCTCGTCTTTAAAACATAAATTTCTTTTAACCTTATCCTACCGCTGAGTTTTGGGTCGGGCTTCACTTTCGCGGAGCTTTTGCCTTTTTATTTTTTTTTCGTCTATCCTAGATCCTAGACACTATCTCGTAGTGGTCTGTCAGGCTAGGGGCCGATTAATAGACGGGCGAGTCCCGGCGTCTTACACTCCGTTGATGCCTCCGCGAGGAGCTTACTAAGAGAGTAAAAGTTGTACTGCGAATTTTGAAAATTCTAATTGCTCCTCTACTCCTTGCTTCTAAGTTTGGGGAAGATTTGAACTAGAAGAGGTGGTTGTGGGAGTAGAAGTGGGGTCGGGACTCTGGGCCCATTGGCTGAGAAATTTTTGCTGATTTGCGGATCTCACGGTTGGCGTGAGAACGGAAATGTGTTTGTAAAAATTTGATACTTTTCTGGAATTATTATTTTCAATAATTCCAATAAAATTAATAATAAAAAAAAACAAAATTTTCAAATTTAAATTGTTTAGTGTCATTATTATAATAATAAAATAATAAAAATTATTTAGAACCATAAATAAAATTGCACTAAAAATTAGTGCTAGTGTTCTAGTTATAATTGTCCAATAACTAAGAAACACCATATGATTTTGAAATGTTTAAACAAAAATTTTAAATAAGTAACTTCTCTTTAATTTAGTTGAGCTTGAAAAGAAATAACATTCAATTCAAGTCATCGCACGTGCGTTTGTTTAGCAGGCAGAGAGAAATGAAATTTGATACTTTTCTGGAATTATTATTTTCCATAATTCCAGTCACAATGAAATGTTAAAAAAAAATTAAAAAAAAAAATAGATAAATAATAAAAAAAAATTGTTTATTGTTGTTATTAATAAATAACTAAAATTATTTATTAATCAAATTGCACTAATAATTAGTGCTGTTGTTCTAGTTATAATCATTCAATAATCTCAGAAACACCTCATAATTTTGAATCGAGAAAATAATTTTAAATAAATTATTTCCCTTTGTTTTGTTGAGTCTAAAAGAAAACAATATTTGATTCAAATCATTGCACGTGCGTTTGCTTGTCAAAGTACGTGGGGCCCAGGAGAAGAGGGAAGGATGGAACGAAGAAGAAGAAGCAACGAGTAGAGGCCAACTATGTATGAGTGGTCTGTACCATATGTAGAATGCATGTGTGCGTGCCGCTATACTAGTGCCGTCTTAAGGGATCATATGTATGTGTGCGCATTGCCATAGCCACCCAAAGATGTATAGGTTTAAAAGGCGACGTACATACATATGATTATTTCTTTCTTATAATTTTAAATTACAATTTTACCTTATAAAAAAAAGATTACTTTTAAGGTGTACGCAACAAAAAAAACAGCAACGTGCAGAATATTCAAGGATATCCCAGAGTAATTTCTATGATGCCCAAAAATAAAAACATACGGGATATCCCAGGATATCCGAACTAAAAATATGCAGGATATCCAGGATATTCCGCATGTAATTTTCATAATATTGAACACTAAAATATATGGGATATCCAAGGATATTCCAGGATAAACCCCAAGATATCCAGACCAAAAATTTATGGAATGTCCCAGGACATTCGCAAGCAGTTTCCATGATAATTAAAACAACAAAATATAGGACATCCAAGGATATCTACAAACAATTTCCATGATATTTAATTAAAATACACGGGTAATCCCAGGACATTTTACACGTAATTTCTATAATATTAAACACTAAAATATACGGAATATCCAAGGATACTCCATGGTAAACCCTAAAACATCCAAACTAAAAATATGCAGGATATCCAGGATATTCTGCATGTAATTTCTATAATATTTAAATTAAAACTTACGGGATATCCAAAGATATTTTACACGTAATTTCTATAATATTAAATACCAAAGTATACGAAATATTCCGGGATATTTCAGGGTAAACCCCAAGACATCCGGATAAAATATTGCTCGTAAAAATTATAATATTATTATTTTAATAAGTTCCTGAAAATCATAAATTTTATTGTTAACCAACTTTTTGTTGGTTATAAAAGGAATATGCTCAAATGAGCCAACTTCGTTCCCGGTGCAGTGCTGACGCAGCTTTTGTTTGGCGATATCCGGGGATATCACCTTTCAATAGTGTTAATCGCGAGAAACATTTTAAAAAAAAATTATTCTTAATTTTAATAATGTTTAAATAGTTTTCTATTTTTCTTTTTATTTATGTTAATGTGAGGTTATACCGTAACAATCCAAAATCGCATATTTTCTGACGGAGTCTTACCCAAGTATAATCTATTTCATTTTACAGGCGCTACCAAATCAACAATTGTCGACAATTCAACGCACTTGGAATTGAAAATTGATTTTAGTTTTATTATCAAATGTTTAATCTATTTTATCAATTTGTTAATATTTATCAAGTTGCTGCTAAAACCTCGAAAAACCGTTAAAAACATAAAATTTGTATGAATAATAAAAAAATCTACTAATACACTTTTTTTACCAAGTAATTAATTCTCATTCCCGTGTAGAAATTTCGGTTCCTACCAGGCCATGTCAAAATTAATATAAGTTGCATTATGGGATAAAACTTGTTGGATAATATTTTATTTGTATTTTAAACTTCTTGTAATAGGTATAATTAAAAAATAAAATATACAAAAATCTTTCAATTTTTTAAAAAAACTATTTGATATTTCGTTAAAAAACTAACAAAAAATTGAATTTAAGAATATTTTTAAATAACTTAGTAAAAATTCGTAATTAAAAAATTGAAATTATAAGCATTTTTTCATAAAGATATTTTAAATTTTCTAAAAAAATGTTTTTATAAATAAATTATTTTTTCTTTTTTCAAAGAATAATTAGGAATAAGCCAGAAATTTTATGCCTCACCGAGAATTTTTTCAACAAATTGAAAAAAGTTTTATTTTAATTTGTTTCTAAAAGGTGGCTTTTTATTTTAATTTTTATAGATATTTATAGTGTTCTCTTAATTTGAATTAGTTAAAAATAATTTACATGATAGTAAAAAATTAGTCCCTGATTCAAGTATAGAATGTAAATAAATTTGAAAAATAATTATCGAATTAATAGACATTTTATCAAATTTAACTGAAAATAATTAAATTTGTTAAAGAGTCACATTTTAATGAATTTATGTTTTTTAGTGTGAGAATTAATAATTACAATTTTTATTAGATAATTTTAAAAAATACACACTTAAAATTTTGTAATAAAGTTTAATTTTAGCAAAGTATTGGGCAAAATATTTTTTTTTAATTCTAAAAAAATTTGATTTTTGAAATTTTTCTATTCTATTGTTTCAAAAAAATGGAATTTTATAAACAAATAATGGTAAATTTTTAAAATAATTCAAATTTCTTTACATTATATTAATAATTAAATTCTTTTAAAGAATAATTATTTAATTTTTAAAATATAAAGTCCCTTTTAAAGTTTAAATCAATTTTTTGCTTCTGAAAATTATATTAGTATATTATCATTTACTAATTACAATTATTAAACTTATAAATTGAAAAAACCCAATTATGTTTTAATAAATTATAGGGGAGTGCTGTCAGGGTTGGACATAGTTTTGAATTTTTTTCATAACTTTCTCTGCAGTGCGAATTTTACGTTTTCGCGCATATTGTTGGAAAGATCAACTCAAATGCAATGTTTTTGCTGTACATTGCAAAAAAATTCGGCCAAAAGTTTCAAAGTTATAAGCAATTTAAAAAAAATGTTGTAAGGGTTGAACATGGGTGTAAGGGTTGAGCCACTGTAGAAAATGAATGAAATATTTAGGTAAATGGTTAAAAATGTCCTTCAAATAATAGAATGACACTTTAAAATGAGGAAAGGAACCATGAAATTAAAATAAAATCCCATATTGTGCATTTTTGCATAACATTAGATATTTTATTTCTTAAGAATGAAAGAAAATTTTTTTTAATTAAAACAATAAAAAAGATTATCCAAGAAATTTTTTCCCCTCTTTTTTTGTTAGAAACAAAGTTTTTGACACCTCCTTAAGTCAAAAAATGAATTTCCGTTGCAAGTACGCTTCGTAATTGCAATATTTTAGGCGGTTCAACCCTTACGACACCGCCTGGCTCAACGCTAACTCACGCGTCGTTTTGCGACATACCACACGGAACACAAACGCATCACACAAAACCCCAAATTTCTTTTCACATTTTCGTATAACATCTTAATAAACAATTTCAATAAATTTACTTTGTTTTTGGCATATTTCTTCTACATTTACTTCTCTTTTTTTGACACCACACAAAAGTTTCTGTTGAGCGTATAACAATGACTCTCAAATTACAAAAGTATACGTTCGTATACTTGACTGAAACTCATGTGAAAAGTTGACTGGCATTAGTAGCAAGAATTTAAGTACAACAACAGATGGCGCTAGTGTGATAAGACAAAATAAACGCGATGGCTCATCCCTAACACCTGTCCAACCCTAACAGCACTCCCCTATTTATTTATTTCTAGAGAAAATTAAATTTTTATTATTTATTAAGTAAATAATTAATTATTTATTTAATATACTGCTTATTATTTTCAAACTCCTCTTTAGTACAGAAAGTTCCCTCCTCATTTATTATTAAAAATATAAAACGGCGATCTATTATGTTTTTGATTTATTTGAGACGAGAAAATAATTGCACATATTTTCTTACGTGTTAAATGCCCTTGTAATGAAGAAGTATAAGTGGATATTTTCAGCAATCTGAGCCCGGTACTAGCGAGCTGGATCTTTATAAAACCAGTGCAGAAATTGGATTTAGGGAGTAGTAGGGTAATAGCCAATTTGCCCTACTTTTGATAGGGTTCTGGTCGGACAAATTTGTTGGCGCCTATCTAATTCGGTAACACTTGGAACATCAGGCTCTAACCAGAAAGATCTGATGAGGCCCGCTAGCTGTTATAGAAGGTTGATGACGCTGCGTGCATGCTTCAATAAAAATATTTTTTACATTTTTTGTAATAAAACTACTTTTATCACTGTAATACACTTTAAAACGATTTTAATTACACTTTGGAATTTTTAATTATGTAACACTATATTTAATATTGTTTTTCTATATTTCACTTCACATTAAAAATTATATGTATACGTAAAAAAACCACACAGTTAATTTTACACATTGGGATTTTAAATGATGTATCATTATATTTTCCGACGATTCAACAAAAATATATTGAAAGTTGCCAAATGAATAAGTTAAAATTCATGGAAACTTTGAAACAAATTTAGAAGTTTTCTGTCAAACATTATGAAACAATCTGTAACTATCATCATAGAATAAAATAACTACAAGCGTCAAACTTGACATTTTTGATTATGTATTTGTGTCATTTAATGAGTTATTGCGCATGCGCGCTTACTTTTGAGGGCTTCATTGGTGCCTCTCTAGACTAAAACCCAATTCCCCGCTAGAGCTGAATTGTAAAATTATGCAGAAAAACTCTAGTTTTTTACTAGCATCCGATTCGACTTATCTAGTCAGAATATTCTAGAGAGTACCATTACATCACCCTATTAAAAATATGGACTTTTCTTTAATTTTGGTTTTTAGGATTCCGTACACCGTAGGTTTCACTGACGGAACACTTATGCAATCACTTGTGTGTCTGTCCTACCTACTCTAGATAGGCTGTCCCCCCTTAACTTCTACAAATCTCAACCTGGTGAGCTGAAACTCGATACACATACATATTATTCCGCATAGATAACTTAAAAAATATAGCGAACCCGATTTAAAGTCATGGTTACGAAATAACCCTGTTTCTCTCTTAATTTCTACATATCATGATCTGGTGGGCTACGATTCGCTACACAAATGTATTTTTACTTGAAAATTACAGGAAAAATATTGCAAACCTAAATGGAGGTCATAATTACGAAATAGGAACAAAAGAAACCTATTTCTTTCACAAGAAAAAAATTAAACATGCCCCCCCCCTTAATTTCTAAATTTTTAAACCTAGTGAGCTGAAATTCGGTACAACTACGTATTTTCACGTCTAGATTGCAGGAAAAATATAGTTAGGTTAATTTAATTATTCGAGCTTTTTGCAAAAATTTTGTAACCTCTAATTGGACCTACAGAGCCACCAGCCACAACTATATAGTCAAAAATAACAACCAAACAACATGTGTTAAAAAAAAGTAGTACACTACCGGCAGAAATTGTCGGTACGAACGACGGGCGAGCTACGAAAAGTTGCTGCCGAAATTAAATTAACATATTTTATTATTGAAAAATGATAGAAACCTTGTTCTTGGATCGTTTGAAAGCCAATTAAATTCTGGGATGTTTGATATATAAATGAAAATTATTTGATATTTTTAAGAGATTTTATCACCTAAAAGATTTTGGAAAAAAATTGATTAATTTTTCTATTTTTGTGCACCATGTTTGTGTGGCTGCATAATCTAGAAAAATTTAGAGAAAAATTTTAAACTCTAGCAACATAATCTTTAAAGTCTCAGCTTTTATTTGAGCCTTGAAAATTGAAAATCCGTTCAGTAGTTTTTGAAATATCTAAAAAAATGTCCATGCATGTTGTTTTATAATTTAGGCGGTGATACACACTTATTGCACTCTCGCTGATCACCTGGTTCGTTGCGGCAGGGCTGAATAAGCGGAATATTGAGTGGGGGTCATATTTGGCGCCCTTTTTAAGTTTTTTGTCATTTTAGATTTAATATTCATTAAAAATTTAATAATTTTTAAAGTTAATTATTGTATATATAAATAAGTTATCATTTTACAAACTTTCATGATCAAATAGTCGTTTATTTCTATGTACAAATTTTCACTTTTCAATCTTTTTTTCCCAAAATAAACGCCTATTTGATTATGAAAGTTTGTAAAATGATAACTTATTTATATATATTCACCTTTTTATTCCCTTAGAAAATGCACAAATTCGAAAACCGAACCTCAAAAAGGAAGGTTGTCTTTAAAAATATATTTAAATTGATAATCTTTTAATTCTTTTAATAAAAATTACTTTTATTTTATTCTGCTGACATAAGACTTTTTTCAATACACTCTTTTAATTCTTTTATTACTTTTATATCTCTTTCAATATATTTATTTCTTTCAATTTACTTTATTCTTTTTAATATTCCCTTTTAATTATTCTATTATTTTTCTCTTCGTTTTTATTATTTTCAGTACAACTTTTAAATTCAACCTTTCTTTAATTTTTATTCTTTATATTTTTATTCTCAATTGATATTCACTTATTTTTCACAAACTTTTATTGACTCTTTTGATTTTTATTAAAAAGGGATTATCTTTTTCCCGAACTTCGCTTTTTTTTAAACACGGCTCGTCGACCGGACTTAGAAATTCTGCCAGGCTAAAGATTGCCGGCTCAAAAACAACAGGTATCGACGACCTGTGACTAATTACTGCCCAGTTTTCCCAGTGTCAATCAATTTTATTGAAAGACGATTTAGTGGGGGGAATCATAAGCGAAGTTCATTGTACTTGACTGTTGCTAAGTCAATTTCTGCAACCTTGCAGATTTAGGCAATGGTGTGATCTGAGTTCAATGACTCGGATGCACCATTCCTTATATTAAGAAATTTGGTTTCGACAACTCCCTGCGGTTTCTCAAGAAAGTCAATAAACTGTTTGCCAACAAAAGGGAATTTGCTGAGAAATAGTGTAATTTATATTTAAGGTTCTTCACCTCAAAAATTGTGAAATTCAGGGGAATAACAAATTGAATGGAATTGTTTATAATTCTAGGGTTGAAATCATTATTTTAATAAAATAGCTAAAAATCGCATTGGATTAAAATGTCAAAGAAAAGAATGTTTTTTTTCGTGAATTCACAAAGGATTGAGGACGCTCAGCGTGCTTCTTTTGAGCGAGGAGAGAGGGGGTAAGTTTTCTAGCGTTATTTAATTAGGAAAAATTTTCTAGTGTAGATATTCTTAATATCGTAGTGTGTGTTTTGGTGTGTTTTTTTAAGTGTGTGTAAAAAAATGTTTCAGAGTACGAGTTGTGGTGTCTTCGTGGCAGGATGCGGAGTTGAGGGAGAATGATGGGCCTTGGCCTCTTATGACTTCCCGGTGCTATTGGGAGGAGGCGCCTTACGGCAATGGTATTTGGCACCAAGAGTACAGGTGGTCTTGGGAGTTTAAAAAATATGAATCCAGGTATTATTGGGCTCCTGAAGGGGTATATTTGTCCTACATCGACGCAAGTTCCTGAGGATGAGCCTATGGAGGGGATTATTGGCATATTAGGTGTTAATACTTGTTTAAGGTGGGTGTTTTTTTATATAGTTATCTATTTATATTTATTTATTAAAATTGCAGTATTAAAATAGAAAGTTTAATAATAAATTTTTGGTTTGTTTTTTTAAGGGGTTTTTCTGAGTTGTCCGCTTATCCTCTTCGGCTCGGATATCGTCCGAAGAATAATGCTTTGGAGCTGGTTTACGTCCAACGATATAGGTTGGAGTATGAGGAGATGATGGTGGTTTCTAAAGCTTGGGATGTTGTAAGTATTTTTTTTTAAATGAAAATTAAATAGTTTCGTGATTTTAGTTTTCTTTTTGTCAAATATTGGTTTCTTTTTTTTAGCGCTGGAATCTACCGGTCCAAAGTGTTTGGTTTCCTTGTTAAATAACGTGTAGTTTTATTTATTATTTTTTTATTTCTTTTAATTGGTGTTATAAATTCTGGTGCACTGTGTATTTTATTTGGGTTTTATGTTGATAAATTGAATAAAAATGTTTTAAATTTATATTTCCTCTTTTTTTATCTTTATCTTATTCCTATGTTATATTAATTAATTTTTATATGTATGCATATAATTCTATTATTTTTATTTTTATGCGAGAGAAAAATTTTTTTTTACTAGTCTTGTATTTATTGAGGTAAATATAATTTCTTTATCATTGTTATTCTTCGTTTAATTTTCATCTCGTTTTATTTTTTGTTCTGTCTGATAGGTTGGTTGTTATTATTATTATATTTTTATTTTATTTTTTGTTATTTCAGTATTATTATTGTTTATTATAAATAAAAAATAAAAAAAAATTTAGGTTCTATACATCTTTTTTTTCTAATGGAAAAGGTATACGTTCTGCGTTTCTTTTTGAATTGATAATTTTAATCGTCGTGTGGGGTCAGCATCTCCTGGCGAGGTGCTAATTGTATTCTTTCTTTCTGTTCTTCTTCGTCGTTGCATCTTCTTATCTTCCCCCTATGTCTTTGTGTGATATGGCTATGCTTATTAGTTTCTTTCGTGCGTCATCACGTTGTCTCTATATATAGATATATATGTAAGTAAATGTTTTTTACCATCATTTTGTGTAAATGTTTTAAAGTTTGTTAACAAAATCTTATGTTGTGTAATTTGTTGTTTATAATTTTGATTTTCAGATATTGTAAATAATTATTTATGATATAAAAAGTTACGGAGTTCGGCCGTAACAAATGCCCCCCTTTTATTAGGCTGACGTCCCTTGGCAGCCGCTATGAATGCATGTTGTTTATGTTGTGGTCCAGTGTTGTATCCTTGGAGTATACAGGTGTTGAATAACTCTTTCGAGTTTTACAAAAATTTTGGTGTTCTCTTTTTTTTACATAAATGGTTTTCTGTAAGGCAAGGTTCGTTAAAGTGTAAGAAAATGAAAAGAAAAAAAATAAACGAAAGAAAAATTTTAGAAGGAAAAAAAATTAACTAAATAATAATAAAGAAAATTAATTATGTAGAAAAAAATGAGCTGTTTATTTATTTTTATTTTAAACTGCGGAATGTGCAAATTTTTTTTCAGTGTAACACGAAAATAACTATATAAGTCTATAGATAATTTGATGATGTAGCATATTTGCTTAATATGAGGTAAAGAGAAAAAATTAAAATGTAATTTAATTGTTTAATCGCGATTTGTTGTTATTTATAAGCTCTTAGTTTGGGGAAAAAATTACAAAAAAAATATTTTTTTAGAAAAGTGACAACAAAATTGTTGTTACTGCCCCCCTTTTATATGAACTGTCGTCCCTTGGCAGTTTATAGATATCTTGGAAATGTTTTGGCAGTTGTTTTAAAAAAAAACAGGAAAAAATTAGTATTACTAGAATTTTAGAATATACTTAAAATTTATTTTGATATTATAGCAATTTATTATGAAAAAATTTTTGAACGTATTGAAAAAAAATTTTTTTTCTCAATTTTCGTTATTCAAAATTTATTTTTGTAAAAAAAATGTTTATTTATTTTTTTTAATTCATGAAATATGGTAAAGGTTTTATGAAAGTTTATTACTAATTTCAATTTTATTAATGCAGAAGGAAAAGAGAAAAAAGAAAAAAAATGTGTTGAATGTTTTCTAGTTAATAATTATGGGTACTTTAGGTACTTAATTTTTGTCTCTTTATACTTCATTAAAAAATTGTTTCTTTCTTAAAAAAAAATTTTAATCTGTTATTAAACAAAAATTTTATTTTTGTTGAACTATATTTTAGTTTGAATTTGTGAAATGTAAATAGGTTTTTTTTCTTAAAATTAAAAAAACTAATTATAAATTCTACGATTTTAAGTGTTTGAAAGGATAATTTGAAAATTTGTACTTAAATTTCTTAAATAATTTCGTTGTTATCTGGTATAAATATTTTTGTATGTCTAGAATTCAACTTTTACCTTTTTAAACATAATTAAATATTATAGAATTTTTAATTATATGAGAAAATTGTATTAAGATGATTTAAAATCTGAATTTAATTTTTTGTAGTATTTAATTATTCGTTTAGTTACTTTTCATGTATATATATTCGGGTTTTCTTAAATTTATCTAAAATAACGTTTTTTTCAAACGGAGTTTACTTCAAAAAAAATTTGGAATATTTAAGATTTCTTTTCTTGAAATTGTATTTAAATAATTATTTACTAGATACTTTGAATAATCTTTAAATCTCTTGTTTTAATTAGAAAAGTTTAGTTGAATTTATTTTTAATTTAAAAAAAAAATTATTAAATTTTATTTGAATTAACTGACAAGAAATTTATTCTGGATTTATATATAACAAAAAATTAAAAGTGATGAATTTATAAGAAACTTCTTTGTTAAAAATGTTTTTAAAAATGACTTTTAGAGTAGTCGAAAAAGAAAATAAGTGCTGTTTATTTCTTTACACACGAGGCTCTAGGCCGGTATATCTATATATGTATATAAAGTACTATATGGATATACTCGAAGCATGGCTCTCCTCGGTTTTTCTCCGCTTCCTCACCTTCGTAGGCGCCCCGCATGCTCCGCGACTATCACGAAGCCATGCGTTGCTCCATACGTTTGTTCCTTGTCTCTTTACTTTTGTTAGCTCCCCGGCGTTTCACCGCTACCTTGAGCGTCTACAAGCTTCCTTACCATGCATAAGCGTACAAAGCTGAGCAATAGACTTAGCAAGCAAAGCAAGAACCACTATGTTTTATTTAAATGTTTACGTAATAGATACGACTGTTAATAATGTTTCTATAACACAGGCCAACAAAATTTTGTGGCCTAACCAATAGAAGCTGATTTTTATAAGATTTTGTCCATAGAATACGAATTTGACCTTGAAAATATTGGATTGGCTCCAGTTTTTAATCAATTTACGTTTCATTATACAAAATATGCATTTTTGGCATTTTTTGAATGATTGTACAACAATACACAGAAACAGTATATTTGTCCGCATAACACCAATTGAAAGCTTAAACACTGCTCTTGAATATCCAAAAACAAAAAATGTAATTTATGTACACTTTAACCTATAATGTCCAAAAAAACATACGCTGTTCCATAAACGTATTAAAATTAATATTACTTTTGACCATGTAAGGTAATTCAAGTAAAAATTAGTGTCTCTGGCGTTTTTATAATCGCTAGTTACAAATCTGCTATGAAATATAAAAATTACAAGTGGCGGACCAAATTTTTAAAGATAATTTACGCCTTTTATGATAAAAATTTAAAATTTAAAAAAAATTCTGCCATATTGGATTCGCCATTTTGAATATTAAAATCTAAATACAGATCAGTAAGCAGCGACCATAAAAACCCCTAGAGAGACTAATTGTTATTTAAATTACCTTACATGGTTAAAAGTACTGTTGTTTTCAATATGCTTGTGGAACAGCGAATGTCTCTTTTGACATTACAGGTTAAAGTGTACATAAATTACATTTTTTGTTTTTGGATATTGAAGAGCAGTGTTTAAACTTTCATTTTGTGCTATGCGGACAGATTTACTGATTCGGTGTATTGTTGTACATTCATTCAAAAAATGCTAAAAATGCATATTTTGTATATTGAAACGTAAATTGATTAAAAACTAGAGCCAATCCAATATTTTCAAGGTCAGATTCGTATTCTACGGACAAAATCCTGTAAGAATCGGCAGTAATATTTTAGGCAACATGCAGTTGATTAAAATTTGTCGGCCTGTGTAATTTATCATTTTATGTATATTGTAAAATTATAAATACCAAGTTATTCAATACTATTTAATTTAATGTTTTAAAGTATTTTTCAAAACAAAATTCTGTTGTACAGAAATTCAAGTTTATCATAGTAAATTAATTTAATAGAAATTTATAATCAGCAATTTGAATTGGAAATCATTATTTAAAATATTTTTAATAGAATTTTTGTTTAAATCATGCCTCAACTTATTCATGTATTTTTTATAGTTTTTATATACAAAAACAATAAAATACATTTTCCTTTTTTTTAAAGATAAGTTTTTTCTTTTTCGTCTTCTTAAATTATTCTTATGGTGATTTTTATAACTTAATAGTGTTAACATTTTTATTTAAATTTGTGTTAGAGTTGTTAGTGTTCTAATAGTTTCTTTAATGCTCGAACTTTTAAATCGTTCCTTTTAATTTTACCCAGTATATCATGCTTTTTTAAAACAAGTAAACCAAAAATAAAATAATAATGATTCTATCACTCGGTTTCCAAATTAATTATGTGTTAAAGTTATCGATCACTCCGAGTCAAGTTAATTGAAAAAATTAAAACAATTCCTTTAACGTTTTCAACAGCAAAGCTGCCCTCTTCAGAAACTATAATTTATTTATTAAATAAATTTAGACAATTAGTTCATTATAATATTAAATATTAAAATAAAATAAAATAAAAATAAAATAAAATAATATATACTTTAAATTTGACAATAAATACTTTAAACAGATATATGGTACTCCTATGGGTTCATCTATCTCTGGTTTATTTTCTGACATAGTCATGGATGACTTAGAGACTTCTTGTATTGATAAACTTTCTTTTAAACCATTATTTTATTATAGATATGTAGATGATATTATTACTTGCATCCCAAAGAATAAAATCGATGAAATTGTCGATATTTTTAATAGTTATGATGAGAGATTGCAATTTACTTTTGAGACACAGAGTAATAGTTCTATTAGTTTCCTTGATGTGCTTCTCATCAATGAGAATGGTAGAATTGTTACAGATTGGTACAAGAAGCCCACATTTTCTGGACGTACCATTAATTATTATTCTAAACATCCTTTTACTCAAAAGGTTGCAATAGTTTATAACTTTGTTGATAGAGCTATAAAACTCTCTCATAAAAAATTTCATTCTAAAAATATTGAATTTGTTATAGATACGTTAAAAAAGAATAATTATCCTTTTGAATTTATAAATAAATATGTAAAACATCGCATTTGTTCTATTGAACAGAATTCTTTAAATAAAAAAAGTGGTAATTTGTATAGAATGTTCCCCAAGGTTTTTCTTCCCTATGTTCCTGGATTATATGAAAGGACATCTACTTTTCTTAAAAATTTCAATATTCTAACGATTCCTAAAAAGAATAATAAAATGAGCCATAATTTGATCATCAAGGCTAAAGATGGAAACAGAAAATCTGATATCGTCAACACTGTTTATAAAATAAGGTGTAAAAATTGTTCTGCTTCTTACGTTGGTTACACAAAAATTCTAAAACAGGAGTTATTACAAATCATAGCAATTCATTTAACCATTCATTTGACTGGGATAATTTTTTAATACTTGACAGAGAATCTAATTATAAAAAACGACTAATTTCTGAGATGATTCATATTAATTTGCAAAATAATTCAGTTAATAAAAAAGATGATACACAAGATCTTAATAATCATTACATTTATTTTTTAGAAGAAAAGAAATTCCTTTGATTATTTCATTTTATTTTCTTATCTGAGTTACCTTGACAGTTCTCTTGGTTTTGATTTTTTGTTTTCGTTTTCTGTTTACTGATGGGTTATTCACCTCATCTTTATCGATCTACGTTTGTATCTTCTGGAAACTTATAATATGAATTAGTGTCTAATCGTATACGATGTGATGAGGATGTTTCCTCCATTCATTTCTTTCTTTTAAATATGTATATATAATTTAATTTTTTTCGCAATTTTTACGGTAATAATTTGATTAATGTTATTTTATTTTAATATTTAATATTATAATGAACTAATTGTCTAAATTTATTTAATAAATAAATTATAGTTTCTGAAGAGGGCAGCTTTGCTGTTGAAAACGTTAAAGGAATTGTTTTAATTTTTTCCATTTACTTGACTCGGAGTGATCGATAACTTCAACACATAATTAAACCAAAAATAGTTGTCGATTTTAGAAGTGTTTAATGCGTATTTTATTTTAAAATTTACCAGTATGCTGTCAGAACATTAATGGAACGCGATTTTTAGTATTTCTACTAATAATATTTGTTTGACTTTTATGATTCTACTTTTCTTAGATTTTATCCGTTTATCAATGTAATTAATTTGGTTAATATTAATAAAATTATATGCAGTTGCTGTTTTATAAATAAATTAAAATGTTAAAATTTTTATTTAATTTTCGAAATTTGTTTTAAAAAAAATATGTTTTGTTTGACATTTTTATGTTTTCATTAATTACTTTATTTTAATTTATTATTACAGAATATCCCATTTTATTAAATTTTCCATGCCACTAGAAGCATTTACTACACTCAATACAATACGATACACAAGTATTGATTTAGTTATCATATTACTTTATTTATCATATTATATTTATTGTTATAAATATTTTGACCCTTTTTCACTCATTGAAGCCTTACTGTTTTTGAATAATATTTATTAATATAGTTGGTTTGGAATTTTCTTAGTTTTATTTTTGTAAAATCTTAGGCAGAAAAATTTTAGTTTGACATTTTAATGTGTCCCTTCATGGCGTTATTTTAATGCATTATAAAAACAAATCTCATTCTGTTTAAAATATTTAAATATTCTTTTAAAATATTTTCGAGAATTTGTCTTTGACATTATTTTTCAATTTTTATAATGTATTTTTAATTGGTTTTAGCAAAAAAAACTAAAAATAGATTTACGTCTTCTTAATTAAAAGTTCGTTTTGATTTTATCTTTTGTAAGTGTCTTTATGTTGATGTATATATTTTGATGGCGTTGACTTTATTAACTTCATGTTAGTGATATTGACGTTACCATAGTTTCATTCATGATAACTTGATTAATAACAATAAAATTATGTACAATAGCAATTTTTTTTAAAAATAAAATTGTTATAATTTTCTTGATTTAGTTTTTAGAATTTGTTTAATTCATTAAATATATTTTTTTAAATTTGCTATTCTAATGTTTTTATTCGTTATTAAAACTTTAATTTATAATCAAAATATTTCACATTTGATTAAATTTGCTATTCCATTGAAAGCATTTACTATGATTATATTTTTTTATGTTAATATTTGAGTCTTTATTAATTGTATTGTAAAATACTTATTTTTAGTAAATTCAGTAAACTATATTTTTTAGCAATTTATGTCTTGTTTATTAAACTAACAGTTTTATTCTATATTTTCAATATTTTATTTTTGTATTTATTTAGTTATTATTTTCCTGTATTCGAGATTTCATTTTTATTGTTATAAGTATATTAGTTTTTTTCACCCCAAATGCGAACGAAGTATAATATAGAATTTAATACATAGTAGAATAGAAATATAATGATTAACCCATGTAAATATAATTTATATTACAATTAAGTTCTTGAGACTTGTGAAGAGTAAGTGGATTAATTATTTTACTCTATAAGATTGTTAAGGATATTTCATGCTTCAACTGGTTCTATTTTAGCCTTTTACTTGTTTTTTTTATTTCTAACCTATGCCTAACCTTCCTAACTTAGCTCTTGTTACTACTATTTTAGGTATTTTACTTTGTAATAGTTCATTCCCTTTGAATTTGAAGATAACTTCATTTTTCTCATTTGTTCCGAGTAAGAATAGTTCCCAAAAATGTTTTTGATGTTTTCCAGATAATTGGTTATGCATTGAGATATAATATTCGACCATTTCTAAAATTTCTTGATTTAAACTTTTATCAGATGGCAGAATATTTTTTACGACGAATTATTCTACCTTAACATAAGTATTTGTTGAAATGATGGCGTTTTCATTCGACACTTGATATTCTAATTCTTGTTTTTCTTCTTCTTCATTTTTGACAATCAACTGTTGTTGACTTACTGATTTGATTTTGCCAGGAGGTTTTCCTTTTCTTCGTTTCTTCATAGGGCTGTCCGAATTCTTATGTTGTATTAATGAATATGAATCATCCATGTCTACAACATTTTTATTGTTTGTTCGCTTTATATGTAAAAATTCTTCATTATTCTTAATAATTTTTTCTTTGCCTTCTTGATCTAATTTTGTTTCATTTAATTCATGGCTAATTTCAGTTCGTTTTGTATTGTTTTCTCGTTGCGAAATTTCGTGATTATAACAACTATAATTCTTTAAGTCGTTGTCCTCTTCTGATTCGATTATATTTTTGCTTTTTTCCGAACTTGGCATTAGTAATAATTCCTTTTTATTCTCTTCTTCGAGTATTTTGTTATCCAAAATACAAGTTTGGTTTTCTTTTCTGGATAAACTAATTTTTCTGTCTAAATCTTCATGTATGTCCATCATTTTCTTCCTTGTTAGATTCTCATTTCTGTTGATATCTTCTTTGTTGTCGTCGAAAGTACTTGAAATAGGATCAATATACACAGCAATGTGTTCTTCTTCTTCCACAGGTTTTTGTATTCTTTGAATCGTCTTTTTGTTAATTGATTCTTTGCTTTCGTTTACAACTGGTGGTTCATTGGTTGGAATTGAGACACTATAATTCACTTGATTTTCGTTCCTTAAAGTGTTTTGGTTTGTGAGCGAGTTCTGCAAACACATTGAATTATGAATATTAAAAAATATTTCATCAAAGCTCATAGAAGATTCTTCGCAGTTGATATATCTGTGGTCTCTATAATTATCTCTGTTGTAACAATCCTGGACATCCTTGTATCTTTTGCATCCGTTTTTAAATCTGTGTTGTGAATTTCTGTATTCGACATTATACTCGTCCAAATTATGATCATAATTATAGAAGTTTTCTTTAAAATAACTTTGCGAATCTATGTTCCTGTTTTGCTTATTTTGCCTGAAACTTTTTCTATTCTGATTATTAAATTTATTATAGCTTCCATTTTTTCTTCTATATTGTTGTTGATCCCATTTTTGTCGCTGGTTTCTTGATTCATACGTGTTGTAATGGTTAATGGCATTGTAATTTGTTCTCGAAAAATCGTAATCGGAAGGATAGGAATCATCAAATAGAACATTTGGAAAAAAATTTTCCTTTAGATGATTTAATATATCTGTCAACATTTTAAATTGAATGTCATCAGTGTTAGCTTTTGCGGCACCTTTTAATTTACCTAGTATGACTGTTATCATTAAGTCTTGACAAATAACTGGCATATGTGACGATGTAGATACTATTTGTTGTATAAATTCGTCAACTGGTATATTGTATCCATCAAAATAAGACAATTGCTTTTCGAATATTGTTAAAGACACTGCAAGACCTAGTTTTTGTTTATCTATCAAGGAATCTTCTCTATAGCTTACTTCAGACATTTTTTTTAACGCTAATCTTCTGTTTGCGTATTTCTGCTAATTTAGCATGATTTGTTTATATTGTTCTTCTAAGTGTTAAAGCACTATTTTCTATATACTACTTTTCATTCTTCTATTTTATAGACTGATATCCCTAATGTCATGATCTTTAAAAAAAATTTCGCTATAAATCTTTAAATAAAATTCTTAAGTTTTCTTTGTTTTCGAAGTTTAATAAATTACTGAATTTGCTTTTATTTTTCTATGCGTTTTGATCTGAATTTTTAATTATTCTAAAAAAAATTTTTTTAAAGAAAATTTATTAACTTTTCTTTATTTTTCCTTTAAATTGATTCGCGATTTTTTTAATAGTCCATTGTATTTTTAATTTTTATTCATTCCAAGTATACACTAAAAATTCCTCTAAAGAAACCTGTGTTTTTTTAAGGTTTTTGTTTAATTTTTGTGTTTAAGACCCGTAAGCTAATAGGTTAATTTTTATTTTTGTGATTAAAACAAATTTCTTTTTAACATTAATCCTCTCACTTGCCCAAGTGCCTACCCACTTCCGGCAAGGTTAAGTCAAGGAATTGGGCGCGTTTATTAAAGAAACCAGAGCTTGCCGTCGCAATGGTAGTTACTGTTCCCTGTGTTCGACGTTAGCGAACAAAAAAAAATCTATTATACCGCACTTTTGTGAATTAGAACATATTCTCCTGTGAAGAAACAGATAAACAATTTTAAACATTAAATCAATGCACATAAAATGAATTTGGTGACACATATATAAAATACTTTTCTCATAAATTATATTAATCTTTTGTGATAATGTATTTTGTGTAACTCTATATGTTTATTCAAAAAAAATTTATTTAACAAAAAATTTTTTTTAAATATTAAAAAAATAGTTTTCCTTTTTTAAGAATATAGAGAAAGAATCCCACCGCTGCCACCAGTTTGTTAAAGTAGAAATTAATGAATATTAATTATTTTATAAAAAGATGTTATTTTGACTCTAACTAAACGTGTCCTTCGGACGAGAAACGTAAAAGGTAGTGGATCCCCTCTCTACTTAACTATTATTCAGTTAATAGGTTGAAATCCTTATTCTTAAAAAAGGAAATACAATTTTTAGGTTATGAAAATCATAAACAAATTAAGATGAAAATAACAGTAATTATATTTTATTTGAGAAATTACCTAATACAAATAAATTCTAATTTTTATGTGTGCAAAGAAATAAAATGATGGTGTATGTGTAAAAAAATGCTTATATATGTGTGAATGAAAAGTGTAATATATGTAAATCGTTGAGTAGAAATATAATACTCACTACTCAGTATTTCCTTTGATTCGTCACTTTAATCCAATGTAGTCGTTTCTTTTCACGACGAAATTATGAATAACTTTATTTATTTCACAGATTCTATATTTTTAAATTCTTTTCTTTTTAATTTTTTTATTATTTTTAAGATCAATATTATCTTTTCAATTATTTCACTTTATTTATTCTTTATTATTTTAATCATATATTTTTTTAATCATATATTTTTTTAATTCAACCTTCTTTTTTATATTAGAATTTATTTATATTTTTCTCAACTAAATTCGCTTTTTAACAAACTTCTTATTAATTTCTTTAAACTTTTGAGATTATTTCACATCAACACGGCTAACTTGCCGCACTTAAACTTCAGGCTTCTATTGCCTAGACAGAAAACTACAGGCTTATTTGCCTGGGCTAGCTGTCGGCTACACGGCCTAAACTCAACTGCCCAGATTTCCTTGTGTCAATTAATTTTATTGAAAGACAATTTAATGGGGAAATCGTATATTAAGTTTATTGCGCTTGACTGTTGCCAAGTCAATTCTGCAAGCTTGCAGATTTGGGCAGTGGCGTGATCCGAGTTCAGTGACTTGGATGCACTACTCCTTATATTGAGCAATTTACTTTACTTTGATATTTTCTAACTATTTCTCAAAAAGGTTAATAAACTGTTGTCAGAGAAAGGGAATTTATTAAGAAATATGGTATTGTTTTGCAAAACGCGAAGGAATGTTAATTTCAATTGAATCTCTTATTTAAAATAGAGTTGGATTTTTATCTAATTGAAATGCATTGGATTAAAATTATCGAAGCGAAGAATGTCTCTTTTGTGAAATTACAAAGGGTTGTTTTGTGTAAATGTTTTAAAGTTTGTTAACAAAATCTTATGTTGTGTAATTTGTTGTTTATAATTTTGATTTTCAGATATTGTAAATAATTATTTATGATATAAAAAGTTACGGAGTTCGGCCGTAACAATATTTAACCAAAAATTTTTGTTCTTACATATTATTCCATTTAATTTGAAACAATATTGTGGACAAAAAAATTTGAAATTATTTACCAGTGAACGTGTAGCATGGAGTAAACGTAGAAGTTAAATTAATGAATGTGTTGACAGTGTGGAAATGAATATGATTTTAATGTTGAAATAAATTATGAGTGCATGGATGATTAAAGAAATGTTTATTGTAAATTATTTTAAATAATATTTAATAAAAAAAAATCATTATATAATATTGTTTTATTTATAACAAACCTCCTTTTTTGCATTCGTTTCATTCTCCTTCACTATAAACCTTAGTTCTTTCTTATAAAAAAATTAATAAAATTTCATTAACAAAAAAAAATAATTTTTTTACTACTACAACACTTAAACTCTATGCTACACGTTCACTGGTAAATAATTTCAAATTTTTTTGTCCAAAATATTGTTTCAAATTAAATGGAATAATATGTAAAAAAAAATTTTTTTATTAGTACAAAAAATAATTTATTTAAAAAAAAGTAAATTCATTTTTGGATTCAGCGTTGGAAATTATATGAAATTAAAAAAAAAGATTAAAATCGGTCAATAATTAACAAAGTTATGACCATTTTTGCGAATTTGAACGGCTGAATAGTTTTGCGGCGCGCGAGAATCTCGAGCCTCCGAGTTCCCCCACTCCGCTGTCTAAAGGTGGAAAAAACTATGCATGTACTTTCACTTGATATAAGTGCAAAGTAAAAGCACAAAACCTTATGTTCATTTCTTTTCATAAAATACATATATGGCAGACCTTTCGCATTTTCGTTCTGATTCATTTATTGTTTATTCCAGGTATTTGGTCCTTACATATGTTAATGATGAATAGTAATAGTGTAGAAAAGGCGAATAGTCATTTAAAAATATTAATATTTATTGAATTTAGATGTAATTTTCAAATTGGGGGGCATCTATCCGCACTTGACTCTATACGCAGAAAATCGTGTTACCTAGAACAGCGATATGTTTTTCTGGAATAGCGAAAAAATGCCCGAGAATCTCCCAAAATCTACATTTTTTAATTAAAAATTTAAATTAGTTAAATTAAACAAATTTTAAGTCATAAGATTTTTGTTCAATAAATCATAAGAAGAATTTTTAAACTTAAAACTTCTGCATTTTAACTAATTGAAGAGTGTACCCTGGTGCGATTTTGGTCGACCGCCACAGTTCGAACGTCGAGCCGACGTCAATATTTGATGGTCGGCCCAACCAATGGCCACAGTTGGGCCAACGGTCGGGTAACCATTGGCCCCCAAAGTTGTAAAACCAATTTTATGATGGTCGGCTCATTCGTCAGTAACAGTCGGGCCAACCGTCTGGTGTTCTTTAGCTGACAAAGATAAAAACCCGTTCTCTTAATGATCGGCCCAACCAATGGCAACAGTTGCGGCAAGGGTCTGGTAGAATGTGTTCGCCAAAGTCGTGACGCCAACTGCTTGTTGGTCGGGCCAACCATTAGTCTCAGTTAGGCCAACGGTCGGATGAACTTTGGTTTGATTTTTTAACATGTCTTTATGTTATTTGACCTCAGGAGTTCAAAAATGTAATTCCGTATGTGTGTGGCTGTAAACATCATATTTTTATAAATATTTAAAAATTATAAAGAGCTTTTGTGCTAATTTTTTTTAAATTGTAGGTCCCACCTGCCGACATAAAATAAGAGTACTTTGAGATAGATTAATAAAAAATAATAATAAATAATTAATTTTTCTTGATGGAATTGACCAAAAACTATTTATTTTTTTTTATTTTTCAAAAAAACGTTTTTTGCCCATAACTTTAAATACTTGTTAAGACACCTATAAATGTTTTTCTCTAAATTTGTAGAATTTTTTTGACGCATATTTTGAGCTCTTCATAAAAATTTTTCGTCCATATTTACCGGAGATATTAAACTTTAAAAAATTAAAAATTTTGAAAAATAAGACTTTTTAGAATATTTTATTAAAAATGTAAAAAGAACTTGGAAACTATAGTTACCATCTTGTAGAGCATTAAAAAACGCTTCAATTGATCTATTTTTGAAGCTAATTTGATTAGAAATAAAGAAGTTATTGATATTTAAAAAAGCAGAAATCTTAAGGAAATTTTTTCTTATGTGGAAGTATTAACTAAAGAGAAAAAAATGTTACAGCAATTGAGAATAATTGTTCAAAATTTATACTTTATTGTTATTAACATCTCTTTGAGCACCAAAATTATAACAAAAATCTATAACTTGGCAGCGGTTTTTTTTAAATTTAGTTGAAGTTCTGTTTACATTTATCCCGAGCTTTTGAATTTTTGGGGTAAATGTAAACACTTAATTATTTATGAACTAAATTGACGAAAATAAAAAAACAAAGTCAATTTTTGTTAAGGCAATAATAAGGAAGAATGAAAAATTTTAGTTTGATTTTGTAATTTATTTTTATGCAAATGCCAGACAATATACTAATAAATTGCAATACGAAACTATGTTTTTCAGTTCTCAATATGCTATATAAATCAACAGGCTTTATGTTAATTATTCATTATTACCATCTATTTTTTAATACATATACATATTTTTTACCAAGTCTATTGAATTTTTATCAAATGCATAGTTGTATCTACTTACTAATTTTGTGAAACTCGTTCGTGTGATAATAGAATTCAAGGACAATTTAAATTTTAATGTTATATTTACAACAGTTACTCTGACGTCACTTGTTGATAATGTTTTGTTCTTTAATTTAAAATGAAACTTATCCTGTTAAGTTCCAGCTTTTAAATATTAGAATACTAGAAATTTATGAGTTTTTTTAATTTATCCTTCACGAAATACATTTCAATATGGCCATATTTTAAGACAATTTCTCCAGCCTGTCCACTTGTTTTGAGTTCGTGACTACAACTTTGAGCTTGATCGTCCTAAGATCGTCATTCCTTTGCTTTCTGGCTTTAGGAGCACTTCCACTTCATTGCAAACCTGTATTTGTACTTACTATCGGTGTAAAATGTAAAGTCAGTTGGCTTTGAACACTTATATCTCAAGTAAAAAAATCGCACAATAATGAAACAACTTGGAATCAGTAGCTACAACATTTCTACGTTACTGTAGAAAAGGATTGAAATACAAAAAAATTATTTCGAGAGTTATTAATTTTTGAAATAAAAAGTACATGTTTTTTGACATCATTTTCACTAGTATCTACGTTCGGACCTTGTAGAATGTTCAATAAGAACCATATCAGGTTCTCAAATTATTTTTATACTTCTTGAACCTATATGAACAATAATATCTAAATGGTTAACCATTATTGGTTTATTCCACGTCAGTTCATCACAACAATTTTTACTAGGTTTTGGGATTCGGTTGAGATTGGGTACATTATATCCTCTGGTGGTAAAAAAAATCGCCAATCGGTTTTGGAAAATCTCAAAAATTGACGGTCATGTTGAATTTTCAATTTTTTTGTACTTTTTTGAAAATTCTATATCTTTGGTTCTTTTTAACGGATTTTAGTTTCGGACCTCTTAATTTGTTCGTATGAAAATATATTTTTATTTAAAAATTTAAAATCGACAAAATTATTTAAATTAATTGTTTAAACATTTCATTTAAATTTTTTAAAAGCTATCTGGGACAGCCAGAAGTTTTTGAGAAAAAAAAACATATATCTCCGCGTAACGCTGTAGCGTGCCTATTCAATGCCGCGCGATAATAGATGAAATTTTAATGAAAATACGAGTTAATACTAACTCTAGAACAGAAATATGACCTTTTTAATACTCTAACGGAAAAATGGGTTAGTTAGGCACCCAAATTTAAATCATTTGTACCAGGTTGCATCTTTTTGTAATTATTTTAATTTTAATTCTCTTATAAAGAGAAAGTATTGTAATACCAAAATTTTTCAGGTTCGATTTTTTAACATATCTTTATGTTATTTGACCTCAGGAGTTCAAAAATGACATTTTTGAAAAATGTCATTCCGTATGTCAGGGTGGCCACCCAACCGGGAGAACCGGGAGAACCGGGAAAAACTCGGGAGAAAAATCAATCGGGAGAAAACCGGGAAAAAGCCGGGACAGAAATTTTAATCGGGAAAAAACCGGGACTAAAATTTTACATTTAAAGATTTCAGAAAATTAAAGTTAAAGGAAAAAGTTTTACTCAATAAAATTTTCTGATAAGTTTATTTACAGATTTCATTCAAATTTTTTATAAAACATCAATAACTTCTTTTTTAAATTGTTTCAAAAATGTTTAAAAATTATTGAATATTGAAGAAGAATTTTGATATTTTTTAAAATAGTTGAAATTGTAAGGAGAATTTTAAAAAAAATTTGAAAATAAGTGAATTTCTGAGAAGAATTTTATTACTTATGAAAATAAATGAATTTCTAGGATAAATTTTATTATTTACAAAAATAATTACAAATGTACAGAAATAAATCATTGAAATTCTGACAAGAATTTTATTAAAATTCTTTGAAAATAATTGCATTATAGAGAAGAATTTTATTATTTATAAAGGTAATTGAATTTTCGAACAGATTTTTTTTCAAAATATTTAAAAGTAATTGAATTTTGAAGAAGAATTTTGATATTTACAATGATAATTGAAATTTTGAAAATTTAAAAAAAGTTTTGAAAATAATTAAATTTCTGCTAAGAATGTTATCTGAACTTTTGAAAATAATTAAATTTCCATGATGAAATTTCTTATTTTTTGGAGATAATGATAATTTGACGAGAAATTTAAAAAAATTTGAAAATAATTGAAATTCTGCGGAGTATTTTATTACTTTTAAAAATAATTGAATTTCCATGATGAATTTTATTATTTATAACATTTTGACGAGAAATTTAAATAAAATTTTTGAATGTAATTGAATTTTTGCGAAGAATTTTATTATTCATAAAGATAATTGAAATTATGACAAGCATTTTATTGAATTTTTTTAAATAATCGAATTTTGGAAAAGAATTTTATTATTTATAAAAATAATTAAAATTTTGAACAGATTTAAAAAAAATGTTAAAAATACCTAATTAAAATTTTGCCATGCATTAATTTTATTAAATTTGATTAAATATTATTCCAGATTGTTTGATGTTAAAGTATGTGTTGGCGAGAAGTGTACTTTTTTTTACAATTTTGACAATTTCGTGTTTCTCTTTTGGCGTTTTTTTCCTAAAATTTCATTCGACTTTTTTCCAACTTTTTTCGGAAATTTTATGCGACTTTTCGTGACTTTTGTTGTGAATTTATGCGACTAAAGATACTTTTTTTAGTCTTAAAGACGATCTGAGCCCTGTTTTTAGTGTTTTTGGCCGAATTTATATCATTTACCACTACATATTACATAAAGGTAATGTTCTGCTCACAGTAAAATTATAATTAAAAACCGGGAGAAACAGCTCATTTTCACCGGGAGAACCGGGAGAAAACCGGGAGACGAAAAATTTAAAAATAGTGGCCACCCTGGTATGTGCGTTTGTGTGTGTAAACATCATATCTTCATAAATATCTCCAAATTATAAAGAGCTTTTAGGCTGAATTTAAGTCTTGGACAAAAAGACTTACAACACTTAGTGTGTTATTTTTGCATTTTGGCGTTCAAAGCCTAATTTTTCTTGAAGGAATTGACCAAAATGAATGAAGCTAGGACCAAAATAAGACTTGGTACTTCTACGTTTTAGGGGTCGCTGAATTCATATATGATAGTAAAATTAAAAAATTAAAAATGGCGGACCCAATATGGCTAGCAAATTTTATTTATATTTTAATTTGAAAAACTGCAAAAGTAACAACTATATTTTCTTACACGTCAAGCGCAGTCAAATTCTAAGGTTAACTTTTGAGAAAGATTAGCGGAAAAACATTTGAAAGCAGCAAAAATGTCAAACTGTAGAATTAAAATATTATATTCTGCATAAAATCATAAAGTACAAAGTTTCGAAACACCAACTATATTTTTGAATTCAGTGATCTTAAATTATTACAAAAAAGTTGTTTTATTAAGTTTCATCATGATTTACAGGTTTTTATACTCTATTTATTCATTTTTTCATAAAAAATTCTAACTTCACTCAACTCCCAGGAGCTCACAAAATTAGATTAAGGCTCATTATCTATAATTTTCCTCTATTCCACATTTATTTAGCTTTATTTTGGTCCAAGGTTCATTCATTTTGGTCAATTCCTTCAAGAAAAAATAGGTTTTGAACGCGAAAATGCAAAAATAATACACTATGCAGCGTAGCGGTATGCACCTGACTGCTAATGGTGCAATAAAGCAAATACCTGAAAAAACTTTTGCAAAAAATTAGGATTATTGTTAATCGTTTAGATATTATTGTTCAGAAAGGATCAAGAAGTGTAGAAAAAATTTAGGAACTCGACAGGTTTTATATTGAACATTCTGCAAGGTCCGAAAGTAGATACAAGTGAAAATAATGTCCAAAATCATGTACTTTATTGTTTAAAAATTTAATAATTCTCGAAATAATTTTTTTGTATTTCCTTTATTTTTTACAGCAATGTAGAAATATTGTAGCTACTGTTTCCAAGTTGTTATAATATTGTGAATTTTTTTTACTACAGATATAAGTGTTCAAAGCCAACTAAGGCTCCATATCAGTACCCAGGTGCGAATTTCGGTCGGCCGCCACAGTTGGAACGTCGGGCCAAAGTCGGACCAACTGTGGCAGCCGAAGTTTCGGCACCCAAAGGTGGCCCGACTTTGGTTCAATGTTTCTCCCAAAGTCAGGCCAACCATGAATGCCGACCAGAAGAACTGATGGTTGGCCCAACTATCAGCCACAGTTGGGCCGACAGTCGGGTGAACTGTGGCCGCCACAGTTGAGAAAATCAACTTTTTTGGTCGAACCGACCATCAGCCACAGTTGGGCCGACAGTCGGGTGAACTGTGGCCGCCACAGTTGAGAAAATCAAATTTTTTTGGTCGGGCCGACCATCAGCCACAGTGGGGCCGACGGTCGGGTACGGTTGTAGTTTATAAAGTTATCACGCTCCTTCTTCAGACATGTGAACGTAGCATAGTGGTAGCGTGTGTGACTGTAGTGCGTTAGGTTGCGAGTTCGATCCCCCCAAGCGTTAAATATTTTAATATGTTTATAACTAATTTAATGTATGTGTGATCAATGTAAGGTAATTGTCAACTTCAATAAACATTTTTTTTATTAACATTTGTCATTGGTTGGCAAGACTACCTTTACCAAAGTTGGGCCGACCGTGGTTACCGAAGGATGCCCAACCATTCGATCTCACGGTCGGCACAACTTTGGCATCCATAGACGGCCCAACTTTGGTGCCAACGGTTGGTCCAACTGTGTCAACCACTGGAAGGCCGGCGTGATCAATCCGCATGGTGGCCCGACCTTTGGCTGACCAAGTTGGACCGACCATGAACATGGTTGGCCCGACTATGGGCCGACCGAAAATTCGCACCTGGGTAGTTAAAATATCATAAGCTAAACGAATATCTAGTATTATGCTAAGCATGCTACTAAATAAATTATTATTCCTGTGTAGAAAAAAATGCTGTTGAATCAATGACATAAGGGATTGATTCATTCATTGAATAGTTTCATAACGGGCTGCCTAACATATATGACGGATTAAATTTTAAATGTCATATTGCGGTCCTGTCGAGAAAACTCGAGTCCGAACTTATTATATCGAATACACCGGCAAAAAAAAAATTGGTCTGCCAGGACAGCCATGTGGTAGGTTTTCTTCCTTAAGGTGAATATAAAAAGAAAAACATTCTTCGACCTAAAAGTTAGTTCGTGTTCTCTTTTTACAGGCTTGGTGGGGGGTTGAATTTTGAGAAACTGATTTTTATTAGAATTTACTTAATTTCTATAAATAAAGCTGAATTTTTGCTTCTTCTGAATGTTTTTTTTTAATTCAGTAACTTTAATAACATAAGAAGGGATCAGTTCAGGCATCAGTTTTTCAAAATTCAAAATGGTGGATCCAATATTTCGGACGAAAAATTAAAAAAATTCCTCGCATTTACTTGAAACTTGTTACTTGGGGGTTTTCGGGGTCGCTGATTACGAATATAATGTTAGTTTATAAATATTTAATATGGCGGACAAAATATATTCAAATGAATGAAATTGATTGAAACTTGCTACTCCATGGGGAGTAGCAATAAAATAAAATAATTTTTAGACTCTGAACGAAAGGGTCATTCACATTTCGATGTGATAGAAAATAATAACCATTTCTATCAAATAATTAATTTAAAAAATTGATATTTTTAATAATAAATAAAAAAATTATTAAATAAATTTTATTATCGAATAAAATTTAATAAATTTTTTTTATTATTGGTTTTTTAATGGCAGCCAATAATGTGCCAATAGTGGTTGCCAATTATTGGCATCGGCGTGGACATCCCACGATTTTACCATTAGTGGTCCACTATTGGGTGTCAATAATGGAACAATAATGGAATGGTGGCTCCCATTATTGGACCATTAATGCACCAATGGTTTTTTTCCCATTGGGCATTTTTAATATTTTTTATATATTCAATTCTTATGTTATTAAAGTCACTGAATTCAGAAAAACATTCAGAAGAAGCAAAAATTCGGCTTTATTTATCCTTCTATGAAACGAGTAAATATGCAAATTAGGTAAAGAGAGACAGTCTTGTGATATTTATTTTCGAAAGAGGAAGAAAGCAATAGCATTAGATTTTCTGCCTTATAAACAGAGACCGCTTTATGATATTTCTATTTGGAAAGAGGAAAAAAGCAATAACGTTAGATTTTATGTGTTATAAACAGGGACCGATTTATATTATTTATTTAGAAAGAAGAAGACAGAACGAAACGTGGAACGACCCAAAGCGAGATTACGCAGAACTGTTAGTGTTTGCCACCAGTTGTTCCTTCACATGCGAGAACAATGTTTGACTGTATTCGGGGCGTCTCAGCACCAGATTTGGAACATCTCAATCGTGACAAGCAGAGTAGCGCATAGTGACGGCTAGCGGGAACTATTACGAATCGGACTTCTCTCAGTGTAGGGTGATTATGTGTATTACTACGTTTGCCCCATTTACTACACGGAGAAAACTGGTTTTGAGTTTCTAGTAAAAGTTCCTATAGAATAGTAATAATTCTACTTTCATATTAAAAATTACTATTCATTGTAAAATGTACTTTGCATGAAGTGAATATTGAATAGTAATAATTGCTCTGATTCGTAATAATATTTGCTTCGCTCAGAGTATTAATTGCTCTGGACATTTTAAATATTACTAGGCGTTTAATAAAATTTAGATTCCTTGAAGTAAATTATACTTTTTCAAAAAAGTAAAAAGTCTTTGAAAAAAGAAGCAAAAGTTACTATTTCTCGAGCAGTTTCAAAATTACTACTTTCAAGTAGTACTATTTCTTTTTCTCCGTGTACGAATTTAATTAAAAATATTAAAATACAATTTTATTTGACAGATAAGAAACTATAAAATATCTATAATAAAACTTTAATTTTGTTACGTCAAAACGAGAAACCTTTTTAAAATATACCTAACGTTCCTCGTTTTAAATTAGTTTCAATAAAGAATCTCATTTGGGATGAGGATAAGTCAATGAGCCTACTAAAAGTTGTGAGAGAATAATTTATTTAAAAACCAACAAGAAAGAAAAGTATTGACAAAAATACAATGAGTATAGTTCTAAATTATAAACCTTACTTTTAAGAATAACGATTACTGGTGTTGAATGTTGTGGTAATATTATCTGGTAATCCGATTTTGAATGGTGTTGAGGGCTGGCCGGAAAAGGAGCCTCAAACAGTTGTCCTTAATGTTCGTGTATTAGTCCTCTTGTTTGCACTAATGAGATAGTGTATTGTATTTTGGTAATATTTGCTTTCTTCCAGACGGACGTCGCCTCCTTAGCAAATTTCGATGCTTCGAAATTTGGAATTTGTTGTTTCAATATAAGATAGATACTTGAATTTATTTTCAAATTGATATTTTTGAAAATAGTAAAAATTGTTGAGGGGAAATAATTCTCTTAACCGTAGTACGTTTTCAAAGCAATACTTTAAAAATAATTTTAAAGTTCACTTTTAGAGGAAACACTTTCAAAATATCATTTGGGGATAACTTGTTGATCACTTTTTAGATTATACTTGGAGTTCACTTGAGGCTGGTTTCCTAAGTATTACTCTCTTTCTTAAAGATGTTATGAGGCTGGTTTACAAATTATTACTCTCTGTTGTTATCAGAAAAGTTCACTCTTTTTATATAAAAATTTCCTCATTAGACTAATGCTCATAGCTACTAGAATCGTCTCGACCTTAATAGATGTCTTTGCGCAAGACATCGCTTCGACCTTTCATAGAGTTGAGGTCGCAACTTTATCTTTGATTCTCAAGCGTGGTGCGTGTGCATATTAATAATCTGTGTCTTCGATCTTGAATTTCTCGTAAACGTTATTCTTTCGACATTCTTTTAAAATACTATACTTTCCCAGATTTGTAATAATAAACATAATTATAATATTCGTTACAAAATGTACTGAATATAATGCAAATTTAAAACACACATAAAATATTAATTAAAAGTACTGCATATCATATCATCATGAAATACATTATTTTAATAGAAGATATGTCCATTATCGATTAAATATAATATATGAAAATAAACATATACGTAAAACATATAGTTAAATTAAGTATATTAATAAGAAGTTACGGACGTAACACCTCCCCCCTTAGATTGAGCATGGGAGTGAAATGAAACATGCTCAAACTATGGAATTATATAGGAGATGTTACTTTCATTCTATCCATAAATTATATCATTTTTTATTCATACTTAACATATTTTTATATAGTCATATACAATGTAGAATTCATTCATGCTATTTCAGTTATACTTCACAAACAATACTTACGAAAATAATTTTAATTTTAATGTATATTCTTTTACTAGATATTTTCATTAGAATTATCATTTTTTATACAAGGTTTTCAATTAATCATTTAAATTTACCACATTCAAAAAACCATAAGAATGGCATGTTTAGTTTTTTTTTGCTTTGTTAAATACAATTTGTTTATAATTAGAAAAAATTATTTGTACAAATGATTTACTTTGCATAGAATTTTGTATCGATGTTAATACAATCCTTATTTGAAACGAGTAGATATGCAAATTAGGTAAAAGAAGACATTCTTATGCACTATACTTTGAAAAGAGAAAGAAATTCATGGTTAAATTTAAAGGAAGATAGTCTTATGTCAGTTTTATTAAAAGACGAAGTAAGGAACAGTAAAATTTTTAGACGAAGAGATTCTTATGGCAGTTGCAGTTGTGTAGAAAAGGATAAACAATTTTAGACGAAGAAGTTCTTATATTATTCTTTTTTGATAGAGAGAGAAAGGACTAGCGTTAAATCGTTAGTTTCTATTTTGAAAATATTACCTGAAAGAGAGAAAGTCCTCAAAGATTTTCTCAATAACGAAGACCCTATTGTTGAAAGGTTTGTATTGTCCATATTGTATACCTCGATTATACGGTATATATATATCCAATATGGCGGTCAAATTTTAAAAAATTAATTTAATTTACCTGAAACTTCTTACTCGGGGGTTTTCAGGGTCGCTGATTACGAATCTAAAGTCAGATTTTAAAAATTCAAAATGGCGGATCCAATATGACGGTCGAATTTTAAAAAATTTATTCGATCTACCGGAAACTTCTTACTCTGAGGTTGTCAGGGTCGCTGATTACGATTCATTGATTACACAGGTCAACAAAAAAAGGTTTACTTTTTTATGAGATAAGAAAGTGGTTTCCGAAGTATTTTTTAATGCTGAACACGATCCTGAGTCCAAAAATTGGCCATCACGTCAGGATTTTGAGATAAGTGGGGGTAAAGATCCCAAAAAACGTGTTTTTGAGCGTTTTCAATATTTTTTTTCTCCTAAACCTGACGTGCCAGAAACTACTACATAGACTTTAATTGAAGTTTGAATTGTCCACTTCAAGACTCATATCCGTAAGACAAAAAAAAATAAAAATCTTTTCAAAAAATTAGGTTAAAGTTACCCAAAATGTGTATTTTTGGGTTGCTTTGATGGATTTTTTAAAATTGTTTTGGATTTGTTTGAAAATTGTTGGCGAATGTCAAAATTTATAATTGATCGGATTTAGTTGAAAATTGTTACTCGAGGGTTTTTTGATACACCATTTTGAATTTTTGAAAACTAATATCGGAAACGTAATCAGCGACCCCAAAAACCCTTGAGTTACAATTTTTAAACGAATCCAAAACAATTTTAAAAAATCCATTAAAGCAACCCAAAAATACACATTTTGGGTAACTTCAACCTAATTTTTGGAAAATTTTTTAATTTTTTTTGGCTTACGGATATGAGTCTTGAAGTGGACAATTCAAGCTTCAATTTAAGTCTATGTAGAAGTTTCTGGCACGTCAGGTTTAGGAGAAAAAAATATTGAAAATGCTCAAAAACACGTATTTGGGGTCTTTACTCCCACTTTTCTCAAAATCCTGACGTGATGGCCAATTTTTGGAACCGGGATCGTGTTCAGCGTCAAAAAATACTTCGGAAACCACTATCGTATCTCATAAAAAAAGTAAGCCTTTTTTTTGTTGACCTGTGTTAGCCGTGAAAAGGGCTGATTGAAATCGGATTACCTTTTTAATGTTAGAATCCACTGATTAGCCCTGAAAAGGGCTGATTGTGTGTTGATTGCTTTTTGGAGTTGGGAGCCATGTATTAGCCCTGAAAAGGGATGGTTGAAAATCTTTCTATTTAAAAATTCAATATTGAATTATAGAAAGATTGTCTTCTGCACCAGAGTACCGTTTTACTACCAACTGCTTATTACCAACAGGAATAAATGAATGCCCACTTTGGATTTCAGTGACGCTTGGAACCATTGAAAATCTTTTTCCAAATTTCTTTTGAATCTTCCAATGCATCTGTTTGCTGTAATACAAAATTATGTAGAAGTTTATATATGTTTTAATAGAAATGGACATTAGAAAAGTAGTTATTCTAAGTGATATTTCACTATATCATAGTATTGGTGTAAAATTTGATTCATACCATAGTATATTTCGCTTGCTGGGTGTAAAAACATAATACATAGGATTGGCGTTAAAAAACATGATACCTCGGATTTGACTTGAAAAACATGACATATCGTCGTTTGAGTTGAAGAACATGACACGTGGAAAACGAAAATTTTTTATTCAAATTTCGGTTGGTACCACTGACTGCGAATCTAAAAATGTCTCAAATCAATATAAACTGTATACAAAATTATTTAACCTATTTCTTCTTTGAATTGACATATTATGAAGCGAAAGCATTTGATCATAAAAGTTTCAAAGATTTGCCACATTTTAAAATTAGCGGTCAGTGGTATCAACTGAAAATTGAAAATAAAATTTTATTTTTCGACGTGCCATGTTCTTCAACTCAAGCGACGATATGTCATGTTTTTCAAGTCAAATCCTAGGTATCATATTTTTCAACGCCAATCCGATGTATCATGTTTTTACACCCACTGAAAAAAAACTTCTGGTTGGAATTACCAGAAATCCTAGTTTTAACTAGAATTTCGTGTTAAATATACCCTAACCAGAATTCTGGTTGCTTTAACTAGAATATCGTGTTAAATATACCCTAACCAGAACTTTTTTTTCAGTGCCCAGCAAGCGATTTTATAGTGCGAAGAATATGAAATGGGCGCGCATAATTTGTACTAGTATGTATTAAAAAAAATTAATTTTTTTGTTTGATTTGAAATTACATTGAGAGAAATACTTTTACAAGATGTTTGATAGGCTTAAGTCTTGTGATGTTTTTAAATTACATAACAATTTTTTCGCTAAAATTCGAAACTTGTATATAATTAAAATTCGTTGTAGATTTAAATATTGAATACATTTTTGTATGGATTTATAAACCAAAGTTTTGTACTTTTAATTTTACAGATTAAAATTTTTTTATATATTTTTGACACATTCTACATTTGAGACAACAGTTTTTTAAATATGTGTCTCTATTTTTATATTGTATTGTTTTTAGATGTTTCATTTATGCATTTTTAGTCGTTCCCAAGCTATATTTTAACAATAATAAATTATTAGGTATTGAGAAGAAAAAACATTTTTATTCGAGTTGTTTTGTTATTATAAATTTGAATAATGCCACATTAGATTCTTCTTCAAAAAATTACATTGAATAAGGATTTATCTTATTGTGTTAAAAAAAGGTTTTATTCTCTTATATTGCAAAACAAGTATGTAAAATTTAAAAAGTGACAAAATATTATAAAAATTTAATTTAAACTTGCGAACCTTTTAAAGAAATACTTTTCAAATCAGGTAATTGGTATAGTGATTTAAAATTTGTTTAATATTTATAAAAGTGTAAATGATTAAAAACAGTTTAATTTCTCTTTTATTTAAGTCCTTTCTGAAACATAAAACTATATATTATTAAGAGTATTTTATTATTCTTGTTTAATTCGAGATAGTTTTAGTCTGTTCGAATGTACTATTTTTTGTTTGTTTTAAATTTGTATTTTAACGTTACCTTTATTTGAAATTTCTAATATTTTATGTGGGCCTGTATATTGATTAGCAAATTTATGAATTTTTCCCCCGTGTAGTAAAAATACCTCATCTCTGAGTTTAAAATTTTGTGGATTACAATTTCTGTCGTAATACATTTTTGACTTCTCTTTTGCTAAAATTAAATTTTCTCTAGCTATGTTTCTTATTTCATGAATTCTTGTTATTAAGTCTGTTAAATATTGATCATAAGTTTCTAATTTTTTGTGTTCAAGTGGTGGATCACTTGATGGTAACCGTGCTAATTTTCCAAAAATTAACTCATACGGAGTGCACTTGGTGCCTTCATGAATGCTTGTATTGTAGGAAAACATGGCTAGTTTTAACCAGTCATCCCATTCTTCATTTTTATTGATAAATTGCTTTAAATATTCTCCTAAAACGTGATAAGATCTTTCAATTGATTCGTTTGACTGAGGGTGAAATGCTGTCGTTTTTAATTGTCGTATTCTAAATCTTTTTGCTAATCTTCTCATTAAATTGCTTAAAAAGTCAGTTCCTTGATCTGTTAACACTCCTTTGGGTGATCCAAAAATAGAAATAAATCTTTTAATAAATGCATCAGCTATTGTACTTGCTTGATGATTTGGGAGTGCGATTGCTAATGAATATTTAGTTAAATTATCTTGTAATGTTAATATGTATTCACTTCCATTTTTAGTTTTTGGTAATGGACCAAGAATGTCCATTGCAATTTTTTCAAATGCTGTTCCTGGTGTGTCTGTTATAATCATTGGATTTTTTGTTTTTACTAATTAAGAATTATAATTAATTATATTATATTATATTATAATTAATACACTAACTAATTTTTTAACTCATCATTGAAGACAACCTTGAATATATTTTTGAATATTATTTTTCATGTTTTCCCAATAATAATTTTGAGGTATTCGATTTTTCAAAAATTGATTTTATCATTGATAGGATTTCGTCCCAAGTTACATTATTTATTTGGGCTGTTTTTGCAATACTAATACTTTTCAGTTTTAATTCTTTACATACACTTTTCATTCAAACTATTGTAGATTTAATTCTTTTTATTGTGTCAGCCCTATTTTCTTTTATTTCTTTTTCTATTAGGAGAGCGATATGGTAATATATACCTCTCTTTATTTTCTCTGCTATACCTAATTGAAGTTTACCAAAATTTGGTAATTTTTCACGTTTTGCTAAAGATCTGGAGCCATTATCTCGAGGATCTCCGTCAACTGAAAGAAAATAAGTAAGGTTATCTCTACGCATTGGTAATTGGTCTCTGCAGTCGATAATATACTTTTCTTGTTTTATATTTAAATTTTCACAATTTTCATTTTTCATTAAATTATCTTCTTCATCAGATGATTCTTCGGAATTAGAATTTTCGCAGCCTTGATCAATTTCTTCATTTTTCTTCATATTTATTTCTTGCTTATTGTACTCAGCATCTGACATAATTTCATCAGTATAAACTTCATTATAAAATTTTTCTTTTTTTATATTATCTGTATTAGATACCTTTTTTGGTCATCCCCTTCTCTTTTTTAAAAGGGGTATTGAAACGTGTGCTTTGATTCTTGGGTCTGCCACGTTTCTTTTTTGTGTGTGCTTTTATTTCTTTTCCTTGGATTTCTTTATTTTTCTTTTCTTGTATTATATTTTCTTGATTATCATTCTCTTGCTTTTTTTGTTGATTTCTTGTTATAACGTCACAAGTTTCATTACTTGTACAATAATTTTTCTTAATATTTTGGAGATTTCTTATTATCTCCGAACTCATGCAGGATTCATTGTCCTTCAATATTTTTTCAATAGATTGGAGACTTTTCCTTATCTCCAAATTTATGTAGGATTCATATTCCTCAAATAATTTTTTAATAGATCGAAGACTTCTTAGTATCTCGGAATTTTCATAGGATTCAATGTCCTTAAAGATTTTTTCAATATCATGGAGATTTCTTATTATCTCCGAATTCATATAATATTTACTAGTCACTTGTACTTGCGCGCTACGCGCACCCCCTTTCTTTCTGCTATTCAATATAGAAAAATTTTAACATTGAAAAAGTTTCTAAAATTATTCTAAAGATGAACACATATTTATTGAAAGAATTTTATCTTAAATGATTAAATTTTGATTTAAAATTTGTATTCCTAAATTGCACCAAACAATTTTTCAACAATCTTGAAACAAGCTTATATAAGCTTACGTATAAAATTTCTTCAAGCTTTAAATGTTTAAATTATTCAAATTTTTCTAATTTTTATTTACAAAATATTTAAAAAAATTTAATTGTTAAAAAATTATGATTAACAAATAGGAAATATGTATAATTTTCATTTCTCAATAACAATATTGTTCACCAACTCATTCTTTTCTTTCAAGAAATAATTTGCATAATTTCTACACTAAAAATAATTTAATTGAATCAAATAAAAATAAATTGAATCAATTAAATAGTTTAATTTTTGATTTTCCAATAAATAATTATTTGAACCAAGTAAATATTTATTAGATCTGTGTATTTTCTTCGACTGTTTGAAATAAATATTTATTTGCATCAATAAAATAATTTTTTTAAGTAACTAAATCTTCATTTGTATCAAATATTTAATTATTCATCACAATTAATTTTTTTAATAAAGACTAATATTTCTTTAATTAAATCAAATATTTAATTTTTTTTGCTTAGGGAATTTGAGAAATATGCATACAGATACTTTGGATTAGAGTGAAAAAATGTGCATTTTTGAAGTATAGCCAAAACATGGGGAAAATATAGATGCAAAAATTTTGATTTTTTTGTCTTTTAGAGTAAAAAAATATCCAAATTTGAATTATGGCAAAAATATGGGGAAAATATGGGAGCAAAAAATTTAAATTTTTCTTTCTTTAGAGTTAAAAAATTCTCATTCTTGAAGTATAGCCAAAACATGTGGAAAATATGGGAGCAACAAATTATGATTTTTTTATCTTTTAGGGTAAAAAAATTTCCAAATTTGAATTATGGCCAAAATATGAGGAAAATATGGGAGCAAAAAATTTAATTTTTTTATATTTTTTAGTGGGAAAAAATTTGCATTTTTGAACTTTGGCCAAAACATGGGGAAAATATGAGATCAAAAAATTATGATTTTTTTATCTTTTAGAGCAAAAAAAATTTCAAAATTTTAATTATGGCCAAAATATGAGGAAAATATGGGAGCTAAAAATTAAAATTTTTTTTATTTTTTAGAGCGAAAAAATTTGCCATTTTTAACTTTGGCCAAAACATGGGGAAAATATGAGATCAAAAAATTATGATTTTTTTATCTTTTAGAGCAAAAAAAATTTCAAAATTTTAATTATGGCCAAAATATGAGGAAAATATGGGAGCTAAAAATTAAATTTTTTTTATTTTTTAGAGCGAAAAAATTTGCCATTTTGAAGGTTGGCGAAAGAATGCGGAAAATATGGGAGCAAAAAATTTGAATTTTCCTTCCTTTAGAGTGAAAAAATTTGCAATTTTGAACTTTTGCGAAAACATGGGGAAAGTATGGGAGCAAAAAATTTAAATTTTTCTTTCTTTAGAGTGATAAAATTTGCATTTTTGAAGTTTGGCAAAAGCATGGGGATTTCGAAAAATTGTTGCTTGACCCTGATTGTCATGCCACCCTTTGAATATAAATTAGGCAGTATTTGTGTTGTGAATTCTAAAATTTAAAATAGAGGATCCAAAATTATTGCCTAATTTTTAAAATTCAATAAATTCATCTAAATTGGTCTAAATTTTACTTCATGGAGGTTTTTCTGCTAAATATTGTTAGTTGGGCGTTTTTGGGATCGCATAATACTAAACAACCCTATCAAAAAAATCAGGGTCTATTTCGACATGTAAATCAGTAGGGATATAAACGTGTAAATAAACGTTTAAATTTTAGACACATTCTACGTAGATATAAACGTTTAAATCCTCAACGATTTGAAAATTTAAAAAAAATTTTAATTTTGTTTTTTCTGTGCATAAAATAAAGTCTGTTTCAAATTAAAAAGTTAAGTTGAAATATTTTACATTTGACGTATAAGTCAACAAGAACTCGTGTACTCTATTTTTTTATTTTTCATATGTGTGTCCGAGGATTTTGTTTTCTCAATTATATTTCCAGCATTTAACTTTAGAATTTTTGTCAAATTTTATCAACATATTTATGCATATATCATCGAGGATCTTGAAAACAAGAAGTGTTATATTTTTTTTATTTCTTCTTATAAGATTTCTATGATTTTTAATCTCATATTACTACGCGAAAATCATTAAGGACTTTTAACTTTATAAGTTTCTCTAATTTTTAGTTTTCTGAATTTAAATCGTCTGCAATTTTCAACACAACAGTTTTTTTAGTTTCAACACATATATAAATCATCAAGGATTTCAAAAACAAAAAATGTTTGATTTTTGTTAAAAACGTACATGTGTCGTTGAGGATATAAATATATAAAGCATGTAAAATACAAATGAAAAAGTTATATATTTGTTTCTCAATTTCTATTACTACTCGTAAATCACTAAGGATTTTCAAGTTTGTTGTTTTTTCTAATTTTTTGTTTTCTATATATTAAAATCGGTAACGATTTTAAACTCAATAATTTTTTTCTTCTTCTTACACTTATGTAAATAAGTCATTATGGATCTCGAAAGCAGAGAATTTTACATTTTTTCACTTTTGTGTATATGGCGCCACGGATTTTGTTCACTAAAAATTTATTTCTAAATTTTACATTACTACTCGTGAGTTTTTGAAGACTTTTACTCTTTTAATGTTGTCTATTTTTTTGTCTTCCGAATTTAGATTAGCATTAATTTTGAATACATATTATTTCAATTTTCGCGTATATATTTCGTAGAGGACTTAAAATTTTTTGAATTTGTTGCTCAATTTTGTTTGTCTTTGACGCCACCTCTGGCTTTGAAAACTTTAAATACTCAGGATCGTATATTAAATGATAAAGGCGTGTTTTTTCTGCTGTACATTCATTCTAAATAATTACATTTCAACTAGAAAATTACGGATAATAATTAAGAGCATTAATGAAAATAATACCACAATGAAAAAGCTATTAAGCTTAAACGTAACGTATTTTTGTTAAAGGAACACTTAAAACAGACGCTCCTGTTTCGACATTTTAAATTTTTTTAACGCCTACCTTTTTCCTTATAATCCTCTTCTTCGACACTGCTCAAGTTTTACTTTCTATAGAGTTATTCTCTATAAAGTCTCTAGTGTTCTGCGCGTAAATCATTGGAGATTTTTAAAAATATCTTTTTCTAACTTTCAGTTTTCTGTATTTAAATCGACAATAATTTTTATCTCCAGGATTTAGTTTTGAAATTTTATATTACTACAAGTTAATTTTTTAATAAATCTAAATCTCAGCATTTATGTGTGTAAGTCATCGAGGATTTTGTCTACAAGGAATGTCTCATTTTCGTATGTCCGTGTATATTTTATCGAGGACTGAAATATTTTTATATCTGCTTCTTATTTCTACGCGTAAATCATTGGTGATTTGTAGCAATATTTCTTTCTAATTTTTAGTTTCCTCTATTTAAATCGGCAACGATTTTAAACTATAATTTTTTTCTAAACTGAACATATATATATATGTGTGTAAATCATCAAATATATTGAAAACTAAAAATGTTTCATTTTCTTAATTTTGTTTATTTCTCGTCGAAGATTTTGATATCTACGATTTAGTTTTGAAATGTTATATTACTACAATATAATACTTAAGACGTTCAATGTTTTAATTTTTTATTGCAAGTTTTCTAAATTTAAATTTCCAAAAAAGATAGATTTCAAAATTTTATGTATGTAACCTATTTGTATCCCTATTAAAAATTTACACATGTAGATTCGGGCCACATGTAATTACACGTGTATTTTATACTTTGTTATTTTTTCAAAATTTCTTAGTATCATTACACGTGTAATGACAAATCTATTTTATACTTTGTTATTTTTTCAAAATTTCTGTAAATCATTTCACGTGTATTTCATACTTTGTCAGTTTTCAGTTTCCAGAATTGGTACACGTGTTATTACACGTGTACCAATTCTGGAAACAGTGAAAAAATGACAAAGTATAAAATACACGTGTCAACGACACATGTACGTTTTTAACAAAAATCAAACATTTTTTTGTTTTTGAAATCCTTGATGATTTATATATGTGTTGAAACTAAAAAAACTGTTGTGTTGAAAATTGCAGACGATTTAAACTCAGAAAACTAAAAATTAGAGAAACTTATAAAGTTAAAAGTCCTTAATGATTCAAAGAAATTTTAAAAAAATAACAAAGTATAAAATACACGTATAATTACACGTGTAATGATGCTGAGAAATTTTGGAAAAATGACAAAGTATAAAATACACGTATAATTACACGTGTAATGATGCTGATAAATTTTGGAAAAATGACAAAGTATAAAATACACGTGTAATTACACGTGTAACGATTCTGGAAACTGAAAAAATGATAAATTATAAAATACACGTCTAATTACACACTGAGAAAAAAAATTATTTGATTCAAACAAATTTTGGTTAAATCAAACTTAAAATATTTTTGATATACAGTCAAACATATTTAAGTTTAATTCAAGTAGATTTTCTGGTTCAGTTTAAGAGATTATATATTGAAATCAAACATAAATTGTGATTTATTTTAATTTATCTGTGTCAACTTTTAAGTTTGATTCAAACATAAAATTTTTAAACATAATTTTTGTTTAAACTGTAACAGAAAATATGTTTGAATTAAATATAATTATTCAAACAAATAATTTTTTTGAATTAATGCATTAGATATTTTCTATATATTGAGATTAAACTTACAAACAAATTTCAATTAAACAAAATCGTCTAACATTATTTTTGTGTTTCATTTAAGTATAATGTTTTCTCAGTGCATGTGGCCAAATCTACACATCTAATTACACATGTAAATTTTTAATAGATGCTTCCCTTGTCAATGACATGTTTTTAATCGGAGTTATGTGACGTTTTTTGCAGGTTCCTTAAAACTTTTTTTGTCACTTTCACGTCTGTGCGTCAACAAAACATGAAAATAAATATTTCCGAACAGTTGCATGATATGAAAAGCTTTACGTACTGAAAATAAAACTTTCCACGCTCGCACAAAGATGGCGCTGCTAGTATAATGTAAAATATTGAAAGTGTCCGAGTAGGACGACTGTCCAAGTATGACAACACTTTCCTATAAATCATGGAAGATTTTGAAAACAAAAAATGTCTATTAAAATAATCTACTTTAAAAAACGTATAATTTTAATATAGTACAATTTTATACTTATTCAAATTTTCAGAAAATTTTCTATATATATAAAATTATTAGTCTGTATTAAATAATTTAAAAACAAGGTATTAGTTTTGACAAAAATATTTAATAACAATTTTATGTTTTAAGACAAGAGTTTTTTCATACAAAGGTTAGCATATTGCATTTAAAATATGAATGGAAACAATTAGTCCATCATAACAATTTTGTATGTCAGTTTATATTATATTGAAGCACTTGAATTTATAAAGAATTAATACTATAGCTGTTCATGTACATTGGGAAATTTCTTCTCATACAAACTATATATTTGAGCTTAACATTGTGTCAATATTTCTCGGCAATTTTTAGGAGCACCCTTAGTTGTAATTTTCAAAAAATCTTTTTTTTGTCATTTTTTCTAAGTTTAATATTTCTAACTGTTTAATAAATATATTTAATCGTTATTTTTTATTTTGAACTTAATTCAGGCAATGGCTCACGATTCCCCAACATTTTAAAAATAAAAATGCATTTTTACATCAATTTGAAATTTTTTAAGGTATATGATAATTTTAAGAAACTGACTATGAAGAATTTATTGTGCAAGACATTGAGCTAAGAAAAAGAGAAGACCACAATATATTTGGTATATGTATATATAGGTACATTCAATATTGCCAGGTAATATTGGTACAATATTGAGCTCAAATGTATTAATTCACTCAGGTGTATTAATTACAATCATTTTAATATATATATTAAACAAAAATTGTCTAAAAACGCATAACAATTTGTATTGCTTTATTTAAAACAACAGTTTTTGTTTTAAATATAATACCGTAAATTGAACTGAACATTACTAGTAATAATAGCAAAAATAGAAGAAGAAAAAAGAAATTGAAATTAATTTATGAAAATTAATTACTTCAAATAACTTAATTAAATGAAATTTAACGGATTAAACTATAAAACTTTCAACCCCGAACTTAATCTTCCTTTTCTGAATCTGGCTCTTGAGTATTCTTCTTATTCTCTGAAATTTATTTAAATTAAATTGAGTACTTTTTCTTTGGCTAAAGTTTTAATTATTTGAAACATTTAATTGATTCAATATAGTATTCTAAATTATTTTATTCCACAATGATATAAACAAATTACTGATTTTAATGCAAATATAGGATAAGAAATGAATTTGATAATACAAATAAATATTTCGTCCTAAATTCAAAATGTGTCTTAGCTAATATTTAAAAATTGTATATTTATTATATTTATTGTTTCGTAAATAAATCTTAAACAATCTTTAAAAAATATTCAAAATCAGGGCCGTAGTAATAAGATCTTTGTAGCCCCTTCTAAAAAAGAACACTTTTACGGGAGTTACGATATCTTCTGACTGCTTCATCAGGGTTGAATACGTTATATACCTCGGGCAAATTACATGAGTATTTTACGTTTATTACATATGTAAATTACCTCAAAAAATTCAAATACAATACATTTTTTATGGAGGGGGTAAAATACGTATTTTACATATGTAAAATACACATGTAAAATACGTTAAAAACCTTTAGTGACGCGTCACTGCAGAACCCTGTGCTTCATTGAAGATTTAAAAAATAAAATATTTTCTGTTAATAGTTGTAGTAGGTATACCCAAGCAGCTCGGAATATTCCAGCGGAAAGTTCCAGGCATCTTAAAGTAGTATTAAAATGTCCGCCCACAGGAATATTCCTTTGATATTATCGTGGAACATTCCCCCAATAATATCTTAAATATTTATATGAGGCGGAAATTTTAATATTACTCTAATATCCCTGAAACATTCCATTGGAATATTCCGAATATAAAATGTAATATTCCCTTCACCTTCAGGTTATATTCTGTATTGCTTGGGTAGATACATAGTGATCGAAGGGAGACATTTTTTGTTTGTTTATTAGAACCAATTTTAAATATATTAAATGATCTTAAAACAGTAATGTCTACAAAAAATTCATCAAACATTCGATTTTTAAGTTTTCCATGAACCCATCGCTCAATTACGAGCTATTTTCATCAAAGCTAAATATTTTTTATTTTGATTTTTAATGAAGCTGTCAGTAGATACGTCACCACTTTAAGATTATTTTTTTAAGGAACTCGGGAATCTGAAAAAAACCCATGGACTCCAATATTTATTATTTTATACGAAAATGTTATAAGTCACTTATTTTATAATAGTGTATTTTAAAATATTCAAGTACTTAAATAAACAAAATTTTTATTTTATGGGGTCGTTAATTATGAATTTGAAAAAATTATTTCACTAAATTTTACAAAACTATTCAAGTAGTAGCGTAGATACACAATTTTGGTTTTCAGACGACTTTTACTTATTTAAATTCAGAAATTTAATGGTAAACAAAAACTATAGACATTAATTATAATTTCCTACTTTGAGACATTTCAGGGTACAATTGACTTCTCAAACTGCCAATATGTTGGCTAATGTAGTATCCACATTTTCTCAATCGAGTTACTTTTTCTACTCCTTGTACCTTCCTTTCATCAAGGTAGTCATTGAAACAGGCTAAAATTAATTATCAATTTTAGAATATGTAAACGTAAAATATAAAAAATATAAACGTATTTTTAGAAAGACAATATTTATGGGGGTTAAGGTTATTTCGGTGGAAAAAGTTTACATTTTTAGGAACTTTTGTCGATACAGAGATACAGGTGCATTAAAAAAGTTGTTCTTTACCAACGGAACTAAAATACACTTAACTCTGGCAATTTTGCTTGAATTGACTTGAAATTTTAACACGATTTTCTGGAGATATTATGCTTTCATTTACAAAAAAATTTTTGAAATGCAAAAAATAATTTATTACCATATCCCCCTGTTAATAAAAAATTGTTTTCATTCATGCAATACTCTTTTTGTCATAATTAAGCATTTGGACCCATAATTTGAATGCCTCTTATTTGCTCACTGTTGTCTAAGTAGTATGAAGAAGTATAAGGTAACCTTCTGCGACTGAAAAACGAGTACAAATCTGGTATTGTACACGAAGTAGTATAAAGAGCACTCACTGTATAGGCCGTTTCAGAAAATTCTGCCCCCATCTTCTCTGACTCAATTGAGCGGCTGGATTCCATAAGGGCATTTAAATTTTTTTCGGCTGAAATCGAAGACCTCTGGACACTCTAAATTTAACTTCTGAATTTAAATGTTTAAAATATATATCCTTATATTTTATATATTATATATATTTTAAACATTTAAATTCAGAAGTTGAATTTGAGTGTCCAGGGGACTTCGATTTCGGCCGCGAAAAATTAACATGCCCTTATGGAATCCAGCCGCTTAATTAGAGAATTATAATCTAAAGATACTAGCGATTCTATCTGGGAAGCAAAATATTACAGGCCACGTGGTGTAGGGGAGACCGGGGCGTAATGGCTAACTTTTCACTCTTTGTTGTTTTACTCGGACACTTTTGTCCTAATTGAATGTTTATCTCTCAGAAAAGTTACTCTGGTATCTCAGCTTACTTTTAAGACTACGAACGTCCCGATATGACTCTTGCTTTTTATTCTATAGCAGTTTTTCTGGAGCAATGCAGAGCCCCGGGATAACTCCCGGGGCGTAATGAATAATGATTGCTAATTATTATCTACAGTTTCCAATTTTATTGTATATTGTAAATTAAGGTTCCTGGGTATTCCGTGAATGCTATTTTTATTCAGCAATACTCCTCCTATCGCTTTTTCAATAATATTCTGTGATATTGGCACTCTCTCAATTTTTTTGTAATTTCTCATTAAAATCGTAGCTTGAAATCTACTGTTTGTAAATTTTAGACCAAAACTTAAAAATTTGGTTAAAAACACCTAAACATACTTAAACTAAGTGACAAGTAACCGCGAAAACAAACCTACACTTCGCCGATATGGTACGTTGCTTTTTATACATAGCGTATTGCATTAGCCAACACGCCCCGGGAAAAAGTAGCCATTACGCCCCGGGGGTGTTCGGCAAATATTTGCCTTTTTTTTAACAATACCGGAAGTGTGAATCAAAAATCTCGAATTGTCCCTTAAAAACAAACGTGTCAAGATCGAAACCTCATTTCAGTTTCTTTTTTAAAGCTATTTTTCAAAAAAATAGAACGAAAAAACGAAAATTTTGAAAAGTTACTTTCGTATGTCAAAAATAGTTTTTCTACTATATTTCTTACAATAATGAATAAATATTAATGAAACTTCCGACAAACTTGCAGTATACCAAGTACAATAACTTGTCTATTGTGCGAAATTATTACAATTTACGGTTTTTAAACAAATTACAATTATTCATTACGCCCCTTAGCCATTACGCCCCGGTCTCCCCTATCGTTTTTGTAGTCTTTTATTTTTTCAATGTTTTTACAAAATTTCTTTAGAAAATTAATACTTTTTGTATTTTTACTTTTATTTCTTTATTTTTGTTTAATTTCATTAAAAATCATCACTTCACAAATATATTGTTTACTTTATGCGAAACGTCATTCTGTAAAGTACATGCATTTTCTGTTAGGGGCGTCGTGATCGGTACATGATAATTCTCTATTTGATTCCCAAAACCTGTAGCTATGTGCTAAACAAGAGTAATTGCTCCTTAAACTACTTCGTGGTATTGTACTAAAATTTATCGTCTGTACATAAACATAAACTAGAAATAAAATCAAAGGTGGAAGAAGTAGTCAAATCAATAAATAGGCTAGAATTGAAAGAAATGCAACGAGTGTCATGGTTTACATTTCAGCCGCAGAAGCGTTGTCATTGTTAGTTTTGCACATATAAGGTCTTCTTGTACTACTTCCTGCTGGTATTATTAATTGAGACCGCTCGTAAGGAGAATTATTTGATCGAAATGCTCAACTATTTAAATCAACACTAAAAGACATTTGATTTTGCCATAATGCCAAAAAAATTAGCTGGTATAAATCTGCCACATTTTATGAATAGATTTGTAACGGAGAAGCAAATTTAAGAGAAATGATAGAGTTTATTCTACGAGGAGTTGCTAACTTTTGTTGAGTTCTGACTTCAGTTGTGTGGAGTATTCGATATTGAAATAATAAAGATTTGTTAATGAAATTTTTGTGTAGTGATTATTATTGATGGATCAATAAGTAGTTGCAGATGGGTGATTATTTAGACTTAGAGTATGGAAGTGTATCTTTCTGTTGACAAAAGTCGTGTTTCGAGTATTTACACGTATTATACACGAGTATTATACGTGTATTTACACGTGTATTCACATGTGTATTAACATGTGTACAAATTTACACGTTTTTATTTTCAATAGGGTGGCGTTTCACTGCTACGTTAGTGCTAAAATTTTGATTATTGACGAATAAGGGAAAATGATAAATTGATATGTGCAATAATTTTTTATTTATCATTTAAACAATCGTTATAATATATTTTAATTTCTAGAGTCTCTTTATGTATCTTAGGATTAACGTAAGTTAATCCTATGGATATAAATAAAAAAATATCGTTAGGATATTTTTTGTATGTCCAAAGGATATCTTTTGGATATAAAATAGGGTCTCCACCTTTTTCAGGCGTTTCAGCCGGCCGTCTATGCATTACCGAAGGGAGATAGGTGTCCTCAGCTTAAAATCCCCGTACAGAATCATTATAGGATCCTCTCGGGATACTGTGTAGGATTCTCTTAAATAGGGTTCCTGTGCAGGTTCCGATGCAGGAACCTTAGCTATCAAAGGTTCCTGTAAAGGCTCCTATACAGGCACACTTGCAGGATCCTGTACAGGAAACTTTTTAATTTTTTAAATTTTTATATGTTAAGCAACATTTAACATACATAGATTTCATATTTCAATATGTTATGCTCCTATAACAATGTTGGACAGAAAAAAGTATTATGCATTCGAAAAACTCTTAAAAAACTACTGCGCAGGAGTTAAAAATATAAATAAATTAGTTGAGGAAAGCGTGTAGGATCCTTTACGGGTTCCTTACAGATTCCTTTACACTTAAGTACCTGCAGTATACAAGACAGGCAAAGGTTCCTGCACAGGAACTTTTAAAAAATTTCATGTACAGTATCCTTTAAGTGTTCCTGTACGGGAACCTTTACAGAAATCTTTGATAGCTAAGGTTCCTGCATTAGAACCTGTACAGGACCCCTGTCCCAATACCCCGTACGGGATCCTGTATGGGATACTGCCCAGGACCTGCACAGGATCCTGTGCGGATACCCCCTTTAAGGATCCTGTACGGGGATTTTAAGCTGGGTTAATACATGGGAAACAAGTTTTGTTTCAGCCGACGAAAACCGGGCAAGGTGTTAGCCCTACAGTACAACAATTTTTTAGGCAAATAATATTCCTCACCTTCTACAACACTTTTCTTCTTAGGAGTCAGAAGTTTTCTAGGTGACCTATCCGGCAATGGAATTAACTTTCCCGTGTTTTTAATGCAACGATTTACAAGTACAGAACGGGTCCAAACAGCGGCTGCTAAGTACTTTACGAACTTTGAGTCATCTAGAGTGTTAATTACATCCCATGTGTCTTTGAACCTGAAGTTTTATTGTTAACTCATTTTGATACGGAACTCAAAACAATAAACAACTTAAATGAATTCAGGTTTTTTCTGTGTAAAGAAAAAAAAATATTTTTCGCATTTTTTTATTTTTCAAAAGTAAGTCTTTTTTCAATATATTCGGACTTTAAAATACCAATTATTTCGAAATTTCTGGTAGTAGATTAAAAATACGTCAACCAAAATAATTTTAAATATAATATTTAATATGGGACTTTTAAGGTATTTCTCCGGGTGCTACTCTTGAAAAAATTGATTTTCCCTAGATTTTCTTCAAATCTTGAGAAAATTTTTCTTCGGGTGCTCTTTAAATGTGGTAAAAATTTGAAAACCTTTTGCCATGTTAAAAACGAGATATTGTGGTTGACATTTTTTATTTTTAACCCTCAAAGCGCACACTTCCTAAACTCAAAAAATCAAATTTTAAAATAACTGTATTAGAACAAAAAGTTTAACTAATGTCATTCATGGAACATAAAACTAGGTAGAGTAGAACGGAGTGAGGCAGCCAACTGCTTCTTATTGCTGCATAAATTTTTCAAATAGTGAGCCATTGATAATTTAGAGTGCTTATGGTCTTTTACTTTAGATGTTAAAAGATAAGCGTAATTGCTGCAGGAGTTTAGCAGTGACAGTGTAATTTATGAAAAACAGACTTTTGGATGTAACTTTTTTAAGAGTAATTTTTGTCATTTTAGTTGATTTAAGTTACACGAATAAAATTCATGTAAGTGTTTTTTAATGCAGAATTTAGTGCTGAAGACGATGGTGTAAATAAAATTGCAATATTTTTAATATTACGGTTTTTGTGAAAGTTTTCATGAAAAAATGCTTGTGGGGTTAGGCAGCCAACGCTAAATTTTTTGTCTTTTTGTGTTGATTCTATTGGTTTTTCTAAATGTTTTTTTATTTTTTTCCTACTCCAATCAATATAAAACTTAAAAACATTGAATTTTATGAACCATTTTCTTTTTAAGAAAAAAAAATTTATATTTACTTAAAATGTAGAATTAGATTTCATTAATGTTATTATTATAATATTATTCAACTGTACATTTTTTTAACAAAAAAAGTAAATTAAGGACAACTATCTTGTTATGTTTCACTGATTTTTATTTTAAGTTATGTTAATTCACTAATAAAACAGTTGGCTGTCTCACCCCACGTTTTTGCAACTATGTCAAAAACTTGGTCCTTTGGAAAAACGGTTGGAGAAATTTTTAAGTGTAACCTACGTCAGAATGTCCTATGACGATTTTTTAGCCCAAAAGACAAGGTTTTTAACACGACATTGAAATTGAAAAAACCTTTTCAAATAATTGCCTCGCAAACCAAAATGTATCGTCTTGGCTGCCTCGCCCCGTTCTACTCTACGCAAGGAACCGCCTAAAAGGTTCAAATGTTACATTTTCACGAATTTAAAACGAAATATTAGTGTGCAAAGATTTAAAAGTGGGTGTCTAACACCTAGGACACGCTTTACAGGTTAACATAATCGCATATAGAAGATAAAATTTGAAGTTGAATAGCTCAAAATTAATTTATAAAAAGGCGTTTTTTAGATTTTTGAGATTAAATTTGACATCGAAATATATGAAAATATAAAATAAAAAAATTTTCATAGACACAATCCTTCCTCAATGAAGAAGCAAAATAAAAATAATAAAATGACATCATTAAAAAATAGTAATTATGTTACATTAAACGTCCAAGTAACGTACCATTCTTAGAAAATACGTACGAATACATATATATATATATATATATACCTTTCTTCCACCTTTTTTAGTCTCAGTAACTATTGAATATTTTTTAATAGTTTCTTTTTCACATTCACTATCTTCAGAGTCTAGAATAAAAGAACAGTCAGAATTTAGGCGTTTTCTTGTATTTTAATTACTAGAGTTGCAGTCAAAATAAATTAATTGTTTCCCTTTATTAATTATAAAAAATGACTAGAGTATAATTAATTAATTTTATAATGAGTTTTATATATTTAACGAAAATTGCAATTAAAATCATTGGTACAAATAATCAAAGAAATTTTTCTTTAACCCATGAAAATGCAAAAATTCCTTTGATTCATCGACAATTTCTTTAAAATAAAGAAACTTATTTCTGAAGAATTTCTGAAAAATTAATGTTCCAAAACATTTTGTTGTTGTGTATATATACTTATTTTTAGGCAAATTCAGTTATGTGTGTTGTGCAAAAAGGTCTGTGATCGTCGAGGATAAGCACGTTTCAGTATTGTGTTTGTATTTAATAACCGCACCTCGAGTCTCACATTGCTCTGCAATTTCTGCAAACTTTTTATTTTTTTAGTCAAATGTTTTTCAATACTGAACTATAGCTATCTTCTTGAACAATCTATTGATAATTTAAATATATTATTTTTATAACAAGTAGTGAACAAAATACTTTAGTTATTCTTATGCCCTTCCTACAAACGTACAAAAGGAGATCTGGTGGTAGTGAAATGTATATTTCATGTAAATCAAGCACCTGATCGTAATTATTAATCGCCTTCCTATTGGACTTACAAAAGAAAAAAGATGGACATAGATAACGTTTATTGGTCGTTAAAAATTATGAAAAATACATTTTCAGTGAAAATCTCATTCTTTGATAAGTACAATTTAAAAAAATGGGATGTTATAATGTTAAGTGAAACGTGGGTGGAAGGGAAGGATTGGGAGAGAACAAAGAGGAAATTACCGAAAGGGTATAAATGGGCAATGCAGGGGGCGAAAAGGGATCACGTAAAGGGTAGAAGCTCTGGGGGGATGATTTCGGGGGTGAGGGATAATATTAAGGAAATTGAGGGAGAGGAGGAATGGAGAAAGGAGGATAGTATGGTGAGAAGAATAAGGGTTGGAGGACAGAATTTAAATGTGGTAGGGATTTACAGAAGAAGGGGGGATAGTAAGGGTTGGAAGGTGGTAGAGGAATGGATGGAAAGAGGGAAAGATGAACTAACTTTAATTGGGGGGGATTTTAATGCATGGACGGGAGAGCTCGGTGGGGGGGATTGGGATCAAGAAGAACAAAAATATCAAAGGAAATCAAAACATAAGGGGGTAGATAAAGAGGGTAGAAAAATGATAAATATAATAAGGGAGGGGGGTTGGTCGATTTGTAATGGGTGTACAAAGGGGGACATGGGGGGAGAGTTTACATTTGTGGGAAAAGGGCAGACGGTGATTGATTACGTAATAGCTGATGAAAAAACAAAAGGGATAATAAGGAAATTAGAGGTGGGAAATGAGCCAGATTCAGGGCATTTTCCACTGATAGTAGAAGTAGAAGGGTCAAGGGAAAGAATGGAAAGAAAAAGAGAAAGGGCAACAAGGAAGGATAAAATGGGAAAGTGGGATATACAGGATCTGATGGAGTTTGAAGGGAGGGTTAAGGAAAGAAGTAGCTATTTTGAGGAGGGAGGGGGAGTAAATTACAGATGGGATAGGTTAAAAAAAGTTGTTGGTGAGGTAAAAAGGGAAATGGAGAAGGAGAGAGAGGGAAAAATGGAAACCAGAAAAGGATGGTGGGACGAAGAGTGTGAGAGGAGTAGAAAAGAGTTGAGAGAATGCATAAAGAAGTGGAGAAAAGGGGTAATGAAGAAAAAAGAGTATAACAAAAAGCACAAGGAGCATGGGAGATTGGTGAGGAGGAAAAGAGAGGAAGGCAAGGAGCGGTATGTAAAGGAGGTGGAAAAGGCAATTGAAGAGGGTAGGGAATGGGAGGTCATTAATAGGGAAAGAAAGAAAGGAAGAGAAATAAATAAAGAAATTAAGATGGAGGATTGGACGAACTACTTTAAGGGATTAAGTGGGGGAATGGGACATAGAATAAGAGGAGAGGGAAGGAGGAGAGAAGTAGAAAAGGATCAGACGGAGATAAGCAGGAAAGAGGTCAACGAGGCGATACAAAGGTTAAAGAGAGGGAAGGCAGCAGGAGAGGACGGAATGGAGGGTGAATGTTTAAAATATGGGGGGGAAGTGGTAAGAGAGGAGATGTGGAGGATCGTGAATATGGTGTGGGGTGGGGAGGGATGGCCAGAAGCATGGAAGACAGGGTTAATAGCGCCGATTATTAAAAAGGGAGAAGGAAAGAGAGTGGAAGAGTATAGGGGAGTGACGTTGATGCCAGTTGGATATAAAGTGTATGCGGAGATAATAAGAAGGAGATTAGAGGAAAAGGTGGAAGAGTTAGGATGCATACCTCATAACCAAACTGGCTTCAGAAAGGAAATGGGAACGATGGACAATATTTACGTCCTGAATTATTTAGTGAATAGAAATTTGGGGAGAAGTAAGGGCAAGTTGGTGGCGTCCTTTGTGGATTTAAAAGCGGCATTCCCATCAGTAAACAGGGGAATTCTATGGATGGTGTTAAGAGAGAGAGGTATAGAGGATGGGTTGGTGGAGAGGATAAAGGAGCTATACGAAGACACCAAAGAAAGGGTAAAAATAGGAGAAAGGTTGGGACGGGAATTTTGGTTGGGTAGAGGGCTGAGGCAGGGCTGCCCCCTGAGTCCAATATTGTTTAACATGTTGATTGCGGATCTGGAAGAAAGAATGAGTAAGAGAGGGAAGGGGGGTGTGATTTTAAGGAATGGAAGAATATATACTCTAGCATATGCGGATGATGTAGTTTTGATGGCTGAAGATGAAAGTGGAATGAAATTATTAATGAAAGAGTTTGAGAAATATGTGAGAGAGAAAGATTTAAGTGTGAATGTAGAGAAGACAAAGGTGGTAAGATTTAGAAAGAAAAATGATAAGGAAAAAATAGAATGGAGGATGAATGGGAAGAATGTGGAAGAGGTGAATGAGTTTTGTTATTTAGGGTATTGGTTTATGTGCAATGGAAAGCAGGATCTGAATGTGGCTATGAGAGTGGAAAAGGGGGGCAAGGCGATGGGCCAGGTATGGGGAATTGGAAAAAGAAGGTTTCAGGATGACTGGAAAAAAAGAGTGTGGTTGTTCGATGCGTTGGTATGGTCGATAATAAGTTATGGAGTGGAGGTATGGGGATGGAGTGAAATAGGAAAATTGGAAAGCATGCATGAGAAATTCTTGAGATGGACGATGGGGGTAAGCTGGAATTGCCCGGGGTATATGGTGAGGGAAGAATTGGGCAGGGAAAAGATGGTCATGAAACAGAGAAGGAGAGCGAAAAATTATGAGGAAAAACTAGAGCAAGGAAGGGGAAGTAAAATAGCGGGGATGTGTTGGAGACTTATTAAGGAAGGAGAGGGAGGGTGTAAAAGGTGGGAAAGGGAAAGAAAGAAAGCAATAAGGGAAGGGGGGAAAGGTAGAGAAAAGGGGAAAGAAATAATAGAGATCTGGGGTAAATGCGAAAGGGAGGAAAGATGGAAAAAGGTAATGGAGTCTAAATACAACAGATGGTATAAAATGATAAAAGAAGAGGGATTGCCGAAATATTTGGGGAGGAAGATGAAGTATGAAAGGTGGAGTAGGGTGTGTAGGTTTAGAATGGGGGAAGGGATGAGAGAATGTAAGTACTGGATGGAAGAGGATGAGAGAAAGTGTAGAATATGTGATTATGAAATAGAGGATTGGGAACATGTTTTGGAAAGGTGTGGTAGTGGACGAATAGATGAAGAGAAAAGTGTGACTGAAAGAGTGATGTGGATATTAGATGAGAATGGTCAGGGTGAAAGATGGATGAATGATTTAGAGGAATTGAGAAGAAAAAGGAAGGAGGGATTAATGTAAAGTCGTGACGTAGGGAGGGATTTAGATTAAGTCTTATGACGATGCCAGAAAGGGCAAAAGAGAACTGGAAACGGAAGCCCTGGCACTGGTTAAAGAAGCGCAATAGATTTTAGTTTGTTTTAGAAATGTAATAATAGGTAGTTTTAAGCTAGGTATTATAAGTTGCGGTAGATGTTAAGAAAAATGTATTATAGATTAAGTTTTTATGTATGGTTGGAAATCTCGAACCCTGTATAATGCAGGGAGAGTAAATAAATAATAATATTATATGATTCAATGCTAGCCTTTAAAATGAACACATATGTGTGGGTTGTGAAATTTTTAGAGAGTATATGATAGAAAGATTAAGAAAATGTTTTAAATCAAGTTCCCAACTTGGCCCTATAAATCAAATTCTGTAAAGATTTGATAACATTTAAATAAAATATTCTCTATTCTGATTTAGAATTACGTAATTTCTATAGTAAATGTTACTATTTTTTTAATTAAAATATGTAGTTAAACACATACCAGAATCATTCATGAATTTACGATCCCGTTTTGTAATTTTGTGGTTTATTGATTTCTCCTTTGACTTAGCTATTCTTACTTTCTGCTTTTTAACTGGGATAGCGCAATCGTCAGATGCATCATCACTCTCTAAATTAACTATTAGTTAATAAAGTAATAAAGAATCATTCACCTATTACATCATAGGTCGACAAGATAAAGGGTTCAAATATATGTTTATTTTGTGAAAAAGTCACATAGGATCCGATAAGGAAAAGGTCCTTTAAAGAACACTTGCAGTAACCCATAAAGGATCCCGTGTGAGATATATTATGTAGGATTTCACTTAACATAAAAAATTTGAGAAATTACAAAATTAAAAAAGTTTTTGAGTTTTCTTATTTAAAAAATTTTTTAAATCTTAAAAAAATAAAAAATTGAATTTCAAATCTTTAGGTAAAACAATGTTTTTATGAAGAAGCAATTAAGAACAAATTTTAGAATAATTACTTTGATTTTTCAAATTTTTAAAGAAAATAGTGGGATTAATTAGTTCATAATAACATAATTATAATTTGCAAAAATTAATTTAAAATACTAGAAAAATTCAGATAATTTTTTAGTCTTATTTGAATTTTGAGTATAAAGAAAACAATCAAAAACTCTTACCAATTACTTGTTTTTTATTTTCTTTATGAGAAGGCTTCTGAATTTCTGAAGCTGTATACAAAAATTGGTTATACAATTGAAATTAAAATTTTCCTAATTATACAAAATATTACAGAAAAAATATTACACCTGAATTAGAATTATCACATATCTTTTTTTGGGCAGATGGAGAGACTTTATTTCCTTGCAATTTTTCGCCGTCGTTCATTGACTCATCGCCTTTTATTAAAGATAAAATTCAAGAAAGATAAAGTAATGAATAAGTATAAAAAAGTCTTTCGTTGTAGAAGGATATAATAATTAATTTCAAGAATTTTGTTTTAAAAGTAAATAATTTCACAAGTAAAATTTCTCTCTGTGTCATGAAAGTAATTAAAATAAATAACAAATTGCATCTACAATTAAAATTCATAGTAAAAACTGTTTATGTTTTAAAATAATTTGATAATATACCAGACTGCGAAATGTAACTTTTTGAAGTCGGTTGAGGAGAAAAGGGATGAAGATTATCCTCACTACCCTTCATCGAATCATCGCTATCTAAAGTAAAATAAAACAATGCGTAAACTATATAAACAATATAACAATATAATATAATATACTTATATCTATAAGTAATTATAGATAAAACTATAAAGTACAGGCCACAGTGATAGTTTATCCTACTAATATAGGATATTAGTAGGATTTGGAGCCTATAAATGTCTATATATGTCCAATAAGATATGATTAAGTTATGAAAAATGCAATAATATTTTATCATATAATAAAAAGCAATACCTTGAAGAACTTCAATTTCTTCTGTATTAACAGAAGTTGCCTTGGAAAGTTTAACTAAATAAAAAATTAAATCAATATACACAATAATACTTCTCATTACATTGGCACTCAAAAAAATTGATGTTCTGATCTTAAGAGTGTAACTACTATATCACTATCTTATTTTTTTGTGGTCGCAGAAACCGAATCTAAAATTTATTAAAAGTTATATTTTTGAATAAAACTCGAAAGAAAGCTAAAAATTTGACTCCAAAATTTTTAAATTATGAAAAATTCTGATTTCTAAGGATTACCAAGATTACTTCATGATTTTAGTGTCGATGAAGTCCAATCTAAGTATTTTTAATCTTATCACTTCCGGCTTTTGAAATAACCATGAAAGAGATGAGAACATATATTTTTTTGTGTACCTGTGTTGTGTACTTATTGCTTTATGGAAATACTATGAAATACCAAATTTAGAAGGATGCCTCTTTAGCAATGGTGAAGGAGCATCGCTTGAAGTATTTTCAAGTTCATTGTCGTCGCCTGTCACCAAACCATCCATTTCTATGAAATTTTTTTAGTAAAATAAAATCAGCTATTAATCAAAATAATTATAATTGTTTTAATTAAACATATATATAAATATATATATGGTCAATTTAATATTTCGATAAACATTTAATCTAATAAAACGATTTTTAATGTCAAGTAAGTTTTTTAAAACACTTTAAGAACCAGTTAAGTCAAAAACCTTCTATAATAATTAAGACAAGTATTGATGTCACAGCTAAACTTAAAATTCATACCTTCTTCTGTGCGAGATATTTGCTTTTCCAAAGTAGTTGGATTACCACGTTGTAAAACTACTTAAACGATTACATGATTATTATTAATCAGGTTTAGGGTAGTTGCACTAGTAAAAGAATTAACATTAGTAAAAGAACAAATTGTTAATTAATCATAATGTTCAACAAATTACAATTTTTAGAATTGTAAAAAAATACTTTTCGATCCTAATTTGTTATAGATTTAGTTTATGATAAAACATTAGATTCAAAATGAAAATAAGTTTTGAGAATAATTTTTAATCAGTTATAGAATATCTGTAACATGCGCCCTTTCAAATGTTTTTTTTTACTAGTTCCACCACCGCATAATGACTTTGTATAGAAATTTATTATGTAAAAACTAAAAAAGTAATACAGTACCGGACCGAGGGTTATGAATTTCTGCCTCTGTCTGAATAGTGTTTTTCAAATTACTGCGTGTTATATTAGAATCGTGCATGGAATCATCACTTCCTATAATAGTAATTTATTAGAGCGAAATTAATGAATATTTAAAAAGAAAAAATATATTGCTTTAACTTGAAAGAAGTAATATATTACCAGATTGTGGCTGACGAATTTGAGTTAACGCCTGACGTACATATTTTGTAGGATCATAGTCGCCATCATGCATTGAATCATCACTTTCTAATTGTATTTTAATTTAATAATTAAAACTTTTAAATCTTTCAAATTTTTTTTTGTTAACTACATGGTTTAATTCACAAGAAATTGAAAAAAATATGCAATTTTCAGAGATTCCCTTCACTGTAACTCTCTAATGGGTTCGACTTATGTAGAATCCATTGAGGAGTAATTTGAAATTTAACTCCCTTTCTTTACACTGAATTAATCTTTTCAATTTATTAAATTAAATAATAGAGTTGAAATTATCGATCTCATTCAACCGTATTATTAAAGTTTTTATATCTTAACCTATATTTGTTGATTTATTTTAGGAAAAGTGATAAAGAAATAGGATTTTTTTAGAGAATTCATTTAGTACATATTACATATTTCCTGCAACGAAAATTCTCCGGACTATAAGCTTAGGAAATACATATACGACGGCTCACAGAAAGACGTACATTAACTCTCGAATATGGATTTAACAAAAAACGTTTTAGATGTTAAGCCTACATAACTTGGTGAAGACTTCCCATTCTTTGTTCAAGAAAGATTTCAAAATTTATTGAAGAATTGAGGATTCGAAAAAAATTTGTATTTTCAGAAAAGTTTAATATTCATTAAAGAATTTTCAGGAGTTTTTGCTATGGCTTTGAAATAATTGTCCTTGACGCCGCGACTGAATATCTCAGTCGCTGCGTGCTGAAGAATAAAATTTAACTGCCAAGGAAAACGTAGCGTAACCTATAGATATACAGCACCTGTTAGCGAGTTCAAGTATTTAAACAGAGAGAAAAAACAAGGCTTTTCCCTGTGACTTCATTTCACGCTTTTTTCAGGTAGCAGTTTCACCTGATTTCCCGATGAATTTCTCGCTTTTAACGATTAGGCCACCGCTTCGCCCTTATTGGCCTAAGCTCGTTGCAAGAATCTCACCGGGAAAAACCGTGAGCGTCCTGCCTTTGCACTGTGATAATTTTCACGCAGTAAAAGCATATTTTTTCATGGGGAAAAGCCTTGTTTTTTCTCTCCGTGCAAGCAAGCAAATTTTTTTTCTTGAGTTCATATCTTTCGATTCATTTACCAGTTTTGTAATTTTTCATGAAAATTCAATAAGTTGTCCAAAAATTTACTACAGATCTTCTTGAAAAGCTTGAAATAATATTTCAATCTACGGTTTTCCCATAACCCCAATTCTTAAATAAATTTTGTAAGTATTCTTGAACAAAGAATAAATTTTCAACTTAATTATTGACCCTTGATAATAATACTTTTAAATCTGTCAATATTACCAGAATCGAGAGAAAGCTTTCGTGACTTCTTTTGCAAAGCAGAATGAATATCCTTCTCGACAATTTTCTTATTGTCTGCCATGAAAACAGTAACTATTAAATCGTCATCATCATCTGAGCTTATAATTTCCTTCCTATTCAAAGAAGTACTTGGCACATTCTGTGAAGCTGTTTACAGATATAGAAAATAGAAAAAAATTTCTTGAAGAATAATTTTCTTTAAAAAAAACGAAAAAATTTATATTTAAAAAAATTGCTGCTCTTATAATTTTAAATAATTATAGGTTGTATAATAATTAGTGTAAAACTTTTAGAACTTATAATATTAGAGTTAATGTAGCTTCGCGTAATGAAATTAAGCACTTTCATGAACCTCATGCCAAAGTAAAAAGCACATTATGTCTATTATTTCTTTTAGTGTAAAAAATTCAAGGCTCAACTTGTAATGATAAAAGATGAAACTTTTAGTTAATTGGATGCGTATCAAATTCAGTCAAATCCATACATAATTTAAGTGCAAGTTTTAGCTTCAAAAAAAATTTAACATTTATTTTTTAAAATTAAGTCGGTGCTGATAACTGGGTGTCAGTTTCAGCTGGATATAACTATTTGATTTTCTAAAAATTGAAAAATCTTAATTTAAATTCTTTTCTATCATAGAAGAATCTAATCTAATCTAATGTAATCTAATGAATTAGCGAGATCAAGCTGGATATTCCCAAAAGGGAAAGTTGGCACTTAGATTAGAGAATCCATTGTACAAAGCTCCAGCTTGCTCGTTTACAACAACCCATTAGAGTCCTGTTCTTCTCCAGAAGTCCAGTATTTCCTCTATAGATAGGTTGCTCACCTGCATAGAGTCTATAATTGCTTGACCCAAGCTAGAAAGTCTGATCCTAGCTAATGCCGAGCATTCAGATAATATGTGAGAGGACGTCTCGTCACTCGTCCCACACAGTCTGCACATAGGTGAGACTTTGTTTCCTATTTTATGCTGATGATAATTCAAAAGCCCATGTCCTGTAAAGAGGCGAACAATTGTTTGAACAACTCTGATCTTATCGAGTTTTAGGAGATCGCTCGCTCGCCTCTTGTTGGGCACTAAACCGAACAGAGCCTTCGCTTGCCTTCGCACCGCAATACCCGCCCAATACTTTTCATATTCCCTTTGACCCCATCTTTCAATGTCTCCCTTAACAATACACGGCATTAATGTCACTGCTGGTTCAGGACCGAAAAATACCGTTTCAGAACCTATTTTTGCCAAAATGTCCACCCTTTCATTGCTCCTGATGCCCGAGTGGTCCGGTACCCAGATCAACGAAAGTTTATTTACTGAACCTAACTCGTCTAGTACGCTACGGCATTCCCAGACAAGTTTCGATTCTATTGTGGGATTCTTTAGAGCCCTTAGGGCCGCCTGACTATCCGCACAAATACTAATTCTTTTGCCCCTTGTCCCTTTTTGAATGGACATTTGGTCACAAGTTAAAATCGCGCAGACCTCGGTCTACCAAACCCTGGCATATTGTCCTAGTGACTCAGCCACTTTAAAGCAGCCAGTTTTTCAATATATTCCGAAGCCAGCACCACAATCCATCTTGGAGCCGTCCGCGTACCACACATCGTCCCCAAGTGGAAACCCCTTTTTCCAATCTAATCTGGAAGGTATTATCTTGAAGCGAGGTTTAAATTTCACCCTCTTGATCATCCTATCTTGCACCATACTTACTTCTGGAATTGATAGGATTGAACGTGGGAGCTTGGTGTGTTTAACACTTGACTTCCACTTTCCATGCGCGTTTAGCCTGCTCATAGTAAGGGCCGCTATAGGTGTGGTCCTCATGGCGCCTGTAATACCCCTAAAAACCGTTGCTTGGAGTTGGTCCAGTTTCTCTTTGACCGTGATCAATTGAGTCCTAGACCACCAAACCTATATTCCAAACCACCAAAACTACTATATTCGTTTTCTCTGGATTCACAGAAAGTCCAGTCTGACTAAGCACGCTAAGCACCACAATAGAGGAGAGAGAACTCCTCCTTGTGGGCATCCTTTAGAGACGACGCCTGTTAGTCTGGCCTCATCATATTCTGCTTCGATAGCTCTCTCGCGAAGAATGCTGTCGATCCATTTAATTAGTGGCTCGGGCACGCCTCGCTTTCTGGCTGCCCTGCAGATAGCTTCGCTAGAGGTGTTAGGAAAGGCACCTTAAATATCAAGAAAGGTAACCACCGTAAAACCCCCCCCTGTTAATTTGCTCCTCTATTCTACCTACTGCAGAGTGAGGGCTGATTCTACTGAGAAACCTGCTCTTTACGCATGTTGTCCCGAGTGCAAGGGGTAATCCCTCAGATATTCCTGTCTGATAAAATTTTCCACCAGTTTTTCTAACGCCTTTAATATAAAGGAGGTTAGACTAATTGGTCTGAAGTCCTTTACAGCAGTATTCCCTGTGCGACCGGCCTTCGGGATAAATACCACCCTCGTCCTTGTCCAGGACTCAGGTGTATAACCAAGAGCAATACATGCTCTCATGATTTCACATAAGGGTAATCTAATACAATCCAATCCTCTTCGTAAAAGGACCGGATATATACCGTCCCCCCTGAGGCTTTAAAAGATTTGAAAGAGCCTATTGCCCAATCAATACCCTTTGTAGTCACAACTCTGGCTGCAAGTTTCTAGTGTTCCCGGTTTGTTCGGGATCTACGTGGATTGGGTGGCGAGACTCGCGCCTCAATCGCCATGGCACAGCCAAACGAGCCATGGAAGGGTTTTTTCTTGGTCAAACTCCCTTCAACAGGAAATCTTCAGAATGAACCCGCGGTTAAGCCTCTGTTCATCCCGTCTCTCCCGATAACCTCTCGAAATTCTTGAGCGGCCGACCCATTGTGAAGGGTTCGCCCCCTCAATCGCCACGAGAGACATCGAAAAGTAGTTTCCTGGTGGGAAAAGAGACCCTCAATAAAGAAGAAAAAAGAATTTAATTTTTCAAAGATTCAACAAATTTTCTTTAACTTACTTCCAAAAAATGTCAATTTTCTTTTAGAGCTCAATCCCTGTGTCGAATTTAAATTACCTTGCAACAATTTGATAAAATTCTGAGCTTCTTCTAACTTTTGTTTTAAATCAATCATTTCTAAGTTTTCAGCATTTTTGTCTTTTGATTCTAATAGAGTTGAGTGGGACAAATAAGTTGCCTTTTTAGACTCAAATATGACTTCCTCTAGACTTTTTTGAGATTTCGCTACCAAGGTTTTTTTGTCCTGTATTTTTTTAAATTTTATAAACTTTAAAACAATAATTTTAATAAAAACTAATATTAATATTTGTTTTTCGTGGTTTTATATAATTAGGATTAAATAAAACTAAGAGATAATACAAATAAAAGTGGAGCGTGGACTTGTATGTTGTAGATAGATAGAAGAATTTTGGTAGTCAGTTTAATCTATATAAAAATGATATTTCAGGCAATTCAGAAAATATATTAAAAATATTAAACTTTGAAATATGGTTGTAAATGAATTTTCCCTAACACCCGTTCTGAAACTGCAGCTTTCAAGGGTTACAAACCGTGGCGAAAGTGATACTTTTCACAACTGTTTGAAAAATCGTGGTGAAAGTAAATTGCTGGAGAATCTGTAGTATTTACTTATGTATTATTGTTATTTTTATTTTAAAAGGTTAAAATAATCCATGTTGATATTATTTTTGACGGAACATAATTTTACTAACTACCTTAACTAACTAAACTAACTAAACCGACGAACTAAGTAACTTAATTAACTAACTAACTAAACTTACTAAGTTACAAAATTAACTAAATTATCTAGCTAAAGAAACTAACCAAAATAACAATCTAACTTATTAACTAACAAAACAATTTAAACTAACTAGCTAAAAAAACTAAATAAATAACTTATTTGTACACATAATTTGTGGTGTTATTTTCCTGTTTCCTATTTACTAACTTATATAAAATTTCCAAAGCAACCTAAAATATTATTAAAAATTAAATTGTTAGTTCTAATCTAATCTATCAACCGAGATCGAGCTGGATTTTCTTTAAGAGGGGAAAGTGTGCACCTAAGTTATAAAACCCATTGTACCAAACTCCAGCTCGCTCGTTTATAGCAACCCATTAGAGTCCTGTTCTTCATCAGAAGTCTAGTATCTCTTCTACCGATAGGTTGCTAACCTGCTTAGAGTTAATAATTGCTTGACCACAGCTAGATAACCTAATCCTAGCTAACGCTGGGCATTTATTCTGATAATATGTGAGTCGAAGTTTCGTTACTCTCTCCACACAGTCTGCACATAGGTGAAACCTGTCTGCCTATGTTATGCTGATTGTAATTCAATAGTCCAGGACATGTAAGTAGACGAACTACGGTTCTAAATCTGATCTTATCGAGTTTTAGGAGAGCGCTCGCTCGCCTCTTGTTGAGTGCTATCCCCAACAGAGTTTTTGCTTGCCACCCACCCCAACAATCGCCCAAAACTTCTCATGCTCCTTTTGACCCCATCTTTCTATGGCTCCCTTAACCAAGCTCGGCATTATTGCCACTGCTGGTTCAGGACCTATAAATTCTGTTCCGAAGCCGATTTTCGCCAAGACATCTACTCTTTCATTACCCTTGATTCCCGAGTGACCCGGTATCCAAATCAGTGAAAGTTTATTTGCTGAACACCACTCATCTAGTAGTACTTCGCCCCCAAGTGGAAAACCTTTCTTCCAGTCTAATCTGGAAGGTATTATCTTGAAGCGAGGTTTAAATTTCACCCTCTTGATCATCCTATCTTGCACCATACTTAATTCTGGAATTGATAGGATTGAACGTGGGAGGTTGGTGTGTTTACCACTTGACTTTCACTTTCCCTGCGCGTTTAGCCTGCTCATAGTAAGGGCCGCCTTTTTCACCGCAGTAATATATAGAGGTACTTCGGCCAGTATGAATCCCAACGCCGCTATAGGCGTGGTCCTCATAGTGACTGTAATACCCCTAAACACCATTGCTTGGAGTTTGTCCTAGCTATTGAGGTGTCTAATTAACTTATCTGCCACCAAGCTCCACAGTAAAAGAGAGAGGACTCCTCCCTGTGGGCATCCTTTTGAGACAAGGCCTGTTACCGTAGCCTCACCATACTCCGCTTCCAGGACCCTTTCGCGAAGCATGCTGTCGATCCACTTAACTAGCGGCTCGGGCACACCTCGCATCCTGGCTGCCCTACAGATAGCTTTGCTAGAGGTGTTAGGGAAGGCACCTACGATATCAAGAAAGATACCAAACGCATAGGCCACCACTGCTAATTTGTCCCTCTATTCTGTCTACTGCCGAATAGAGGACTGTTTCTACTAAGAAGCCTGCTCTATATGCATGCTGTCCCTGATGAAGGGGAGAATCTCTAATACATTCCTGTCTAATAAAATTATCCGCCAGTTTCTCTAACGTCTTTAATATGAAGCAGGTTAGGCTGATTGGCCTAAAGTCCTTTGCCGCAGTATACCCTGACCGACCGGCCTTCGGAATAAACACAACCCTCGTCTTTTTCCAAGACTCCGGTGTATAACCAAGAGCTATACATGCTCTCATATTTTAACATAAGGGTAATCTAATACAATCCAATCCCTTTTGCAAAAGAACCGGATATATACCGTCCCCCCTGAAGCCTCGGTTCCTACTTAGTCCCATGCCATGGCTCTTCTCCAAACCTTCTCTAAAGTCCGGGAAGTTTACCTCCATCAGGTACTTTAGACACTCTCTTTTATCCTGGGCATACATAGAATTTCTGAGATATTCCGCTGCAAGCTCTAACTCCTCCCTTGTTCCATACGAAGTGGTTAAGCATGCCATAGAGGCCTTGAGGTCTTCACTATATGAAGCCCAGTCGGTACTCCTAGGATTACGTCCCCACTCCTGTTTCCGATCTTTCGATTCAAAATTTAAACGTAATAAGCCTGTGATCCGAGAGGGAATCTTTATCAGACACCCTACAGTCACTCACGCCATCACACAAAGTCTTAAAACAGATCGTAATCACGGTGGTCTTGAATCAACTTTGAATGAAAAGTCTTTGCACATCCCTTTTTTTTGCTGATTTGGGTTATTTGCATTCTAAATAATATGTAAAAAATTTATAGCCCATAACTTGTCGAGCCGTTTTTGAGAAAACTCATTTTGAAAAAAAATCATCAGTTTTTTATTTAAAATGTTACATATTTGTATCAAATTATGGATTTAAGCATAATATTAATTAAAATAGGGTCAGTTGGGGTAAATCCGGACAAAATACCTATTTTTCACAAATGACGTAAGTTTTTTTTATAATAAAAGGCAATTCTTTCGTTTTATACTGCATTAATTTCTTTCTTGAGTTCCCTAGATAATTCTTTATTTTTTATAAAATTTTATATTTAATTTTTTACATTTTATTGTTCGGATTTACCCCAAGATTTAGAAAATTTCTTTAAATTTGGTGTAAATCCTGACAGCTTAGTTTCTAAGAAAGATTTAAAATAAAGTTATCTTAAGTATACTACTCTATTAAGGGATAGAACAACTTGAAAAAAATTCATATTAGATGTATAAAAGTTAAATCAGTTAAGTGTTGTAGTACCATAAAAGTTAATCAATTAACGATTCAAAAAGTAATAATCAAAAACATATATAGCTTTAACAAATTTTAATGGATTTTAATATAACTTGATGAAGAAAAGTTTTTGGGATTATTGAATACGAATACAAAGTCAGATTTTGAAAATTCAAAATGCCGGATCCAATATGCCGGACTTTTTAAAAAATTAATCGAATCACAATACTTACACCACCTTTTAAAATGTAATAGAAGCTCTGTCCAGATTTACACTGTTTTTAAATTATCCTGTTGACAATTGTCGAGATAAAACCATGGAAGTAGTCAGAATCTCTTTTAAAGGATCTGAGCTTAAAATATTGACGTCGAACTGAATTTTTAATTTGTAAATTAAGATCCAACACCTTGTGTCCGTATTTGCCCACTGTCCGGATTCACCCCAACTGACCCTAATACTTTTCTTTAATTTTAAATAATATTTCTGACACAATAAGTCAGTTCTGTTTAAATTTTACAATACATGTTAAGGCACATATTTTTGCCAATTTACGAAAATTATAAAAATTACTGTACAGAAAAAAATTAACGAAAAGGTTATATATAATATATATAAAAACGGCTCGACAAGTTATGGGCTATAAATTTTTTACACATTATTTAGAATGCAAATAACCCAAATCAGCAAAAAAAATGATGTGCTAAGACATTTCATTCAAAGTTGATTCAAGACCACCGTGTAATATCCAAAACTTCCTTTCTGTTAACAGTAACGAAAGTCGGCTCATTACCCTGATTTACAATATCTAAATCTGTATGTAACAGACAATCTAAAAGTCTTCTGCCTCTGTCATTAATGTCTGTGCTACCCCAAACAACATGGTGCGCATTAGCATCACACCCTATTATCAAAGGAAGCCATTGCTTTTGGCAGTAACCCTTGAAAACCCGAGGTTCTTCAATAAAGGCTAAAGATGTCTGCATCTTTGTCAAGCTCTTGGCTAAAAAAATTGTTCGTTACAACTATAAAAACATCCAAAATGCATTTCCTCTCAAAGCATTAGGGAAAATGTTATATACAACTCATGATGAAAGAATGATTTTACTCGAGGGTTTGCTGCTCTTGCTACGCTCAAGCTGCAAACTTCTCTTTCGAAAAATCACTCACTTTTACCACTTTTGCAACGTGTCTTAATTAACACGACACAATATCAAAAGGTCTAAGTTGTTTTAAACACTAGATGCGGAGTCAAGAAAAACGGTGCACAGAAAAGTAAGCAAACTATAGTTTGCATACTTTTATGTAATAATAATGCTTGATAATAATAATAATGCTTGATATATCAAGCATTATTGTAGAGTAACACGTTTGGTTTTGTCATAATACAAACAGTTTCAATATTCTCGACCCTTTCTTTTTTAACTGAATTTTAGAATTAAGTCTTAAATTCTTTTCCAATATTCTTTAAAGTTTTTAAAAATTTGTTTTTATTTTCTCCTGAGAGAATACTTGAAAATATTCGTGTAAATCAAATAATAGTGTAATAGTTTGTAAGAAAAAGTTTTCTAAGTGAAAATGATATTAGCGTAATTAGGTATAAAATGGATTAGGTGGAGAAGAGTAATAAAAAATAAAAATATTGTAATCGTAGTAAAAACCTTTTCCTGCTGTTTTTTCCTTGCTTGTACGCTTTCGACAAATTCTGAATCAGATGATACATTTAAGTTAATAGAATTATTAAGAGCAGGGATTTTCATTCGAATATTGTTTTCCTCTTGAAACTTAATTTTTTCTTCAATCTGCTGACGAGTTTCTTTGAAAAAATTAAAATTTATATACTATACATATAAGTCGATCCATGGCACAAATTATATAATTTCAATAAATTTTTCATAAGTAATGAAACTACTTCGTCAATCTTACAATGTGAATATGCTGTTTTACATTGTAAATTATAGAAAAATCGAGCAGTAGATATCAAATAAATACAAAAGAAAATTATTACAATTTAGGATGTAGACTAAACAGTTATTACATTCTTGCTATTTTTTTATTTTCCAGTATTTTGAACTACAGTAGGACCCCGATTATCCGAGCTATTGTGGACCGGACCTACCTCGGCTAAAGCGAAAACTCGGATAAAACGAACTTTTATTATAATATATACGTAATTTAACACTTTGTTTTTAAAAAAGTCTCTACTATAATATTAATATAAAAATATTCATATTTCATAATAACTTAAGTAATTTATTAAAATAACAAAAATTTTCCAAAAAGTATTGAACATTTTTTGCTGCCGCAACTCGGATAACTCGGACACAGCCAGCCCCAATACTCTGATAATGAGGTATGTCCTCCTCTGACGCCACCTTAGATATTCGAAACCTCGGATACAGCGATCTCGGATAACCGGGATTCTACTGTACAAAATACATCTTATTTTCTATTTCAAAGTAGAATGAATTCTTTTGTGACGATAATAGAAACATTGCTTTAGCGATTGCTCTAAATAAGGTTTAGAGTAATCGTTATTAAAATTAAAATTTTTATTTAAAAAATTGCTTTCTTAAAATAAAAATAACAAAAATGTAAACAAGTTGTTCATTTCATGACCATTTCGCTTCCTCAAAATATCATAAACCAATTGCTTAATTTAATTTTAATATGTTAAGGTAATATTTCAAAAAACGCGAAATTTGAATTTTTTGTGAAAAAGAAAAATATTGATTAATTTTATAAATTTTAATGAAATGTGCACTTTGTATATATCAATCGATTCGTTTTCTTGTAAGGAATGTAATTTTGAGAATAATTTATGAAAATATTAAGAAATAAAAAAGTTATTTAAAAAAATACAAAAATTTTTTTTTTTAATTTTGAAAAAATTGTATAAAAAAAATTTTTGTGGATAAATTTGAAAATCCTTGTGTCAGATTTTAGGTATTAATGAGTGCAATAAACCTGCAAAATTTCAGGGCAATCCATTAAAATTTGTTAGAGATAATTTGTACACAATTTTTTGTGACATACACACACACACACATACATACACACACATACACACACACATACATCTGGACATTTGCTCAGAATTTAATATACATATATCCTAGATGAAAATGAGTCCATATAACCATGTTTTGAAAAATTGAAAATCGTCACGAATGCAAAGCTTCCTTATGAGGAAGCAAAAAATTGAAAAAATGTTAAATTTGAAGGCTTAGAAAGATTTAGAGGTTAATTTTCTTATAACATTAGGAAAATATTTATGATATACTAAAAAGAACTTTTTAAATGAAAAATGTTATATACAATTTTCTTATTAAAACCACGTGATAAATGATATTTATTCAATGATAACCCGGGAAATATCCGCCCCGGTGCCGGTAAACCACCGGTCCGGCTTTATTACCGGCAAGATACCGGGCCAGTGAAATTTAGACACCGGCCCAGTGCCGGTATTTCTGCTGGCTTGGAGCCGGTCCAGTTAACAATGATAACCCGGGAAATATCCGCCCCGGTGCCGGTAAACCACCGGCTCGATACCGGGCCGGTAGTAAAAATAAATTATTATTAATTATTATTATTATACATTTTTACATATATTAAACGTTAAACAATATTATTTATTAATTAATTTAATTGTAAATACTAAATACAATGCTGAAACGTATGAATTATTATTAATTATTAACGAAAAATCTAAAGACATGAGGAAAATTTAAAGCTGAATTAATAGAGTTTAATGAAATGTAATTTTTCCAACTATATAAAAATAGATTTTAAAACACAATTTTGATTTCGAGAGATTTCATTTTCTTATTCTTCCGAATGGTGTAAAAAAAATTTCAAAACATTAAATATTTAGACTTTTTAAGACACAAAAATATTATGCCGGCAAAAGTTCGTCGCCGGTGTAAAAACTGCAACGAATGCCGGAACCAGGCCGTTGCCGGGCCGGTACTAATTTTGATGCCGGCAAATGTTCATCGCCGGTGTAAAAACGGAATTAAAAAGTAGTATCGGGCCGGTGCCGGGCCGGTACTAAATTTTATGCCGGCAAATGTCCATCGCCGGTGTAAAAACCGAATTAAAAAGTAGTATCGGGCCGGTACTAAATTTTATGCCGGCAAATGTCCATCGCCGGTGTAAAAACCGAATTAAAAAGTAGTATCGGGCCGGTACTAATTTTGATGCCGGCAAATGTCCATCGCCGGTGTAAAAACGGAATTAAAAAGTAGTACCTGCCCGGTGCCGGGCCGGTACTAAATTTCATGCCGGCAAAACTCCGTCGCCGGTGTAAAAACGGTATCAAGTAGTGATACCGGGCCGGTGCCGGGCCAGTACTAATTTTGATGCCGGCAAAATCCCGTCGCCGGTGTAAAAACTGCATCGAATATCGTAACCGGGCCGGTACTAAATTTCATGCCGGCAAAACTCCGTCGCCGGTGTAAAAACGGTATCAAGTAGTGGTACCGGGCCGGTGCCGGGCCAGTACTAATTTTGATGCCGGCAAAATCCCGTCGTCGGTGTAAAAACTGCATCGAATACCGGAACTGGGCCGGTACTAAATTTCATGCCGGCAAAACTCCGTCGCCGGTGTAAAAACGGTATCAAGTAGTGGTACCGGGCCGGTGCCGGGCCGGTACTAATTTTGATGCCGGAAAAAGTCCATCGCCGGTGTAAAAACGGTATTAAAAAGTAGTACCTGCCCGGTGCCGGGCCGGTGTCTTTTATTAACCGGCCCGGTACCACAATGCCGGTACCGGGTATTGTCCGACTATACCACCGGGCCGGTGTCGAGCCGGTCGTAGGCATCGGCACATCACCGACTTTTCTGCCTGGGACAATAAGGAACATCGATGGTTTTCTTACCAATGGTTTTATTTCAACGTTGGATTAATTTACCCTTGTTCGGTTCGTTCAACCTCTGCGGTTGTTGTCTATTGATACTAGCATGAGGAAACGGCTAAAACGTTTCGAGTTTTATTAGAGGTATTAAGAATCAAGCGTATAATTATCCATATCATGTTTCGAATTATTTTCCGTTTCTTTATTTTTCGTTTATTTTCCGCAATATTAGATCTGCCACTTTAAATTTCATAAATCTAATTACATATTTGTAATCAGTGACCAGATAACCTCCTCAGAAACTATTGAAATGAAAATGAGAAACATTTTTTGTCCGACATATTGGATCCGACATTTTAAATTACTTAAATTTGATGACGGATTCGTAATCAAAGACCCGAAAACTCTCTTAAGGTACGTCAACTCAAAAAGGCAGATTAAGAAAAAAATGTGTGCCGTAAAGTGTTAATACTATTTTTGGGCTCTATCATTTCAAAAATAATAAAAAATTAACTTATTTTTCCATTATAAAAATTTTATTTTTTTGAGGTTAATTATTATTGTAATATGTTCGGAGTTTCATTTAAAAATATAATTTGAGCCCTTTAAAAAAAGTTACTGATAATAAAAATATATTTAACATTAAAATTTGGTAACTGTAAAAAATCCGAGAAACAATGACATAAATATATAAAATTGATATCTTTTGCAAAATTTTACTTTTAATTACTTTCAAATTTTTTAAATTTCTAAAAGTCAAATAAATGTAAATTTTTAGAAGATTGAGGTTAAACAGAAAACAAAATGATAATTTTATTACGCTTATTTGTGTCATAATTAATCAAAAATAATTAACATTCGTTCAAAACATAAATTTTGATAATTTTGAAAGCAAAGATATTTTTCACTGAATTAATAATTTTATTTTCAAATGTTAAAAACTAGATAGTATATTAATAATTTATAGACGTCTTCTCAGATTATAATAAGGAAAAAGTTAACACTATCTAATGTAACTTAATTAAAATTTTATGAGTTTCAGATGACAGCAATGAATAATTTTTTTTAGTAACTACATTTCATTTTTTTCGAAAATATTTCGAAGATGGTTATCTATTATTACATTTGAGTTGCATCAAAAATAGGCTCTTTAAAAATTTTGTATTCCAAAATGGTTCGTGATTTCAGTTAATAAATAATTTCGAATATTTGAAAAGAAAAACAGATCATTCAATTTTACCTTCCATAAAAATGATTTTAGCCGGATAATACTCGCTATCTGTCCATTTAACCTTGTATAATTTTCCGGGTATGTATTTCGAATTAACTAAACCTTTAATATTTTTCACGTTACAAGTGAAAAAAAAATTATCGTCTTGAAAACGAACGTGTGCGTACATTTTATTAATTTTCTAAATTGTAAATATATTAAAAATATTAAAGTTTAAATATTCACTTTTAAACATTTACTTTCAAATATTTGAAAATAGTATCTGACAGTATCTATAGAAACACGCATGAAGAATTTCGTATGTTTTGAAAATTGAAAAAGAAAAAAAAGAATTATTCCTGTCAAACTGACATACATACTGAAGTACGTATATTTCAGATTGATAGGTACAATTATTTATGTTTGTTTATTTTCTTTGATAAATATAAATAGAAGAAAAATATAAAATAATGTCGCAAAATGGAAATGGAAGAAAGGATATTCCTAGGAAGAGAAAAAAAACAATGTATAAATTATGGTTAGATAACGAGGAAGAGGAAATACCACGATCATCATCTTACAACTATTTGGTTTGTTTATTTTCCTAAAATTGCGTTTGTTGACAACACTACATAAATTTGAGATGATTAAACAGTTATTTATATTAATTTTAAAAATTTAAACTCTAAAACTCAAATATTTAAATTGAAAATCTTCAAATTCAGATTATGTTTTCAAGACACAAATAGAAAAATTTATTTAACCCTTTATAAAATTAGTCAATTTCAATTTTATACGTTTTGAAATGTTATATTTTAATTAATTGATTGCATTAATATAAAATTATATACTTAAAATTATTCTTTAACCTATTAATTTTTATACCTTTATATATTTCAACCAATATTTATTTTCTTATAAATCAGTCCGTTTCCCTGTTTCAAATAAATTCTTATTTAAGATTCTTCAATTTTTATATAAATCGAAGTAATAAATAAATTTAATTTAAATAAAGAAATAATCGAAATAATTCAAACATTTAAAACCTTTCTTTGAGTGTGTCAATGTTGACAAATCTAAAGGGATGGGTCGTGACGAATTACTAGAACACATTTAAAGGTGATTCTCCAATTCCCATTTTCGCGCTGACTATAGACTGAAATCTTATGGTAATGGGATGCAAACATTCGTAAAATAAAAGTTACAAGATAAAATATTTTTACCAATCAGAGAAGTAGATTACAGTTGTATTTTTTAAACGGTTACTTACGAGGTTAAGAACATTTTCTTGACACATGGAAATGAGGAATAAAAATATTACAATTTACAGGTTGCAAAATAGAGATCTATTGTAGTTTGTTGTAAAATTTGTTTCCTAATACAACTTATTTATTAAACTTTTAAACTAATTAATGTTTTCATTTTATTTTTCTTTAAAATTTTTTTATTTTTGAAATTCAAGAAAAATAAAAGAAATTCTCCTTTTCAGTGAATAAATTTCAGTGAATTTATTTCCATATATTTTTTATTCCATATAGTTGACAACTTTTTAAATTGTTGATATTATTTATAATTTCGATGAAATAAAAAATATTTAGAGAATATTTGTGTGCTTTTAATTAAAGAAATTTAATAATAATTTAATTAATTAATTAATAATTAAACATTGAACTCTTAACTTTAAAATGACAATAAATATAATATTTTCATAGAAACAATATTAAAATTTACATTTTTCAAAAAGTGTATTTGGTCATCTCTTCCGGAGTACTGGGTGAGATGGCCAATACTTACACTAGTCATTTAATTGTAACTTTCCGCACAACCTACAAATAGAATTCTATCTTTGATGTTAATTAGAACAATTATTTTCTTCTCAGACACTTTTAATTTGTTGTTCTTTAATATTTCTTAAGTATCTAACATTAACATAAAAAATTTCAAATAAAAGTCATTAATGGCCATCTCACCCAATAATTCATTATGAAAGTAAACAACAAATTATTAAATAAATAAAATAATTTCTCCATTTATTTTTTGTTTCTATCAAAGCGTTGGTTATTCACGTCTCAATAAAATTCAAAATTATGTTAAAAAATAACATAATTTGAATTTCTCAAATTATTTTAGACCCATGCAAAAACTCAGTTGGACCGACTGTGAATAGTATATGGATTTATGTAGTATCCTTTTTTCATAGAATCCCATATTGCAACCCACACAGAAACTTAGAAAATCTTAACCCATTAACGACCATCAGGACGCAAAATTGACTTTGACTTTGGGATCATTATTTTATATGAAAAAATCAGACTAAAAATTCAACAAAGACCATTTCTGACGTAAAATTTATCGCTCTTTTCGATTCTGGAGTCAAAAATTGTTTATAATTAATTGCACAATATTTATAACAATTTAATTGCAAAAAAGCATGGATTTTTGCAAAAATATTATCGATTTATCAATTTTTTGACATGGAAAACCAAATGTCGTTGAGTCTGGAACCCAAAAAAAATCGCGTCCCCTCGATTCCTCAGGTACAAAAATCCCATAATTGCTAATTTCGAAATTCAAGATGGGCGGACACCAAAATGGCGTTGAAAAACAGTGTAAAAAATGTTGTAAGACATTATTTTAAACGAAAAAAAGGGCCCCAAAATGTGAATTATTTTTCATTGAAACTGGTTATATAAAGTCTTTTGAGGGTAAACGATTATAAATCTTTTATCAATTCACCAAAATTCAAAATGGCGGCTCCAACATGGCGGACGATTTTTAAAAATTCATCGGATTTACCTGAAATTTGTTTACTCGGGGGTTTTCCGGGGGCCGCTGATTACGAATCTGATAACAGTTTTTTAAAAATTCAAAATGGCGGCTCCAATATGGCGGACGATTTTTTAAAAATTCATCGGATTTTACCCTGAAATTTGTTACTCGGGGGTTTTTCGTGGTAGCTGATTTCGAATCTGATAACAGTTTTTTTTTTAAAAATTCAAAATGGCGGCTCCAATATGGCGGATGATTTTTTAAGAGTTCATCGGATTTACCTCAAAATTTGTTACTCGGGGGTTATCTGGGCCGCTGATTACGTATCTGATAAAGAGTTTTTTAAAAATTCAAAATGACGGCTCCAATATGGCCGATGATTTTTTTAAAAAGTTCATCGATTTACCTCAAAATTTGTTACTCTCGGGGGGGTTTTTCTGGGCCGCTGATTACGTATCTGATAAGAGTTTTTAAAAATTCAAAATGACGGCTCCAATATGGCCGATGATTTTTTAAAAGTTCTTCGGATTTACCTCAAACTTGTTACTCGGGAGTTTTCGGGGTCGCTGACAACTAATCTAATGTGAGAAAATTATCAGCTGGTGTTGTACGTCCGTCAGCCGCCAATCACAGTTTTTTGACGTTGCCCAGCTCTTACCACAAGGAGGTCGACGCGCAAAAGAGCCACTTTTTTTTTTATTTTATGTTTTTTTTTAATTTTTTTTTAATTTTATGTTTTAAAAATTTTTTTTTTTACTTTTTTTAATGATTTTTTTTGTTTTAAAAAATGTTAAAAAATGTGATTTTAAATTATTAGCATAAGTCTTTTTTAAGTAGCATTCGGCAATAGCTAGCGCAACATACTTCGTCCCCACTTTCTTTTCTTCCGAAACAATGTTTCTTAGGACAGTTGCATTAGCTATGGAGGACTGTATAAGTCTTGTCAGTATTGGCCATGTCCACTTTTTGGACCTTATGCAAGGTGCCAGATTACTGCAATGTGAATCATGTAAATCCACCCCTCCCATAAATCTATTGTACAAGGTGTTAGCTCTAGGAAAGGGTATATCTACTTTTTCTCTTTCCTCCTTGTTGAACCTCTCGACAGATGAGAGTGGTGTAGCACTAGCCACTGTTGACAACAAAGAAACTATTTTTGAATCCATGACAGTTACATAGTTTACTCCACTATTCTTATCAGGTTGGACTTCGTATGTGCCTCTCTGAGACTTTGTAGATAATTGATGCTGGCTTTCACTCTATTTTGTTCGCACTGTTTCCTGTTGCCCCCCTAAAACCCAGCTTTTTTAAATGTACCAGCAAGTCTGGACTCGTAAAATAATTGTCAAAGTACATATGGTACTCTGCCAGCTTCTTGGGTACAACGGAAGTAAGGAGACTTTGAGACATTTGCCTTACCACACGACTGCCTAAAAAGCGCATTTACTCCAGTTTATCAGACAATGCGGAATAACCACTTGATTCCTTTACCGCAGTAAATGTCGCAATCAAATAGAAATCCTTCGACAAACTGCAAATAGCCCACATCTTGATGCCAAATCTAACAGGCTTGTTCTTTATGAACTGTTTTATTACAGTGCGTCCATAGTATTTCACCATCATCTCATCTACAGACAATGCAGTACAAAAAATGCCAAATTCTTTTAAATTTCCTTCTAAAAATCCCTCAAAAAGGAATGCGCACTCTCTCCAAGCCTTGTCCGCAGAATTCATCATCACCAGCTTTTTGATAATTTTATTTTAGACTTTATATCTTCAAATTTTTTTTTCTGGACATTTGCTTTACTTATTGGTTTACAACCTAAAAGTTCGTTAGTAGACCAATAGTCTCTTTGCGACTTCCTTTCGTTAAAACTAGAGAGGAATAACTATTCCTACAAAAGCGTCAAATTCTTCAATTGAAAGATTGTAACCGTTATCACGTGTAGCTTCAATTATATAAGTTTTTAATTCTTTTGAAAAAAAAAGTTCAAACAAATCAACAAATGAATACTTACTAATTTGAGCTTTTTGCTGGTCCGAAAGCAAAATCTTTTCTTCAGGAAGCTCAGTGTACTTCCTTTCACCATCTGTCCAAAGAAAAAATTGTGATCTGGTTCAAGTTTTGTCTGATTTTCTCTGAATAATTTTCCACAGTCTTATAAAATGAGCGCTTTTTTTTAAATCTTCGATTTCCACGATATTCTTGTTACAATGTTCTTTCTGTGTCAGAGAATCATCGTCATCACCTGAGTCTCCCGAATCATTGGGATTAGGAATAACCATCGCATCTAAAACATCGTCATTCTCTTCAACTTCAATATCAATACTGTCACGTAAACGCTTTTGTCTTTTTGCACGCGACATAGTGCCAACTATTTATAAAAAATCTATAAGAAAGATTTTTCTTCTCTCTTATATACTAAGTAATCGTCTTGCAAAAAACAATTTCACACTATAAACAAAAAGTACAGAAGTACTGAAAACACAGAAAGAGTACTAAATCTTTCGTATTGCGAAAACAAGTGACGATCTGATTACCTCTGTTATAGAAACAAAAACGAATCATCTTTGTTAAAAATAAATGACAATCGGATACTCGGTATTATAGAAACAAAAACCAATCCTTATAGAAATAATACTAGGTTTTTCGTATAGTATAGTCATTTGTTTTATTTCTATAAGGATTGGTTTTTGTTTCTATAATACCGAGTATCCGATTGTAATTTATTTTTAAAAAAGACGATTCGTTTTTGTTTCTTATAACAGAGATAAATCTGATCGTCACTTGTTTTGACAATAAGAAAGACTTAGTATTGTTTTTCTTCTTCTGTGTTTTCAGTACTTCTGTACTTTTTGTTTATAGTGTGAAATTGTTTTTTGCAAGATGATTACTCTGTATATAAGAGAGAAGAAAAAATCTTTCTTATAGATTTTTTTGTAAATAGTTGGCACTATGTTGCGTGCAAAAAGACAAAAAGCGTTTCCGTGACAGTATTGATATTGAAGTTGAAGAGGAAGACGATGCTTTAGATGCGATGGTTATTCCTAATCCCAATAATTCAGGAGAATCAGATTGATGACGATGATTCTGGTACAGAAAGAATAATATAGCAAAAGTATCGTGAAAATCGAAGATTAAAAAAAAGCGCCTCATATTATAAGACTGTGGAAAATTAATTCAGAAAATCAGACAAAAACTTGAACCAGATCACAATTTTCTTTGGACCGATGGTGCAAGGAGGTACAGTGAGCTTCCTGAAGAAAAGATTTTGCTTTCGGACAAGCAAAAAGCTCAAAATAGTAAGTATCTTTTGTTGATTTATTTGAGCTTTTTTTCAAAAGAATTAAAAACTTATATAATTAAAGCTACACGTAATAATTGTTACATTCTTTCAGGTGAAGAATTTGATGCTTTTGTAGGAATAATTATCCTTTTCTAGTTTAAACGAAAGGCAGTCGCAAAGAGACTATTGATCTACTAACAAACTGTTAGGGTCGTAAACCATTAGGTAAAGCAATGTCCAGAAAACAAAAATAGTGAAGTAAACTATGTAACTGTTTATGAATTCGTAGTTTCTCTTTGGTGTCAACAGTGGCTACACCACTCTCATCTGTCCAAGAGATACAACAAGGAGGAATGAGAAAAATAGATATACCCTTTTTCTAGAGCTAACACCTTGTACAATAGATTGGCGGTTGACGGACGTACAACACCAGCAGATAATTTTTCTCACATTAGATTAGTTGTCAGCGACCCCCGAAAACTCCCGAGTAACAAGTTTGAGGTAAATCCGAAGAAAGAACTTTTAAAAAAATCATCGGCCATATTGGAGCCGTCATTTTGAATTTTTTTAAAAACTCTTATCAGATACGTAATCAGCGGCCCAGAAAACCCCCGAGTAACAAATTTGAGGTAAATCCGATGAACTCTTAAAAAATCATCCGCCATATTGGAGCCGCCATTTTGAATTTTTAAAAACTGTTATCAGATTCGAAATCAGCTACCACGAAAACCCCCGGAGTAACAAATTTCAGGTAAATCCGATGAATTTTAAAAAATCGTCCGCCATATTGGGGAGCCGGCCATTTTGAATTTTTAAAAACTGTTATTCAGATTCGTAATCAGCAGGCCCCGAAAACCCCCGAGTAACAAATTTCAGGTAAATCCGATGAATTTTTAAAAAATCGTCCGCCATATTGGAGCCGCCATTTTGAATTTTTAAAAAACTGTTATCCAGATTCGTAATCAGCGGCCCCGAAAAACCCCCGAGTAAACAAATTTCAGGTAAATCCGATGAATTTTTAAAAAAAATCGTCCGCCATGTTGGAGCCGCCATTTTGAATTTTGGTGAATTGATAAAAGATTTATAATCGTTACCCTCAAAAGACTTTATATAACCAGTTTCAATGAAAATAATTCACATTTGGGCTTTTTTCGTAAAATAATGTCTTACAACATTTTTTACACTGTTTCAACGCCATTTTGGTGTCCGCCATCTTGAATTTCGAAATTAGCAATTATGGATTTTTGTACCTGAGGAATCGAGGACGCGATTTTTTGGGTTCCAGACTCAACGACATTTGGTTTTCCATGTCAAAAAATTGATAAATCGATAATATTTTTGCAAAAATCCATGCTTTTTTGCAATTAAATTGTTATAAATATTGTGCAATTAATTATAAACAATTTTTGACTCCAGAATCGAAAAGAGCGATAAATTTTACGTCAGAAATGGTCTTTGTTGAATTTTTAGTCTGATTTTTTCATATAAAATAATGATCCCAAAGTCAAAGTCAATTTTGCGTCCTGATGGTCGTTAATGGGTTAAAATAGGATCTCACATGTTTTTTTCCTAGAAATTTTGAACTTGGTAAGGTCATTCCTTACATCTCACAAGTTCTTGTCAACGTAATATATATTTTTCTTGAAATATTACACTTTTTAAAAGATTCGCTTAAATCTCTATTATGTGTTTTTGGCAACTATAAATGCTTTGCTTGACTGGAACACAATTTTGATATTGTACCCCGGTTATAAATAAATAATACATATATGGACGTCCACGTGAAAAAGGCTCATTTTGGCTCTATTGGACTTATCGATATAGAACCTTTTTTGTGACAAATTTGATGAGTTAGAGAATTTCAAAGTTTAGAATGAGAAAAATCTCATTTCGAGAAAAACGGAATTAAAAATTGTGATACCAACTAATAGGTGATATCTCTTATTCTTCTGTAAAGTTATTCAGATAAGACAGAATGAGCCCTTTTCTAAAAAGGACGGTCTTTTTATTGATAAACCATTTTTCACAAGGTTATGTACAATTTTCTTGTATTAGTTGAACACGAAGTGTTCTCACACCCTCACACCTTCACTGCGAGGGTAAGAGTAAGCCAAAAGTGAAAGTGATAGTGAAGTTGACGCTGAGAGTGAAAGTGAATGTGAGAGTGAAGGTGAGATAAAGACGAATGTAAAGTGAGGGTAAATGTGAGGATGAAGTTGAAAGCAAAGGTGACAGTGAAGATAACGGTAAGGGTGAAAGTGATGGTTAGAGTTGTAATGGGGAAAAATGAATTAAAATGTTTAAAACTTCTAACATTCTTATTTGCACCGTTTTCCTCAATCTTTACTTGACTCTTAATTCTAACTCTCAATAAAATATTCGTGGGGGGATACGCTGAGAAAGACTGTTGTGGTGCAGCAACCTTTAATTTTCAATCTTCATTCTTTATAATTTATAACTTATTACTCGATGCCCAGAAATCCTCGTCAACGACTTGGGGATAAAACATAAAGCAGCAACCCAGTGGACACAAAAATCGCCTTACGTTTTAAGAACGTTCCTAAAACGTTTTTAGAACGTTTCATGTCCCTTACCAGACATGAAACGTTTTAGAAACGTTCTAAAAACGTTCCTGATGTTCTGTGTGTGTCTTAAGACACACACAGAATAATTTTGCAAGTGTTCAATTAAACTTAACTTATTTATTTAATTAAAAATGATAAAAGTAAAAAGTACAAATATAAATTATTCAATGAAAATACACTAAATCTAAACTCAAAAGAAACTAAATTAATACTACACTCTAACACACCACTAATCAAATTCCACAAGCTAATGGTCACACGACCGATCTCAATACTCTCGAAAATCACGTCTATTCTCTAAGACAGCTTGGGACTCTCTCTGTGAACCACGCTGCAACGGATTCCTGGAAACGCCGGTAAAGTTCCGCGAAAACCCACTTTCTCCGTTTAATCTCCTAATCACCCATCAAACTCTCATCAAACCCACAACTCTCGAGACGGTGAACGAACGAAAAGTAAGAGAGACTTGACAATGAACAAGACAGATCAATGATAAGAAAAAGACAAACAAACGATTAAATACACTTCGAAAATGCTTTCCTTACACATTACAGATTTCACTGAGTAAGTAACGATTTACTTCGTTACAGAGTGAAGTTGAAGGTAAAACTGAGGGTGAAAGTGTAGTTGAAGGTGAAGGTAAGGGTGAAAATGACGGTGATATTGAAATTGAAGGTGAAAGTGAGGGTGAAGGTACAGGTGAAGGTGAAATTGAAGTTAAAGATAAGGGTGAAAGTGAGGGTGAGGTTGAAAGTGAAAATACAGAATAGCACCCCAGAGCACCTTAAAGATGAATATCTAATTAGTTTTAAATTGCCCTCCTCCCTCAATTTTGAAAATACATAATACTATTGCAAAGGACCGACAAAGTGGGCCCTTTTCATTTGTTTAAGAACGAATTATATCTAACACTTAAATTAGCAATAAATAAAATAACTAAATTGTGATTATACTGAAATCTAGAACCAGGAAAATAAGTCCTTTTCATGTGAGCACCTACATATATTAAAAGTGCTTGAATATACATATTCGATATATTTAACATATGAATTTTATTACAGAAAAAAAATTGTCAATGTCAACCAGAGGATGTTACGGATTTGGATACAGAATCATTCCATGAAAATGAAGTAAATTCATGTGATTTTCAAATTATAACAAATATTATAAAACATATTAAATATTTAAACATCATTGTTGTGGAAATTTCAAGAAAATTAATTTAATTCAAATTAATTTCAAATTTTTATTAATTGAGATCATGTTTGAATTAACGCATTGATAATATTATTATTTTGACAGAAGAAATATACGTTAATCAAATGTGTTATTTTATGTTATATATTTGTCTTTTATTTTTTAAGTAGAAATAGAAAGCTTACAACCTTTTGCAGCACAGCAGCATCTCAGTTCCACGAGAAAATTGACCTTACACTGAGATAAAAAAAACTGCCAAAGTGGCGCCGTTTACTCATGCAAATTTGGCAGTGTTGAGCAGTATTGAGAAACAACATGGCATGCTAAAACGACTGTGTGAACACTGCAGTTTTAGCATTGTAAAACTGTAGAAGTAGTGATGCTAAAACTGCAGTGTTCACACAGTCGTTTTAGCATGCCATGTTGTTTCTCAATACTGCTCAACACTGCCAAATTTGCATGAGTAAACGGCGCCACTTTGGCTGTTTTTTTCTCTCAGTGTAAGGTCAATTTTCTCGTGGAACTGATATGCTGCTGCAGTTTTAGCATCACTACTTCTACAGTTTTACAATGCTAAAACTGCATTGTTCTCATGCTGAAACAACGGTTTTCGCTTAGCGGTGCAATTCCTGCTAAAATAGCATCACTTTACCGCTGAAACGGCGGCTTTTTTCTCTCAGTGTACCTGCAATAGACGAATATTACAAAAAAGGCATTTAAAGTAGAACCACTCTGATTGATCAAGACGTTCCATTAAAATTCAGTACCACTACTCACTACACACTAATAGTTGTCCGTGTTACACGAAGCGCACGAATTGTACGTACATAACAAGTGAAGTTGTGTTAGAAAGTAGAGGGACTAATTTTCTGAACAACCGGGTGTAAACACTCAAAAAGCTTAATTTTAAACATTAATAACAAAAAAACTTGTAAGTAGAAATTATTGTTGCCTTTTGTATGAAAGAGCAACTTTTGAAATTTCAAATCGAATTGGTGCTAAACTTGACTATTCATTACTACATTTAATATCTGCTGGCTACCCTGGTATTATTATTATTTTTTTTTATAAATTTTTTTAAGAAATGTATGCTGCAAAAGGTGGGTAAAAGTGGGTCGAAGACAGTTCTAATTTTATGTCACAAGGAGTAAAATTTATTTATTTTTTAATATGTGCGAGAATCTCGTTCATTTTCAAATACCCAGATAAAACGTAAGTTTGCAGCAAGCTTGAGGAAAATTTGTGGCAATCTTATTACAAGCTTTAAATGTCTGCATTATAGCAAGCTTCCTGTGCAAGCTTGTCGCAATATTCTGTAATATTGTCGCAAACTTGATGTAATCTTACATACATGAAAATTGTTTATTATATCAAATTAATAATTTATTAGCAACAAATTTATATTTAATTTTTATTTAACATAACAGAATTGTAACAACGTTATAACAATAATGTTATTAATTTCCCCAAAGAATTGGAGTTGGGAATTATTGTCTATGATCAGTTGAAAATAATTAAAAATTGTTAACGTCGTATCAGACGTTAACTATACGCATTATCATTTAAGATAATATGGTGATAAGCTTGTTCAGCGGACCGACATTTATACTCTGCGCAAGACAAGTCGTGCGCGGGAGAAGTATTTCTCACTATCTACCAGAGAGTTACAGAATTATAAGACAAACTTCTATTAGTTTTTCAATTCCTTGCTAGATTGCGAGAAATAGTTTGCAGTGCAATATTACTGAAATATTGCAGGAAGCTTGCTTTAATGTAGACATTTAAACCTTGTGACAAGCTTGCCACAAACTTGCACGTGAATAATGCAAATTTTACAAGGCAAGATTGCCTCAAGCTTACGTGCTATGTGGGTAGTTGAACTGGAGTAAACCTGGTCACTTTTTGTCAGATTGGTAAAAATCTAGGATTATCATTTTTACGAACAAAATTAAGAAGAGTTTTATTAAGACAACGTGAAATGTAGTTACAATTTTTGATTTAACAAGTGATAAATTTTATTTTATGTTAAAATATAATAAGTGAGATTATTTTATTCCAAATTTTACATTTAAAACTAAGTGACCGGCTTTACCCCGACTTTACGTGACTGACTTTACCTTGTATGTATTCCTTACATTTCAGAATAAATTTAATATTCAAAATAAATTAAAACTCAACAATTATGACTGAAACATTAAAAATCTAAAGAATATTTATTTTCATTAATTACTTTAGTTCATAATATTCTTTATAAAACTACACTGAAAAAGTTCTTAGTAAGATTAATTACTTTTTAACTACTTTCCATAGTTCAATGAGTCTCCAAAGCTATTTTTAAATTTACATCAATTATGAGATATGTCGGGAAAAATGGGGTAATGGTGGCTTGAGGATAATGGGAGCATTTAAATTTCACCTACTTAGAAGTCTTAAAGTTCGCTGCAATGTCTACAAAATCTTCCACAACCTTTGTTTATATCATTGGAAAGCAAACTATCTGTTCGTCTCTTCCAGGTTTGTGACTACAATCGCGAGTTTCATCCCCCTAAGACCGACACTCCACTCTTTCCGGGCTTTCCCATTACTTCAGACAACACTTGTTGCACCTCAACTTCTTGGTTGACTGCACGTTACCCATGATTCCGACCGCCTTGATGACCTTAGCGGTGAAAGCGTCCTTGTCGGAGTCTCTTCTGAACTGAATCAGAAGGTCTCCCTGCTTTGTAGCTTTTGCTGATACTATTCTTATATGGAATTCGTCCGGGTTAACCTCTTTCCGAAGCTTACCCAGAACGTCAGCATACGTCAAACCTTCACCGACTCGGATTAGAACTGCGGATCTTTTTCACCCCATTCCTTCCGATTGAGAAATCTTTAGATCTGGTACTTCCGTTTGAGTTTAGGTTCGAGTCTCCTCTGGACTGTCACCCACTCTCTTTCGTTTCTGAGCATTTTTAAGATGTTTTGAGATTACGCCTATAGAAACGCTCTCTCTTTCTTGCGGTCCTTGCGGTGACACTCCTCACCGCTCAGAATGCTTGTCAAATCGACGTCCGACTCATCGGTCGCGGAATGCTTTGTTTTTGCTTCCTTCAGCAGTACTTCGATGTCTTTGAGTCCATTTTATACCGTCCTCCTGACGATCTTTTAAATGTAACAAGACTTTACCGGTTTTTCAGCTACTGCAACTTGACACACTCAGAAGGCTCGACGCGCTACCTTTTCTCCTACTTTCTTTTTCCACGATGTTCTGTGCATCTAAATTTTCCAGGATAATCCTTGGAACTGCAAGAAATTGTGCTCCCTCAAAATCCGCGCGCACTTGAGTATCAGTCCTGAAACCAACGATGAGATTTCTCGTTTCCGGCCTTCTCACAGGGGGTACATTCTCTGAATTTTGTGAATCCATTTTTTCTTGCTGTTTGGTTGCCCTTTAGTGAAAAGCCCCGCCACTACGACAAAGTCTACCGAACATATTCATGATGTCAATAATGTCGGGTAATGGTCAAACATCGGCGGAGACATTTAAAAAAGTTATAGGGGTTTTTCTAAGTTAAACTTTAACTATATTGTCTCGAAAACTTGTGTTTGTACGTAAGGTCATTTTTCATAGACCATGTCACATATGTATTAATATAAACACCAGAAATATACAGTGGCGGATCCAGACAAGGTGTTTTGGCGGGGGCCATCCATTGAAAATTATTAAATCTATTTAATGTTATTTCTTTCTATCTCATAGGAATATCCAACTCTTGGGGAGGGGGGGCAAGCACCTGTACCCCCATGGAGACGCCACTGGAAGGACGCTTTCTTCTCCTGATTGAAGAATTAAACAGCGCGCCATTTCAAAGGTAGTTCTGTTTTTTCTCTCGGAAATCCTATTTTTTCGGATTATGCAGAAGAGTTGTAGGACGGGATATTCCTCGATCTTTCAGAAAAGAATCCGTGTTCTCGTTAATGTATTCATGCTCATTATCCAACCTGAAGCATTTCACCCTTTTTCCTGTTTGAGTTTAAAAAAATTAAATATTTCTTTCGTCGCAGCGGGAACTTCAGTCTCAGGAAACGTATTTCTCCCTATCTAGAATGATTATCAATAAATTAAAAGAAGTACTTGGATCTTTCCAATAACTCGACGCGCATTGTTCCACACACACTAAATAGATCTTTAAAATTTCAATGACAGAATCAACGATTCCAACTCGGGTAAACTATCCTTAGTTTTATACACATAGTGAAGACCGACAATTCTTCCGACAGTTAACTTTCATATTTATTTACTCTCCCTACAATAGGCAGGGTTCGCAGATACAAATACAATGTGACTTACAAACTAATACATAAAAATCTTATAACTACTATTTACAAAAACTTAACCTGTACGCTGCTTTTTTCATCCTACAAAAATAACCTAACCTATCTAAAAACCGCCAGTGGGGGGATTCTGTTTTCAGTTACAATTAACCATATTATTTTCGTTCCCATTTCGCCCACCCCTTTTTATTTACCTTTTTTTACTCTTCCATATTCACTTTTTCGACATTTACACTATCGTTTACCTTTACCTCAACATACTTCACCTCATCTACTCAAATACACTCTTTATTTATTCATACCTTTCTTCCTCTTCTTCTTTCTTTTACACTTCCTTTCAACCTTCCTTTTAATCTTATCACATCCATTTTCCCCTCTACGCTACCCAACTCCACCAACAATATATTTAGTGCGCCATTCTCTACCATTCCCAACGCTTGTAACATCCTAACTCTCACACGTGTCAACGCCTTTTCACCCCTCTTTCACTTTCGATGACACATACATTCATACTCCTTACCACAATATTCTTTTTTCTTTTCCCTTCTTCCATAACTTCCACTCGCCTCGAGAGTTCATTCATTTTCAACTTTATGCACGAATTTTCGCTTTCCTTCCATCTCTCTTCCCCCTCTTTATTTTCTCTTAAACATTTTTCTAAATCATTCATTCGTCTCCACAATTTTTCCTTTTTGTTATCCAATAAAAATTCAACTTTCTCCACATTTTCATCTACCTCATTCACTTTTTTAAACATTTTTCCTGTAAGCTAAAATCCATTACTCATTCTTTTACTTAGCATTTGAACCAAATCCAACAAATCTATACAGTCTTCGCACTTCATCACTTTTTCATTTTTACCTATTCCTCTTTTATATTATGGCGCCTTACTCACCGATACACTACTTGAGTGAGATTCGGACATTGCAGAAACATACTTTATCCACAAACCTTTCACTCTAATTGTCATTATCTCTCTCTACTCTCTCACTTTACTCAACCTAACCTCACTATACCCACTTCTACTTTTACTTTTTTATCACACTCACACACACACACACTCTTTCATACAACTAAACCCTTTCTAAACGCGTGTACACAGAAACGGTACAAGGAACTGAAACCCAAAATTAATAATTTTTAACCAGATAAAATAGTTTAAAAAAGTATGCAAAAATAGTCTTAGTGAAAAGTAGTTTTTCTTATTAATTTTTACTCTACTAAGGAGATGCAGTTGAAAATGTCTCATGAATTTTTCTCAGTGTGTATTTAAACATGGATTAATATTAAAATAAAAATACATTTTTTATTATAATGATTATAAAAAATGAAAAATAATTATTTTCAGATCGTTTCAAGTGCAGCTTGCAAATCGTCTATGGACAATGAAATCCACAATAACAATATGGATGTTGACAATATAAATGACCTTCCTGATGATTCAGAAAATGAAAGTATTAATGTAATTAATGATAATGACATTGCTGTTAATGATGCTGATGACATTTCTATAAGTTTAGAGAACGACACTGTCATTCACAGTAAATTATTAGACACATTACAATCTCCACACATTTTAGACACGATCTGTACTCCGGTAGCAGTGAGCCAAGGAGAGCTTTTGCTCATGTTTCTAAAATTCGCTGTTGTAAATGAATTAACGCATACAGCTGTAGTAGAATTATTTAAGGCAGTGAATTGCATTTTCAGTACAAATGTTTTACCAGATACTGGTTATTTCATCGATAAACTATTTTTCTCGTCAAAATTTGTAAAATATCACGCCATTTGTCCAAAATGTCAGAATTATGCAGGTACATTTAATCGTTCGTGCATTCAAAAAGAGTGTGAATTTTGTAAGGAAAAATTTTCTGTAAACGGTAAAAATTTTACAAACTTCTATGCAACGTTTGATATTAAAAACAATGTTAAAAGTTGCCTAGAACTGGTTATAGTGTTTTTCTATATTTGGTTAAAAAAATTACAGTTTTAAACACAATGAAGGTGTGAACTTCTGGTGTGAACTCGTCCACAATTTATGGCGAGGTCCCAGGGTTGGCCCAGCGTTGGCGAAGTGTTGGTTAGGCGAAGGCAATCGTCGTATCCTGGGCCGAGTTCTAGTATGTCGGTATCACTGTCGGATAACGCCCAATCTTCCTCCAGGTTACGGGTTCCTGTAGATGACTCGGAGCAGGGCGTCAGAGCATGTTGACGCTTAATGGGGCTCAGCAATGGTTCAGAAAAAACAATCCTAAGGGGAGGAGTCCAGTTTAGATCCGGAAGAGCCTCGCTAGATGGGAGAACTAATTTCTCCCTGGGTTGTTTTACCGGGGTCAGGATCAAGGGCGGTGATGGAGCTTCATATGGAGCCTCTTCAAGGAGCTTGGTCAGTCTTTCGATTTCCTCCTCAACCGAAGAAAGTTCCCGGATAAATATTATCTCGTTCCGGGGAGTGGGGATGTAAGTAAAGTGAAAACAAGGGTTGAAGGTTGGTTCCTGTCCAATAACGACTCGTGGCCAAGTTTCGGGTCTCTGAGAGTTCCTGCAGTGGCCCAGGCTGCAAGTTTAGTCTGAAACTTCTGGGATTGCCTTAGGTTCCTAGCTTTTCGTCGGTCGCTATTCCTCTGATTTAGGGATCGATGTTTGGGCATCTACGGGGAGAATAATTTTGTTATTCCAGGGTTTCGCGTAAGAACAGCGATTACTAGTATCCAGGGAAACCCGCGTAAGAACGGTGAGCAAGGTAAAGGAACGGGAGTGAGAACCCGCGTATGAACGACGTGTTCCGAGAGGGAAAATAAAAGAGGGTTCGCGTAATAACGGCGAACACGAGGATGTGTGTTGATTTTTAGCTCCGTTTAGGAGAAAATTCTTTTTTTCAATGTTTAAACATTCTAGTCCCACTTTACCATTTATATGTCCTTTTAGGAAAAAACCTCAGCTTTCGTTTAAAAAAAAAATAAATAAAAAAAATTGGGTCTTTCTCCCCCAAAAATTGAAATTTATTTTTAATTTTGATTTTTTTGGGTCAAAAAAATTTTTTTTTTCAAAATGCTTATTTCCAATCGAAAGAGCATGAAAAAACCTTTCCAAAATGTACTTTGTCAAATTTGTATGTTTAATTGTTTAAGAGTAAAAAATTATTGATATAAACATTATACTGAAAAACACAAAAATTTAACCCCTTCCCCCTCGGAAAATATTGGACTTAGTAAAAAAATATTTTTACGAAAAATTACTATCTATGAGTACTACAAAAGCCCCAAGTTTTGCTACGATTAGTGAAAAATTTTTCTCCACCTTGATCACTTGACATGAAATGCCCCATATACATAAATGCTAAAATAATAGATCTAACAGATTTCAAAATTTTAACAATCTAAATTCAGAAAACTTTCAGTATTAAATGAAATCGCTGAAAAACTTTAAGTATTATCGTATAGTAATATAAAATTTCAAAATTAAATAATAGACTTCAAAATCCTCGACGACATACACGCGGAAATAAGAAAACGAAGAATTTTATATTTTCAATATCCTTGATATTTTACGCATATACATGTTGAGTTTAGAAAAAAATTATAGAATTCAAAATTGTTTTCAACTTAAATACAGAGAACTAAAAAATAGAAAAAATATTGCTTAAAATTTCAACAGGTATAAGAATGTTCCAGTACTCGACGAAATATACAAGGATATAAGAAAATAAGACATTTCTTAATAACAAAATCCTTGATGACCTATATACATAAATGCTGAGATAATAGAACTAATAGATTTCAAAATTAAATAATAGACTTCAAAATCCTCGACGACATACACGCGGAAATAAGAAAACGAAGAATTTTATATTTTCAATATCCTTGATATTTTTCGCATATGCATGTCGAATTTAGAAAAAAATTATTGAATTCAAAATTGTTGTCAACTTAAATACAGAGAACTAAAAAATAGAAAAAATATGGCTTAAAGTTTCAACAGGTATAAGAATGTTCCAGTCCTCGACGAAATATATAAGGATATAAGAAAATAAGACATTTCTTAATAACAAAATCCTTGATGACCTATATACATAAATGCTGAGATAATAGAACTAATAGATTTCAAAATTAAATAATAGACTTCAAAATCCTCGACGACATACACGCGGAAATAAGAAAACGAAGAATTTTATATTTTCAATATCCTTGATATTTTTCGCATATGCATGTCGAATTTAGAATAAAATTATAGAATTCAAAATTGTTGTCAACTTAAATACAGAGAACTAAAAAATAGAAAAAATATGGCTTAAAGTTTCAACAGGTATAAGAATGTTCCAGTCCTCGACGAAATATATAAGGATATAAGAAAATAAGACATTTCTTAATAACAAAATCCTTGATGACCTATATACATAAATGCTGAGATAATAGAACTAATAGATTTCAAAATTAAATAATAGACTTCAAAATCCTCGACGACATACACGCGGAAATAAGAAAACGAAGAATTTTATATTTTCAATATCCTTGATATTTTTCGCATATGCATGTCGAATTTAGAAAAAAATTATAGAATTCAAAATTGTTGTCAACTTAAATACAGAGAACTAAAAAATAGAAAAAATATGGCTTAAAGTTTCAACAGGTATAAGAATGTTCCATTCCTCGACGAAATATATAAGCATATAAGAAAATAAGACACTTCTTAATAACAAAATCCTTGATGACCTATATACATAAATGCTGAGATAATAGAACTAATAGATTTCAAAATTAAATAATAGACTTCAAAATCCTCGACGACATACACGCGGAAATAAGAAAACGAAGAATGTTATATTTTCAATATCCTTGATATTTTTCGCATATGCATGTCGAATTTAGAAAAAAATTATAGAATTCAAAATTGTTGTCAACTTAAATACAGAGAACTAAAAAATAGAAAAAATATGGCTTAAAATTTCAACAGGTATAAGAATGTTCCATTCCTCGACGAAATATATAAGCATATAAGAAAATAAGACACTTCTTAATAACAAAATCCTTGATGACCTATATACATAAATGCTGAGATAATAGAACTAATAGATTTCAAAATTAAATAATAGACTTCAAAATCCTCGACGACATACACGCGGAAATAAGAAAACGAAGAATTTTATATTTTCAATATCCTTGATATTTTTCGCATATGCATGTCGAATTTAGAAAAAAATTATAGAATTCAAAATTGTTGTCAACTTAAATACAGAGAACTAAAAAATAGAAAAAATATGGCTTAAAATTTCAACAGGTATAAGAATGTTCCATTCCTCGACGAAATATATAAGCATATAAGAAAATAAGACACTTCTTAATAACAAAATCCTTGATGACCTATATACATAAATGCTGAGATAATAGAACTAATAGATTTCAAAATTAAATAATAGACTTCAAAATCCTCGACGACATACACGCGGAAATAAGAAAACGAAGAATGTTATATTTTCAATATCCTTGATATTTTTCGCATATGCATGTCGAATTTAGAAAAAAATTATAGAATTCAAAATTGTTGTCAACTTAAATACAGAGAACTAAAAAATAGAAAAAATATGGCTTAAAGTTTCAACAGGTATAAGAATGTTCCAGTCCTCGACGAAATATATAAGGATATAAGAAAATAAGACATTTCTTAATAACAAAATCCTTGATGACCTATTTACATAAATGCTGAGATAATAGAACTAATAGATTTCAAAATTAAATAATAGACTTCAAAATCCTCGACGACATACACGCGGAAATAAGAAAACGAAGAATTTTATATTTTCAATATCCTTGATATTTTTCGCATATGCATGTCGAATTTAGAAAAAAATTATAGAATTCAAAATTGTTGTCAACTTAAATACAGAGAACTAAAAAATAGAAAAAATATGGCTTAAAATTTCAACAGGTATAAGAATGTTCCATTCCTCGACGAAATATATAAGCATATAAGAAAATAAGACACTTCTTAATAACAAAATCCTTGATGATCTATATACATAAATGCTGAAATAATAGATCTAATAGATTTCAAAATTTTAACAATCTAAATTTAGAAAACTTTCAGTATTAAATGAAATCGCTGAAAAACTTTAAGTATTATCGTATAGTAATATAAAATTTCAAAATTAAATAATAGACTTCAAAATCCTCGACGACATACACGCGGAAATAAGAAAACGAAGAATTTTATATTTTCAATATCCTTGATATTTTTCGCATATGCATGTCGAATTTAGAAAAAAATTATAGAATTCAAAATTGTTGTCAACTTAAATACAGAGAACTAAAAAATAGAAAAAATATGGCTTAAAGTTTCAACAGGTATAAGAATGTTCCAGTCCTCGACGAAATATATAAGGATATAAGAAAATAAGACATTTCTTAATAACAAAATCCTTGATGACCTATATACATAAATGCTGAGATAATAGAACTAATAGATTTCAAAATTAAATAATAGACTTCAAAATCCTCGACGACATACACGCGGAAATAAGAAAACGAAGAATTTTATATTTTCAATATCCTTGATATTTTTCGCATATGCATGTCGAATTTAGAAAAAAATTATAGAATTCAAAATTGTTGTCAACTTAAATACAGAGAACTAAAAAATAGAAAAAATATGGCTTAAAGTTTCAACAGGTATAAGAATGTTCCAGTCCTCGACGAAATATATAAGGATATAAGAAAATAAGACATTTCTTAATAACAAAATCCTTGATGACCTATATACATAAATGCTGAGATAATAGAACTAATAGATTTCAAAATTAAATAATAGACTTCAAAATCCTCGACGACATACACGCGGAAATAAGAAAACGAAGAATTTTATATTTTCAATATCCTTGATATTTTTCGCATATGCATGTCGAATTTAGAAAAAAATTATAGAATTCAAAATTGTTGTCAACTTAAATACAGAGAACTAAAAAATAGAAAAAATATGGCTTAAAGTTTCAACAGGTATAAGAATGTTCCAGTCCTCGACGAAATATATAAGGATATAAGAAAATAAGAGACTTCTTAATAACAAAATCCTTGATGATCTATATACATAAATGCTGAAATAATAGAACTAATAGATTTCAAAATTTTAACAATCTAAATTCAGAAAACTTTTAATAATAAATGGAATCGCTGAAAAACTTTAAGTATTATCGTATAGTTATAAAAAATTTCAAAATTAAATAATAGACTTCAAAATCCTCGACGACATATACGCGGAAATAAGAAAACGAAGAATTTTATATTTTCAATATCCTTGATATTTTACGCATATACATGTTGAGTTTAGAAAAAAATTATAAAATTCAAAATTGTTGTCAACGTAAATACAGAAAATTAAAAAATAGAAAAAATATGGCTTAAAATTTCAACAGGTATAAGAATGTTCCATTCCTCGACGAAATATACAAGGATATAAGAAAATAAGACATTTCTCAATAACAAAATCCTTGATGACCTATATACATATATGCTGAAATAATAGAACTATTAGATTTCAAAATTTTAACAATCTAAATTCAGAAAACTTTTAATAATAAATGGAATCGCTGAAAAACTTTAAGTATTATCGTATAGTAATATAAAATTTCAAAATTAAATAATAGACTTCAAAATCCTCGACGACATACACGCAGAAATAAGAAAACGAAGAATTTTATATTTTCAATATCCTTGATATTTTTCGCATATGCATGTCGAATTTAGAAAAAAATTATAGAATTCAAAATTGTTGTCAACTTAAATACAGAGAACTAAAAAATAGAAAAAATATGGCTTAAAATTTCAACAGGTATAAGAATGTTCCAGTCCTCGACGAAATATATAAGAATATAAGAAAATAGGACATTTCTTAATAACAAAATCCTTGATGATCTATATACATAAATGCTGAAATAATAGATCTAATAGATTTCAAAATTTTAGCAATCTAAATTCAGAAAACTTTTAATAATAAATGGAATCGCTGAAAAACTTTAAGTATTATCGTATAGTTATATAAAATTTCAAAATTAAAGAATAGACTTCAAAATCCTCAACGACATATACGCGGAAATAAGAAAACGAAGAATTTTATATTTTCAATATCCTTGATATTTTACGCATATACATGTTGAGTTTAGAAAAAAATTATAAAATTCAAAATTGTTGTCAACGTAAATACAGAAAATTAAAAAATAGAAAAAATATGGCTTAAAATTTCAACAGGTATAAGAATGTTCCATTCCTCGACGAAATATATAAGCATATAAGAAAATAAGACACTTCTTAATAACAAAATCCTTGATGATCTATATACATAAATGCTGAAATAATAGATCTAATAGATTTCAAAATTTTAACAATCTAAATTCAGAAAACTTTCAGTATTAAATGAAATCGCTGAAAAACTTTAAGTATTATCGTATAGTTATATAAAATTTCAAAATTAAATAATAGACTTCAAAATCCTCGACGACATACACGCGGAAATAAGAAAACGAAGAATTTTATATTTTCAATATCCTTGATATTTTTCGCATATGCATGTCGAATTTAGAAAAAAATTATAGAATTCAAAATTGTTGTCAACTTAAATACAGAGAACTAAAAAATAGAAAAAATATGGCTTAAAGTTTCAACAGGTATAAGAATGTTCCAGTCCTCGACGAAATATATAAGGATATAAGAAAATAAGACATTTCTTAATAACAAAATCCTTGATGACCTATATACATAAATGCTGAGATAATAGAACTAATAGATTTCAAAATTAAATAATAGACTTCAAAATCCTCGACGACATACACGCGGAAATAAGAAAACGAAAAATTTTATATTTTCAATATCCTTGATATTTTTCGCATATGCATGTCGAATTTAGAAAAAAATTATAGAATTCAAAATTGTTGTCAACTTAAATACAGAGAACTAAAAAATAGAAAAAATATGGCTTAAAGTTTCAACAGGTATAAGAATGTTCCAGTCCTCGACGAAATATATAAGGATATAAGAAAATAAGACATTTCTTAATAACAAAATCCTTGATGACCTATATACATAAATGCTGAGATAATAGAACTAATAGATTTCAAAATTAAATAATAGACTTCAAAATCCTCGACGACATACACGCGGAAATAAGAAAACGAAGAATTTTATATTTTCAATATCCTTGATATTTTTCGCATATGCATGTCGAATTTAGAAAAAAATTATAGAATTCAAAATTGTTGTCAACTTAAATACAGAGAACTAAAAAATAGAAAAAATATGGCTTAAAGTTTCAACAGGTATAAGAATGTTCCAGTCCTCGACGAAATATATAAGGATATAAGAAAATAAGACATTTCTTAATAACAAAATCCTTGATGACCTATATACATAAATGCTGAGATAATAGAACTAATAGATTTCAAAATTAAATAATAGACTTCAAAATCCTCGACGACATACACGCGGAAATAAGAAAACGAAGAATTTTATATTTTCAATATCCTTGATATTTTTCGCATATGCATGTCGAATTTAGAAAAAAATTATAGAATTCAAAATTGTTGTCAACTTAAATACAGAGAACTAAAAAATAGAAAAAATATGGCTTAAAGTTTCAACAGGTATAAGAATGTTCCAGTCCTCGACGAAATATATAAGGATATAAGAAAATAAGAGACTTCTTAATAACAAAATCCTTGATGATCTATATACATAAATGCTGAAATAATAGAACTAATAGATTTCAAAATTTTAACAATCTAAATTCAGAAAACTTTTAATAATAAATGGAATCGCTGAAAAACTTTAAGTATTATCGTATAGTTATAAAAAATTTCAAAATTAAATAATAGACTTCAAAATCCTCGACGACATATACGCGGAAATAAGAAAACGAAGAATTTTATATTTTCAATATCCTTGATATTTTACGCATATACATGTTGAGTTTAGAAAAAAATTATAAAATTCAAAATTGTTGTCAACGTAAATACAGAAAATTAAAAAATAGAAAAAATATGGCTTAAAATTTCAACAGGTATAAGAATGTTCCATTCCTCGACGAAATATACAAGGATATAAGAAAATAAGACATTTCTCAATAACAAAATCCTTGATGACCTATATACATATATGCTGAAATAATAGAACTATTAGATTTCAAAATTTTAACAATCTAAATTCAGAAAACTTTTAATAATAAATGGAATCGCTGAAAAACTTTAAGTATTATCGTATAGTAATATAAAATTTCAAAATTAAATAATAGACTTCAAAATCCTCGACGACATACACGCAGAAATAAGAAAACGAAGAATTTTATATTTTCAATATCCTTGATATTTTTCGCATATGCATGTCGAATTTAGAAAAAAATTATAGAATTCAAAATTGTTGTCAACTTAAATACAGAGAACTAAAAAATAGAAAAAATATGGCTTAAAATTTCAACAGGTATAAGAATGTTCCAGTCCTCGACGAAATATATAAGAATATAAGAAAATAGGACATTTCTTAATAACAAAATCCTTGATGATCTATATACATAAATGCTGAAATAATAGATCTAATAGATTTCAAAATTTTAGCAATCTAAATTCAGAAAACTTTTAATAATAAATGGAATCGCTGAAAAACTTTAAGTATTATCGTATAGTTATATAAAATTTCAAAATTAAAGAATAGACTTCAAAATCCTCAACGACATATACGCGGAAATAAGAAAACGAAGAATTTTATATTTTCAATATCCTTGATATTTTACGCATATACATGTTGAGTTTAGAAAAAAATTATAAAATTCAAAATTGTTGTCAACGTAAATACAGAAAATTAAAAAATAGAAAAAATATGGCTTAAAATTTCAACAGGTATAAGAATGTTCCATTCCTCGACGAAATATATAAGGATATAAGAAAATAAGACATTTCTTAATAACAAAATCCTTGATGACCTATATACATAAATGCTGAGATAATAGAACTAATAGATTTCAAAATTAAATAATAGACTTCAAAATCCTCGACGACATACACGCGGAAATAAGAAAACGAAGAATTTTATATTTTCAATATCCTTGATATTTTTCGCATATGCATGTCGAATTTAGAAAAAAATTATAGAATTCAAAATTGTTGTCAACTTAAATACAGAGAACTAAAAAATAGAAAAAATATGGCTTAAAGTTTCAACAGGTATAAGAATGTTTCAGTCCTCGACGAAATATATAAGGATATAAGAAAATAAGAGACTTCTTAATAACAAAATCCTTGATGATCTATATACATAAATGCTGAAATAATAGAACTAATAGATTTCAAAATTTTAACAATCTAAATTCAGAAAACTTTTAATAATAAATGGAATCGCTGAAAAACTTTAAGTATTATCGTATAGTTATAAAAAATTTCAAAATTAAATAATAGACTTCAAAATCCTCGACGACATATACGCGGAAATAAGAAAACGAAGAATTTTATATTTTCAATATCCTTGATATTTTAGGCATATACATGTTGAGTTTAGAAAAAAATTATAAAATTCAAAATTGTTGTCAACGTAAATACAGAAAATTAAAAAATAGAAAAAATATGGCTTAAAATTTCAACAGGTATAAGAATGTTCCATTCCTCGACGAAATATACAAGGATATAAGAAAATAAGACATTTCTCAATAACAAAATCCTTGATGACCTATATACATATATGCTGAAATAATAGAACTATTAGATTTCAAAATTTTAACAATCTAAATTCAGAAAACTTTTAATAATAAATGGAATCGCTGAAAAACTTTAAGTATTATCGTATAGTAATATAAAATTTCAAAATTAAATAATAGACTTCAAAATCCTCGACGACATACACGCAGAAATAAGAAAACGAAGAATTTTATATTTTCAATATCCTTGATATTTTTCGTATATGCATGTTGAGTTTAGAAAAAAATTATAAAATTCAAAATTGTTGTCAACGTAAATACAGAAAATTAAAAAATAGAAAAAATATGGCTTAAAATTTCAACAGGTATAAGAATGTTCCAGTCCTCGACGAAATATACAAGGATATAAGAAAATAAGACATTTCTCAATAACAAAATCCTTGATGACCTATATACATATATGCTGAAATAATAGAACTATTAGATTTCAAAATTTTAACAATCTAAATTCAGAAAACTTTTAATAATAAATGGAATCGCTGAAAAACTTTAAGTATTATCGTATAGTAATATAAAATTTCAAAATTAAATAATAGACTTCAAAATCCTCGACGACATACACGCAGAAATAAGAAAACGAAGAATTTTATATTTTCAATATCCTTGATATTTTTCGCATATGCATGTCGAATTTAGAAAAAAATTATAGAATTCAAAATTGTTGTCAACTTAAATACAGAGAACTAAAAAATAGAAAAAATATGGCTTAAAATTTCAACAGGTATAAGAATGTTCCAGTCCTCGACGAAATATATAAGAATATAAGAAAATAGGACATTTCTTAATAACAAAATCCTTGATGATCTATATACATAAATGCTGAAATAATAGATCTAATAGATTTCAAAATTTTAACAATCTAAATTCAGAAAACTTTTAATAATAAATGGAATCGCTGAAAAACTTTAAGTATTATCGTATAGTTATATAAAATTTCAAAATTAAAGAATAGACTTCAAAATCCTCAACGACATATACGCGGAAATAAGAAAACGAAGAATTTTATATTTTCAATATCCTTGATATTTTACGCATATACATGTTGAGTTTAGAAAAAAATTATAAAATTCAAAATTGTTGTCAACGTAAATACAGAAAATTAAAAAATAGAAAAAATATGGCTTAAAGTTTCAACGGGTATAAGAATGTTCCAGTCCTCGACGAAATATATAAGGATATAAGAAAATAAGAGACTTCTCAATAACAAAGTCCTTGATGACCTATATACATATATGCTGAAATAATAGAACTATTAGATTTCAAAATTTTAACAATCTAAATTCAGAAAACTTTTAATAATAAATGGAATCGCTGAAAAACTTTAAGTATTATGGTATAGTAATATAAAATTTCAAAATTAAATAATAGACTTCAAAATCCTCGACGACATACACGCAGAAATAAGAAAACGAAGAATTTTATATTTTCAATATCCTTGATATTTTACGCATATACATGTTGAGTTTAGAAAAAAATTATAGAATTCAAAATTGTTGTCAACGTAAATACAGAAAATTAAAAAATAGAAAAAATATGGCTTAAAGTTTCAACGGGTATAAGAATGTTCCAGTCCTCGACGAAATATATAAGGATATAAGAAAATAAGAGACTTCTCAATAACAAAGTCCTTGATGACCTATATACATATATGCTGAAATAATAGAACTATTAGATTTCAAAATTTTAACAATCTAAATTCAGAAAACTTTTAATAATAAATGGAATCGCTGAAAAACTTTAAGTATTATGGTATAGTAATATAAAATTTCAAAATTAAATAATAGACTTCAAAATCCTCGACGACATACACGCAGAAATAAGAAAACGAAGAATTTTATATTTTCAATATCCTTGATATTTTACGCATATACATGTTGAGTTTAGAAAAAAATTATAGAATTCAAAATTGTTTTCAACTTAAATACAGAGAACTAAAAAATAGAAAAAATATTGCTTAAAATTTCAACAGGTATAAGAATGTTCCAGTACTCGACGAAATATACAAAGATATAAGAAAATAAGACATTTCTTAATAACAAAATCCTTGATGACCTATATACATAAATGCTGAGATAATAGAACTAATAGATTTCAAAATTAAATAATAGACTTCAAAATCCTCGACGACATACACGCGGAAATAAGAAAACGAAGAATTTTATATTTTCAATATCCTTGATATTTTTCGCATATGCATGTCGAATTTAGAAAAAAATTATAGAATTCAAAATTGTTGTCAACTTAAATACAGAGAACTAAAAAATAGAAAAAATATGGCTTAAAATTTCAACAGGTATAAGAATGTTCCATTCCTCGACGAAATATATAAGCATATAAGAAAATAAGACACTTCTTAATAACAAAATCCTTGATGATCTGTATACATAAATGCTGAAATAATAGATCTAATAGATTTCAAAATTTTAACAATCTAAATTCAGAAAACTTTCAGTATTAAATGAAATCGCTGAAAAACTTTAAGTATTATCGTATAGTAATATAAAATTTCAAAATTAAATAATAGACTTCAAAATCCTCGACGACATACACGCGGAAATAAGAAAACGAAGAATATTATATTTTCAATATCTTAGATCTTTTACGCATATACATGTTGAGTTTAGAAAAAAAATTATAGAATTCAAAATTGTTGTCAACTTAAATACAGAGAACTAAAAAATAGAAAAAATATGGCTTAAAATTTCAACAGGTATAAGAATGTTCCAGTGCTCTACGAAATATACAAGGATATAAGAAAATAAGACATTTCTTAATAAAAAAATCCTTGATGACCTATATACATAAATGCTGAAATAATAGAACTAATAGATTTCAAAATTAAATAATAGACTTCAAAATCCTCGACGACATACACGCGGAAATAAGAAAACGAAGAATTTTATATTTTCAATATCCTTGATGTTTTTCGCATATGCATGTCGAATTTAGAAAAAAATTATAGAATTCAAAATTGTTGTCAACTTAAATACAGAGAACTAAAAAATAGAAAAAATATGGCTTAAAGTTTCAACAGGTATAAGAATGTTCCAGTCCTCGACGAAATATATAAGGATATAAGAAAATAAGAGACTTCTTAATAACAAAATCCTTGATGATCTATATACATAAATGCTGAAATAATAGAACTAATAGATTTCAAAATTAAATAATAGACTTCAAAATCCTCGACGACATACACGCGGAAATAAGAAAACGAAGAATTTTATATTTTCAATATCCTTGATATTTTTCGCATATGCATGTCGAATTGAGAAAAAAATTATAGAATTCAAAATTGTTGTCAACTTAAATACAGAGAACTAAAAAATAGAAAAAATATGGCTTAAAGTTTCAACAGGTATAAGAATGTTCCAGTCCTCGACGAAATATATAAGGATATAAGAAAATAAGAGACTTCTCAATAACAAAATCCTTGATGACCTATATACATATATGCTGAAATAATAGAACTATTAGATTTCAAAATTTTAACAATCTAAATTCAGAAAACTTTTAATAATAAATGGAATCGCTGAAAAACTTTAAGTATTATCGTATAGTAATATAAAATTTCAAAATTAAATAATAGACTTCAAAATCCTCGACGACATACACGCAGAAATAAGAAAACGAAGAATTTTATATTTTCAATATCCTTGATATTTTACGCATATACATGTTGAGTTTAGAAAAAAATTATAGAATTCAAAATTGTTTTCAACTTAAATACAGAGAATTAAAAAATAGAAAAAATATTGCTTAAAATTTCAACAGGTATAAGAATGTTCCAGTACTCGACGAAATATACAAGGATATAAGAAAATAATACATTTCTTAATAACAAAATCCTTGATGACCTATATACATAAATGCTGAGATAATAGAACTAATAGATTTCAAAATTAAATAATAGACTTCAAAATCCTCGATGACATACACGCGGAAATAAGAAAACGAAGAATTTTATATTTTCAATATCCTTGATATTTTTCGCATATGCATGTCGAATTTAGAAAAAAATTATAGAATTCAAAATTGTTGTCAACTTAAATACAGAGAACTAAAAAATAGAAAAAATATGGCTTAAAATTTCAACAGGTATAAGAATGTTCCATTCCTCGACGAAATATATAAGCATATAAGAAAATAAGACACTTCTTAATAACAAAATCCTTGATGATCTATATACATAAATGCTGAAATAATAGATCTAATAGATTTCAAAATTTTAACAATCTAAATTCAGAAAACTTTCAGTATTAAATGAAATCGCTGAAAAACTTTAAGTATTATCGTATAGTAATATAAAATTTCAAAATTAAATAATAGACTTCAAAATCCTCGACGACATACACGCGGAAATAAGAAAACGAAGAATATTATATTTTCAATATCTTAGATCTTTTACGCATATACATGTTGAGTTTAGAAAAAAAATTATAGAATTCAAAATTGTTGTCAACTTAAATACAGAGAACTAAAAAATAGAAAAAATATGGCTTAAAATTTCAACAGGTATAAGAATGTTCCAGTGCTCGACGAAATATACAAGGATATAAGAAAATAAGACATTTCTTAATAAAAAAAATCCTTGATGACCTATATACATAAATGCTGAAATAATAGAACTAATAGATTTCAAAATTAAATAATAGACTTCAAAATCCTCGACGACATACACGCGGAAATAAGAAAACGAAGAATTTCATATTTTCAATATCCTTGATATTTTTCGCATATGCATGTCGAATTTAGAAAAAAATTATAGAATTCAAAATTGTTGTCAACCTAAATACAGAGAACTAAAAAATAGAAAAAATATGGCTTAAAGTTTCAACAGGTATAAGAATGTTCCAGTCCTCGACGAAATATATAAGGATATAAGAAAATAAGAGACTTCTTAATAACAAAATCCTTGATGATCTATATACATAAATGCTGAAATAATATAACTAATAGATTTCAAAATTTTAACAATCTAAATTCAGAAAACTATTAATAATAAATGGAATCGCTGAAAAACTTTAAGTATTATCGTATAGTAATATAAAATTTCAAAATTAAATAATAGACTTCAAAATCCTCGACGACATACACGCGGAAATAAGATTTAAACATTAATAAAAGTTAGAAAAATTATGAATTTTAATAGTAGAAATTTAATTGCTGGAACAAAATCTCACATACGAAGAAATGAAAAATTTAAAGAAATCATATACATCAATCCCTGTTGACTTATGCGCTAGAATATAAAACATTTTTATTATACTTTTTAATTTAAATCAGATTCCATTTAATACATGGATACAAATTATAAAAATAAATTTTTTTCTAATTTTCAAATCCTTGATGATTTAAATGTTTATATCTACGTAGAATGTGTCCAAAAATTAAACGTTTATTTACACGTTTAAATCCCTACTGATTTACATGTCGAAATAGACGCTGATTTTTTTGATAGGGAAATACCAAAAATTAAAGTCGTGATTTATTACAATATCACTACTGCAAACTAAACTACATTTTAAAAAGGTTGAAAAACGAATTGCTTGTAACAAAAATGTTCAATTGATTTTAAGCATCATTAAAATTTTTATTCACTATTTTAGTTTCTCTGTTTTAAATGTATAAATAAAAATTTTAGGCTAAATCCATTTCAAATCAGGCAGGTTGACTAACTTCAAGTCATAGATTCAGCTGTCGCTAAAATATGTTATTGTACATGAAAAATAAAGAGACACGTATTTTTTTATTTTTTAAAAAAGTTAAATTTAAAGAAGTTATGCACATTTGAACTTTGAGTGGTAAAACTCGAATGAATAGTGAAAAAAATTGTTTTGCTTGTCATTTTTTTCTTTTGAGTATAATTTAATTTTCCTTCTTGGGTCATGTAGATGGTCTTGTCCTCTTCAAAATCCAGTTTGTTGTGAGAGGGAGTGAGGTTTACCTTGCTGGTGTGAGAATGAGTCTATTCGAAAAAATGCAGGTGGAATAAGTTTTGGAAAATTTTACACACAAAATAACTTTTATTTTCGAGTCGACCAGAATAAATAATTGTATACAAAAAAATGAGGAATTGCCTTGAAGGGTTTGTTATTAAAGTCTTATTGGTTTTTCACAAATGGCCACGCCGACCGGCGGCACACTTTACACGAAAGATTAAATTCAATTCGCGAATTTAACACTATGAAAAATTAGACTAAAACTGAGAGAGCACCTTGTCGAATTAATACTGTATTTTTTGGTTTTGATATTAATTTAGAAAATGAGGAATAACCTTGAGGAGGATTGATAAAGTGAGAAACACGTTTCGAATCGCTCGAGAATTCCTTTCTTGTCAGGATTTTAGAGACGAGACACGACCACGCGGTGACAATAATAGCGCCCTCGAGCGGTAGCTTTTCGTACAAATTCAAATCTTCGCGCACAACACCATTTTCACCACAATTCAATTCACTCAGAATTAAACATACTCCCCGCCATCGGCAACAGAGTTGACGATCCTTAATTTGAGATGTTGTCCTTGAGCGCTTCTTCCGTAGAGATGTGGAGTACGGCCAACTTAGTGATTGGTCGCTTGAGATGTGTCGTTGCAGTTTTGATTGAAACAACCCTTGTGAGCCCGTCCTTGCCAGGGTGTAATGCAGTGACTCTGGCTAAAGGCCATTTTGAGGGTGGGAACCTTTCGTCAGTGAGGAGAACCAGAGAGCCGACCTTGATTTGATGTGATGGATGATGCCACTTGGAAATAGCGAGTTGTTGTTGTAAATAACTGGTAGACCATTTCGACCAGAAAAATTGAGCCTGTTGTTGTAGTAATTTCCACCTTGTTAACCTTGAGGTTGGTATTTCCAAGAGAGAAGGTTCCGGAATTGATGTGAGTGGTTCCCCGATGAGAAAATGTCCGGGTGTGAGGACTGACAAATCGTCAGGATCTTCCGTGAGAGGTTCTAACGGTCGGGAGTTGAGAACCGCTTCAATCTGCGTAAGAAGAGTCGTAAATTCTTCATACGTTAAGATTGTCTCGCCGATCGTCCTTCTGAGATGATACTTGATTGACTTCACGGCAGCTTCCCATTTTCCACCTATGTGTGGAGCTGCTGGAGGGTTGAATTTCCATGAGGTGCCGTCCTTGATTAGTAATTGAGATAATTCCTTAGCTCCTTGAGATCCGTCCTTGAAGAGTTGTTTGAGAGCAGCTTCTGCGCAGAGGAAGTTGGTGCCACAATCACTGTAGAGTGTTTGACAGATGCCTCTCCTTGAGACAAATCTGCGATAAGCTGCTAGAAATCCGTCCGTGGTGTAATCCGTTACTACCTCGAGATGTAGGGCCGAGGATGAAAAGCATACAAAGACACAAGCCCACCCTTTCCTTGTTTTGGCTCCACGACCTTTCCAAGATTTGAGGGTGATTGGACCTGCATAGTCAACCCCAGATGTGAGAAATGGCCTTGAAGGGGTGACTCTTTGCAGAGGTAGTTGACCCATCAGTTGTTGAGCACGAATTCCCCGTTGTCGAGCACAAGAAATGCATTTGAGGATGAATGATCTTACTGGTTTCCTTCCTCCAATGATCCAGTAGGAATTCCTTAAATGATTTAAAGTGAGTTGAGTTCCGCCGTGAAGAGTCCTTGAATGAGCATCTGCTATCAGAAGTTGAGTGAGGGGAGAGTCCTTAGGAAGGATAGTGGGATGTTTGCTCTCGTGATCCAAATTTGAATGTTTGAGTCGACCTCCGACTCTGAGAATACCTTGATGATCGATGAATGGATTGAGTTTGGAGAACGGATGAGACCTTGAGAATTTTGTACCTCGATTGAGATCCCTTATGTCTGATGAAAAGTAGGCAGCTTGGATGTTCCTGATCCAAAGAGTCCTTGCATGATTTAAATCCTTTAGTGTGAGTGGGTTGGTCAGGGAAGAGTTTGGAGTTCCTTTGAGAACTGCAATGAATCGAGAGCAAATTGCGGTGATTCGCAACAGTGAACGCAAATCTGAATATTGATAAATCAGATCCCATAGTTGACGATGAATCGTTGTAACCGTGAGTGGTAACCCTGGTCTTTCTTCGACTTGAGCTGATGAGTCCGACCTTGATACAGAGGATGGCCAATTTTCCTTGACGTCCTTGAGCCATGGTGGACCACTCCACCAGAGATGATGCTGAGAGAGTTGTTAAATTGATAGGCCCCTTGATGCACAGTCAGCAGGATTTTCTTTTCCTCTGATGAATCTCCATTGACCTTGAGGGACGAGATCATGGATTGAAGATACCCTGTTGCGTACATATTCCTTCCATCTTGAGGGGTGGCTGTTGATCCATGTGAGTGCTACCGATGAGTCCGTCCAAAGAAACACTGGAGCTTGAGGTAATTCCAGAGTCCGTTGAACGTAATCCATAAGTCGTGCCAAAAGTTGAGCAGCTGAGAGTTCCAACCTTGGAATGGTGAGGCGTTTGAAAGGAGCGACCTTAGTTTTGGCACAAACAAATGTAACCTTTGATTCTTGATTAGGTTTCGAGGATTTGAGAAAAACAACAGCTGCCATTGCGAGTTGTGATGCGTCCGAGAATCCGTGAATTTCCGTGGTTGAGATTGATGTGAGATTGAGCCACCGTGATATTGAGATCTCGGGAAGTTGTGCTAGCTCCTCCTTGAATTTGATCCATCGTGCGGATAGATTCTCTGATAATGGGTCGGCCCAACTCAATTTTTCAAGCCACAGTTCCTGCAGTAACATTTTGGCTCGTACTAAGACCGGAGAAAGGAATCCTAGAGGATCAAACAGTTGAGACACCTCGGATAAGATTAACCTTTTTGATATGCCTTGACCTGGTGGTGATGTTGGCTCAAATGAGAACTTGAATTCGTCCGACCTTGGATACCATGAGAGTCCGAGAACCTTTGTTTGAGAATGATCAATTAAATGTGAATTCAAGTCACCTTTCCTTGTTACAGCGTCGAAGAATTCGGGATGATTGCTTTGCCATTTTGCGAGAGGGAATCCGCCAGAGTTGAGAAGTCCAATAAGATCCTTGGCTATGTCCTTGAGTTCTGATACCTTATCAGAACCACCGTAGATATCATCCATGTAGCGACCATTGAGAAGTGCGGGCACAGACAGAGGAAATTTGTAACCTTCATCTTGAATAAGTTGAAGAAGTACCCTTACCGCCAAGAATGGTGCAGATTTTGTGCCGTATGTGACCGTTGTGAGTTGGTAAGAGATTTCCTTGTTGTTTGAATCCACCCAGATGATTCGTTGTAGATCCCAATCATCCTGATGCACCTTGATTTGTCTGAACATTTTTGTGATGTCAGTTGAAAAGATATATCGAAATCTTCTTACCCAGAGTAAAATGTCAGAGATATCCCTTTGAAGTTTCGCACCAGTGTGAAGTATTGAATTGAGAGAGACACCGGATGAGGAAGGGCTTGATCCGTTGAAAACAACTCTTAATTTGGTTGTTGTGCTTTGCTCCCTGAGAATTCCATGGTGAGGTAGATAATAGGTTGTAAGGCTATTATCCCTTGGAGGGGCCTTGACCATGTGTTCATCAGCTTCATATTCCGTGAGAAATAAGAAGTAGCGATCCTTGAGAAGTGGTTGAGTTGAAAACCTTTTAAAGAGCCGATGAAGACACCTTTGAGCCTTGAAGAATGAGTCGCCAAGTTGACTCGGTGGTGATGAAATTGGAAGTCGAATGATGTATTTGCCCTTGGGATCCCTTGAGTGAGTGACCTTGAAATGCTCCTCGCATTCCAACTCTTGAATCGTGAGTTTGTCCTTGTCCTTGGTAGGCACCTCTTCTTGAGTCCAGAATTTAGTGAGAAGATCTTGAAGATCATCCAGCTGCTGATACACCATCAGATGATGAGATGAATGTTCCTTGATCGGGTTGCCTTCGGTCGGTCCCAAAATTACCCAACCGAAGATAGTGAGTTGAGCCATAGGTGTTGAGGAAGGTCCCTTGATGATGTCCGGTTGAATGATTTGTGAATAAATGTCCGCTCCAATGATAAGATCAACCTTCGTTGGGATATTGTAATCGGGATCGGCAAGTTGAAGATTTTGGAGATGAGACCATTTAAAAGGAGGAAGTGTTGCGGTAGGAAGCATTGACGACAGTCTCGAGAGAACGTATGCATAAAAGGAAATAGATTTTGAGGAATGGATAGATTGGAGTGTGATTAAAACCACTCCTCGAGTGTTACCTGAACTAGTGGCTCCGATTCCGATGATTGATATATTTGAGTGATGCCTTGAGAGATTAAGATAAAATACCATTGATTCCGATATGAATGAGAGTTCAGATCCTGAGTCGATGAGCATACGAATTGGATGAGGATTTCCTCGTAGAGAGATGATGAGAGCACGAGCAGTGGCGAGGAGATCCACTGACCTTGAGTGGGGTCCTTGGTCGTCAAGCTGATTCCCATTTCAGTCTGCCTTGGAACTGTTGGATGCCCTTTGACCTTGTCCTTGATCCTTGTTGAGTTTGGGTGCCTCCTCCTGGTGAATCATTGTGTGATGCTTACCTTCACACTCTTGACATCTCTTCTGGCTTCGACAAGCACTGGCGTTGTGAGGGCCCAAACAGTTGAAGCAGAGGCGTTCCTTGATGACGAACTTTCTCCTGTCCGAGGAAAGTAATTCTCGGAATTTCTCACAACGTACTACATAATGAGCATTTTCGCAGAATGAGCATGGTGAGTTACCTTGTTGCCCTGATGATTGAGTAGTTGCTGAGAATGCCTTGTGAGATGAGGTGCTACCTTGACCCTTGCCCGATGTTGTGGTACTTGATTTTGCCGCTTGAGAATTGTTAGAGATACTCTCAAGAGCACAAGCTCTACCGGTGAGGAAATCCTTGAGTTGAGCGTAAGTGGGAGGGTCCAATCTTGAGCCGAGTTTGATTTCCCAGCTTTCCCGAATGTGAGTGTCGAGCCTTTTTGTGATGTGATATACCAGCACTTGATCCCATTGATCAACTGGTAGACCGAGAGTTGAGAGCGCGTTTAACGCTTCCGTAGTTGAGGACAGGAGAGAATTTAAACCTTGAGCCGATTTTGGTAAGATGATAGATGTTGAGAACAGCTGCTCCATTTGCTTGTTGATGAGTAACCTTTTATTGTCGTACCGAGAAACGACAATGTTCCAAGCTGATTCGAAACTGTCACCTGATACCGAGAGATTTAAGATGAGTTGCGCGGCTTTCCCTGTGAGACTGGCTTTTAGATACTGCATTTTCTCCACCGTGGAGATGTCCGTAGCCTTGATGACCAATGAGGAGAAGAGATCCTTGTAACCTTGCCAAGTTGAGTAATCACCCGAAAAAGTTGGTAGAGGAATTTTAGGGAGTTTCGCCGATGATCGTGCTTCCTTGTTTGAGGGTGAGGTGGTGAGAGTGGGGGCTTCCTTTTTGCACAAAATGCACATGTGGTACATCATTGCGTCCCTTGTTTTGGTGTAAATTTCCGTGAATTAGCCGTATATATCCTCCTGGATGTATGGATGTTTTAGAAATTTAGCCGAGCCACTGGTGATGAGTTCCTCATGAATGTCAGTAAATTCCTCATAGTGCTTTTCGAGAATTTGGATTTTTATTTCCAAAAACTCGGCACTGTCGGCGAAAAGTCCCCTTTGTAAATCGGAGAAGGTTTTCTCAACGATTTTGAGCCTTGTCCTTTGCGTAGCGATTTTGAGTTCGACCTTGGTTGATGATTTGCGAACAGATTCGATCTTAGAATCTTCCTCGCCTTCAGTTTGTTGAGAGCTGACCGAATTGTGACCTGAAGGGACCTTGAGGAGGATCTGCGGTTCAACGTGATGGTTGGATGATGTGGAACCTGATTGTTTTGATTTGAGGGGTTTTTCCTTGTGAGGAGTTTCCTTGTGACCTTCCATTTCGGGATTTTCCTGTTTGTGAGCTGGATCCTTGATAATTTTCTCGTCGTCTGACATGGTTCAGAATTCAAGCCGTGAGGTGAGAACGAGTACTTTCCACTACGAGAAACACTGCACCGGGAGAGTGAGAGAGAAAGAGTACGCAGAGACGAGATGCGTGAACAAGACACTCGGTGGTAACGCGCACAGTCACTTGCCTTGTAGTAGTGGGTTACACTGGGGGGAGATTTAAGATGGCGCGTTCTGTGAGACGGTGAGAGTTTCCTTACTACGTGCGGGGCACTGCGAAGAGGTGGAAGAGGGGAATCGTGAGCGAGGGCCGCGCGCACACAGAAGAGAACTTGTTACACGTACAGCGAGGAGAGCGTGTGAGGAAAAGATGGCGATAATTGAGAATGACCGTGAGGCGTGTAACAGGTGGACGCCACAAGGGAAATTGTTCAGTGAGCACTTTCCTTGATGATAATTATTCCGTCGACACTTCAAAATCACACAATGCACTTTTTCTCCACAGACAATCCGGCTCGAAGGACCAAAAAATGTTGTGAGAGGGAGTGAGGTTTACCTTGCTGGTGTGAGAATGAGTCTATTCGAAAAAATGCAGGTGGAATAAGTTTTGGAAAATTTTACACACAAAATAACTTTTATTTTCGAGTCGACCAGAATAAATAATTGTATACAAAAAAATGAGGAATTGCCTTGAAGGGTTTGTTATTAAAGTCTTATTGGTTTTTCACAAATGGCCACGCCGACCGGCGGCACACTTTACACGAAAGATTAAATTCAATTCGCGAATTTAACACTATGAAAAATTAGACTAAAACTGAGAGAGCACCTTGTCGAATTAATACTGTATTTTTTGGTTTTGATATTAATTTAGAAAATGAGGAATAACCTTGAGGAGGATTGATAAAGTGAGAAACACGTTTCGAATCGCTCGAGAATTCCATTCTTGTCAGGATTTTAGAGACGAGACACGACCACGCGGTGACAATAATAGCGCCCTCGAGCGGTAGCTTTTCGTACAAATTCAAATCTTCGCGCACAACACCATTTTCACCACAATTCAATTCACTCAGAATTGAACACAGTTTGAAATTTGAAATAATATTTAAAATTATAAAAATAGGGGATGATTTTCTGAAAATAAATAAGATCAATTTTCTCAAAAACACCACCTTTTTTCTATCCAAATTTTTACTACAAGTTCTTAAAATAATTGTGAACATTTCCTTACAATTTTAAGCGGGCTAAACCATTCTGGCAATCAGGAGAATTTTTTTTTGAAATATTTATTTTCGCAAATTTTTAAATTGTTAACGTTTACGTCAGCAATGTTATAGCGATTCATTTGTTTTTAAAAATGCAAGTTAACAATTTGAAAATTTACGAAAATAAATATTCCAAAAAAAATTCTCCTGATTGCCAGGATGGTTTAGCCCGCTTGAAATTCACAGGATATGTTCATAATTATTTTAAGAACTTGTAATAAAAATTTGGATAGAAAAAAAGTGGTGTTTTTGAGAAAATTGATCTTATTTATTTTCAGAAAAACATCCCCTTTTTTATAATTTTAAATATTTTTTTAAATTTCAAACTGGATTTCGAAGAGGACAAGACCATCTACAAGAACCAAGAAAGAAAATTGAATTATACTCAAAATAAAAAAATGCCAAGCAAAACAATTTTTTTTCACTATTCATTCGAGTTTTACCACTCAAAGTTCAAATGTGCATAAAAGTTATCTGAAACAAATCTGTCAAAAAATTACAAATTAAAATTTTGAAATTCCAAAAGACTTTATAATATAATAAAATAAACTAACTTAGGAAGAGTCCAAAATTTCCCTATAAACATAATTTTTTATATACATATTACTTCTATTATTTCCTAAAAATACTTTTACGGAATCAAATGATTTTACTCTTGATAATGCAACATACATCTGATCATGATTAAAAACATCTCTTCTTAAATCAATGAATATTTTATAAAATCTTTGCCTTTAAAATTTATTAATGGTCATTGCGAATGCCAATTTTATAGGAAATCGTCGTCTTCTAAAAGTAAATGGATATAAATTTTCACAATATAAAGTTACTCGATGTAAAAAAAAACAATATTTCCACTCTTATCTCCCGTTAATATTCGACATTTAATAACATTATGTGATAAATCTAAAACAATTAACCTTGTTCCGTTACATAATCCTTCATTAATACTAAGATTTCTAATAAGCATTACAACGGAATTATTTCTTAAATGTAATTCATGTGGTGGTAAAGAAGGCCGACAGAGAGTATTCAAATATTCTAGTAATAAAGTTTCAGTAAATTTTCCATTATCACAATTTTCAGTATAATCAATACTTTTATATACTTTTTCACATTTACTGTTTAAGAGATTTACTACCCTTTTATTAATATCATCAACGTCAACATTTCTTGGTGCTAAAATTGTACATGTTGACAAATCCTTAAATTTTTTCTGTTGTATCAAATGATCATACATTTCTTCAGCAATATCTATACTTCCTTGTTGAATAATATGTTCTGGTAATTCGACGTTATCATCTTTATCATTTAATTCGCCATTGCCAAATTTAAGTGGGAAATCTACAAATTCTGTTTCCTCCGGTAAAGCTCTCATATTTTCTGTTAATGTATATTGTTTGAAATGTTTCCATAAGTGACTGTTTTATATTGATAAATTTATTATTTTTGATCTAGTACCTCGTTCTTTTATCGGTAAAATTTGTCGAAAATCTCCTCCTAGGATTACAAGTTTTCCACCAAACACTTCATTTGATTTCATTATATCTCTTAATAACTTATCCATAACTTCTAAGGCATATTTTAGAGCCACTGGTGCTTCATCCCAAATAAAAACATCAATATTTTTTAAAAGGGGTGCTTCTTTTGATTAAACTTTAATATTTGAAGATGAATCACTGTACAGTGGAACAGGTAATCTTTTATTTCTTCAAATATATAATCAACAATATTTTTTTGTTTAACATTTAATTTAGTATAATTCTCCTCTCCTATCTTGATATGTTCCATAATACTTACATCATCAACCTGCTCAGGAAAATTTTCATCTATATCTAATAAACCCTGAAAATCAGTTAAACAATATCCTTCATTCAATAACATTGATTTTATATTCCTATAAGATATTTTTTCAGCTTCAATATTGTCAATTTTTGAATAGTCTTCTGACATTGGACCCTTAAATTTCTCCTAAAGTTTTTTCGGATATACAGGATGACAATGAATGAGAATTCTTGCAAATAATTGTCGAAGTGAATAAGACATCATCCATAAAGTAGCTTCTTCCATTGTCCTAATCCACTCACTATTATCTTCTATAAGTTCTAATGCTAAACAGGCAGATGTAAAAGATTCATGAATAACTCCATTACCTGTTCTTAAACTTTGGCAAGCAGTAACTCCTTTTACTGTAAGCAACAATAATCAATACTTTTTCTTTACGAATTCTTTTTCTACTTTCAAGAGATTTCTTTATCCACGTGTAATGTTCTGGTGTTTCTGTATAATATTACTGACGAGCAGTACTATCACGCTCATTAAGTTTAAAAAAATCGATCAATTTTGTATTTTTCTGTAAATCAAAAGAAACATTGTTATTATTTTTTCCTTCCCGAATAATAACATTCTGTTCATTTGGTAAATGTATGGGTAAACGATTAATACTGTGGCTTTTTTTCCCTAAAGGTTTCCTTAAAATTCTCCAAACAGCTTTAACTGGACCTACATATCTATTTTCTTCATAATGATTAATTTCATTATGATTGACAGTTACCTCGCCATTCGCATTTGTAATAATAATGGATGCAGCATCATGACCCTTGAAAATATTTTTATATAAATATTTAACAGATTTTATACTTAAAACTATTTCCACATTTATATGACAATTAAATATTTCTGGAAGTATTGTACAATATGAAACCATATTAGAATTGTCAATAACAAATCCATTTGGTCGCTCATACGTTTTATTATTATTTCTTCGACGACAACGAACATAACAATTGTTTTCAATTGTAGTTTCTTCTTGGTAACTCTTTGGAAAATTTTTTCAACAATTACCATCAATTAAACATCAATCTCCACAAGGTCCGTGAATATTATTTTGCATTATTATGTTATGCAAGAAGGGATTGCTACTTTCATCAGGAATTTCTGCAGAAATATAACGATCAACACTTCCAACTGTTAATATTTTGGAATTTTCTTTCAATATAACTAATAAATGATTATGTGGCAATCCTCTTTTTTTAAATTCAATAACATAAACGTAAGACTTAACTTCTCCAAATAACTTTTTTTCTACAATAACATTTAAAAGATGTTTCACCTTCAATGCAAATACTCCAGTTACTATATCAGGTCTGTCAGCAGCAGTTTGATGAGGTAACAAATTTTCTTGTATCTCTTTCCAATTTAGATTACAGGTCATTGTAATAAATAAATCTGGTTTACCATGGCGACCAACCATAGCCATAGCATCCTGATATTGTTGCATCATATTACGAGGTGATCCTATAAAAGTGGAAGGCAATATAAGCATTTTTCCAACATGTACATCATTTTCTGACTCATGATTTTGTAAATAATCGAATAGTCCTTGATATGTTTCACTTCCCAATTGAGCTTGATTATTTACTCAAAATTGCAATCTATCTTTCTCTATTTTTACATAATTGTCAACTACCAATTGTTGAAACAATCTTCCTCCATATAAAAAATGATTGAATTCCTTATCTCTAATAGCAATTTTGTATTTACAATAGGCACACCTAGAAATAGTATGGTTTTTACTTCTAAAATCACTATCACTACGAATCGTATTAATATTATAACCTTTATTTCCAAGAGGATAACATATAGGATATATCCATGGTTTAACATTTGCAGGGTGGCCACCCAACCGGGAGAACCGGGAGAACCGGGAAAAACTCGGGAGAAAAATCAATCGGGAGAAAACCGGGAAAAAGCCGGGACAGAAATTTTAATCGGGAAAAAACCGGGACTAAAATTTTACATTTAAAGATTTCAGAAAATTAAAGTTAAAGGAAAAAGTTTTACTCAATAAAATTTTCTGATAAGTTTATTTACAGATTTCATTCAAATTTTTTATAAAACATCAATAACTTCTTTTTTAAATTGTTTCAAAAATGTTTAAAAATTATTGAATATTGAAGAAGAATTTTGATATTTTTTAAAATAGTTGAAATTGTAAGGAGAATTTTAAAAAAAATTTGAAAATAAGTGAATTTCTGAGAAGAATTTTATTACTTATGAAAATAAATGAATTTCTAGGATAAATTTTATTATTTACAAAAATAATTACAAATGTACAGAAATAAATCATTGAAATTCTGACAAGAATTTTATTAAAATTCTTTGAAAATAATTGCATTATAGAGAAGAATTTTATTATTTATAAAGGTAATTGAATTTTCGAACAGATTTTTTTTCAAAATATTTAAAAGTAATTGAATTTTGAAGAAGAATTTTGATATTTACAATGATAATTGAAATTTTGAAAATTTAAAAAAAGTTTTGAAAATAATTAAATTTCTGCTAAGAATGTTATCTGAACTTTTGAAAATAATTAAATTTCCATGATGAAATTTCTTATTTTTTGGAGATAATGATAATTTGACGAGAAATTTAAAAAAATTTGAAAATAATTGAAATTCTGCGGAGTATTTTATTACTTTTAAAAATAATTGAATTTCCATGATGAATTTTATTATTTATAACATTTTGACGAGAAATTTAAATAAAATTTTTGAATGTAATTGAATTTTTGCGAAGAATTTTATTATTCATAAAGATAATTGAAATTATGACAAGCATTTTATTGAATTTTTTTAAATAATCGAATTTTGGAAAAGAATTTTATTATTTATAAAAATAATTAAAATTTTGAACAGATTTAAAAAAAATGTTAAAAATACCTAATTAAAATTTTGCCATGCATTAATTTTATTAAATTTGATTAAATATTATTCCAGATTGTTTGATGTTAAAGTATGTGTTGGCGAGAAGTGTACTTTTTTTTACAATTTTGACAATTTCGTGTTTCTCTTTTGGCGTTTTTTTCCTAAAATTTCATTCGACTTTTTTCCAACTTTTTTCGGAAATTTTATGCGACTTTTCGTGACTTTTGTTGTGAATTTATGCGACTAAAGATACTTTTTTTAGTCTTAAAGACGATCTGAGCCCTGTTTTTAGTGTTTTTGGCCGAATTTATATCATTTACCACTACATATTACATAAAGGTAATGTTCTGCTCACAGTAAAATTATAATTAAAAACCGGGAGAAACAGCTCATTTTCACCGGGAGAACCGGGAGAAAACCGGGAGACGAAAAATTTAAAAATAGTGGCCACCCTGATTTGGATCTAAATTACTAACTGATTTTAGTTCCTATGTAGACTTATTATAAATCGTTACATAAGATTCTGGTATTTCTCCTTCTGAGTTTGTATTGAAAATTGCAGCAACTTCATTATAACTTTGAAAATTATATCTTTTCTTATTAAAACCTTTTTCAACGTAAACAATAGTAAAAAATGGTCCTCTTCTTACATTATTAAAATTAATTACGTTAGCATTTAAAGATGCAAAAGAAAAATAATTGAGCTGCCGGATCAAAGAAGGGCACATAAACTCGCCGCGCTGAAAAACGTTGGCCCCTGGACACTTAAAATTAAACTTTTGATTTTAATTGTTTATTATGCATATCCTTATCGAAAATTTGATTGCGCATCTTTTTATCTAATAAAATTTTTTTATATCTATTACCGTTTTCGAAATAATAAAGAAAAACCATTTTTTTGAAAACATGAAATTTAATTAAATTTTTCACTTCAACTCGCGATATTTCAGTCAATTTTGCATATTTTCTAATGTCACAAAAACTAAATTATTCGTTGAAATATCCTGAGAATGATGAAAGAAGAAAAAAATTGTTTTCATTAAAAATAAAATTGTTATTAATTTTTTTCTGAACAATTGCAAAAATCGTGAAGTGCAATTTTCACGAGCTTCGTTTAACGGGCGAATTTTAAGCAGCAACAAACTTCCAGTGAGAAAGTTGTTTATTGCAGTCTAAAGAAGTTTTTTGGAAAGTTATATTACAATTGAACAATTTTTAACAAATTAGTGAGTGTTTAAAGTTGCGCGAGCTGCTGAACGGAAGGTTTGTTTTGATTTACTTAACCTCTAAAGGCGAAACAACACTGTGACATATGCTGTTCAGCTTCTTTCAACAAACGGGCGTCACACGTTCAGCCGCGCGTGCAACTTTAAACATTCACTAATTTGTTACTAATTATTCAATTGTCATATAACTTTCCAAAAAACTTCTTTAGACTGCAATAAACAACTTTCTCACTGGAAGTTTGTTGCTGCTTAAAATTCGCCCGTTAAACGAAGCTCGTGAAAATTGCACTTCACGATTTTTGCAATTGTTCAGAAAAAAATTAATAACAATTTTATTTTTAATGAAAACAATTTTTTTCTTCTTTCATCATTCTCAGGATATTTCAACGAGTAATTTAGTTTTTGTGACATTAGAAAATATGCAAAATTGACTGAAATATCGCGAGTTGAAGTGAAAAATTTAATTAAATTTCATGTTTTCAAAAAAATGGTTTTTCTTTATTATTTCGAAAACGGTAATAGATATAAAAAAATTTTATTAGATAAAAAGATGCGCAATCAAATTTTCGATAAGGATATGCATAATAAACAATTAAAATCAAAAGTTTAATTTTAAGTGTCCAGGGGCCAACGTTTTTCAGCGCGGCGAGTTTATGTGCCCTTCTTTGATCCGGCAGCTCAATTATTAAACTGTCTTATATTCTTTTTAAAATGACCTGATTTTGTTTGAAGTCCTTCTAGCAATATTCTTAAATCTTCTGGATATTGCACTGATTGTAATGTAACACTACCATGACCTCAACAATCATTGAAACTGTTTTGTTTGCCACTAACTCTTTCATCTTTAAAATGCTTAGCTTGACAATGATTGCAATAATAATTCATATTTCCCAGATAATTTTAATTAGAATTTAATTCATGAATTCAAGAGTTTTTCCCCTTTTCACTACTATCCTGTAATTGTGAAGTTGTTATTGCTGGGATAGGAGAAATGCATTTATTAAATCAGCGGATTGATTCGAATTTACATTTTTTGAATCAAAAACAGAGTTTACTGAATCTTCTTTTTTAATTTCATTTTTTCCCTATATGTTTTTTGTTATTCTGACCGACCCTTTTTTCTTTTCATAGACAAGTGATCTACTTCATCTGAAAGATTTATATTTTCAATATTTCTTTTTAATTTTTGTCTGGCACGATGATTTCTTTGATTTTCCGCTACACTTTTTCGTATAGTTTTAGATAAAGAATTTGTTTCCTTTACAGTATCATATTCATTTTTAAATTTGGGAATGGAAGCAACGATATTTTCTAAATTAACTAATTCAATCATGTTATCATCATTTGAATCATTAACTTCTACTTTATCTGAATGGAATAAATTTGTAATTTTACTTTTGGATTTGAGTATTGCATAATATTGTTGCGTCTTTGAAACATTATTGATTATCTTTGTGCTATTTGAAATTGTCCCACAATGAATATTCTGATCAATAATTTGATTAGGGTCTCTTTTTCCATATAGGAGTTCTTCAACTGGTTTCCTTAAAAGATATTTCCAATCATACTTATCAATTATACGTGGAATAATAGAATTCTTTACGACTTAAAAACGACTTAAATGATTGTTTTTAAAAATTAACTTTAAATGATTTCTCATATGCAAATAGTCATAAAAGAGAGTGTTTGGCATTTCATTAAAAAGAACGATGTTGCAAATGCTATTGCAAATACTCCACAATCAACACTACCTAGCGGTTGCTGATGAACATTTAAAAATATCACTGGTGGTTTAAATGGATATAATCGAATTAAATAGTTCATTTGATCCTCATTTAAATATCCTTCGTTAAGACTGTCAAAAATATTAAGTCTTGTTCCATCATAATAAGTGCAAATCCAGTGACCAGATTTGAAGAAACCACTAAAAAGTATTTGAATGTGCCTCTTATTTTTTTGGATTGGAATTATCTTATCAAGAACTTGTAAACATAAAGTGCTTTGCATACTATAAAACTAATTTGATTGTCTTTCTAAAAGCTTTTGAAATTAATGCATATGGTCATTATTCAACATTGCATTTTTATTATCAATTATATCATAATTTTCATCACTTAAACTAACTAATTCTCTTTTATTAGCCATGGTTTTATTTCGTAAAATTGACAGATATAATGAAACTTACTTTTAAATATATAAATAAACGTCTTTTTTATTCCAAATATTTTTTGCAGCTTTCTTTTACTTGTTTTTACTTCCAATTTTTCCTATTTTCTTTATTCTCAATTTTCAATTCCAACATCAATTTTTAATTCCAATATCAATTTTTAATTCCAATATCAATTTTCAATTCTAATATTAATTTTCAATTCTAATATCAATTTTCAATTCCAATATCAATTTTCAATATCAATTTCCAATTTCTATTTTCCTGCCATTTAATGCTAATTACAATTTCCCTTTCATTCAATATTAATTCAAATTGTAAAATGTTAATACATTTTTTATTATAAATTTCTATAAATAATTTTTTATCGTAAAAAAATATTTAAACTACACAAAAAGAAAATTATATCATTTCAATCAATGACTAAATTCAATCACTTCTGTACTACAAAAAATTCTGTTCTTAAATTCAATCAATTATCTACTACAAATATTTTTCTGCTGTATCTATAAATTGAAAAAAATTTGAATTGATTATGTGGAAACAACTTTTTAGTTTTTATAACGAAATTATCAAATTATCAGCAAAATAAGCTTGCAAGAGGCATTTCGAGGTTGCAGAATAAGAATCATAAGTTAGATTCCTAAAATTCAAAATGGCGGATCCAATATGGCGGCAAAAATGTTAAATTATCTCCGATTTGCTTTAAATTTGTTTCTCGGGGGTTTTTGGGGTCGCTGATTAAGAATCTCACGTTAGATTTACAAAATTCAAAATGGCGGATTCAATATGGCGGAATAAAATTTAAAAATATCCTCCGATTTGCTTTAAATTTGTTCCTCGGGGGTTTTTGGGGTCGCTGGTTAAGAATCTCATGTTAGATTTACAAAATTCAAAATGGCGGATCCAATATGTCGGAATAAGTTTTTTAAATATCCTTTGATTTGCTTTAAATTTGCTTCTCGGGGGTTTTTGGGGTCGCTGAATAAGAATCTAACGTTAGATTTACAAAATTCAAATTGGTGGATCCAATATGATCATAATTAATAAATTATAAATGTTTCTAACAAAAATTTTGTGGTGGGGATTTTTAAAATTTGATTCTAATTTAAAGTTTTATTGTTTATGAGGTCGATTAATAAGAATCAGAATTTTTATTTACGGAATTCAAACTGTCATATGGCCGCATAATTTAAAAATAAATACGTTAAAGAAATAACAATAAATGCAGAAACTTAAAGCACTTTAAAGAATTATTAACCAAACAAAGTTATTTATTGTTCGTTTTCGTTTTCAGAGTTACTTGATTCATATATGCCAGCACGTAATATTAATTAACCCCCTAATAACAAAATTTATGTAAATCAAAGGATATTTTTTAACTGATGCTGCCATAAGACCCCAAATAGTTTCGAGAAACAAATTTAAAGCAAATCAAAGGATATTTAAAAAAAACTTATTCCGACATATTGGATCCGCCATTTTGAATTTTGTAAATCTAACGTGAGATTCTTAATCAGCGACCCCAAAAACCCCCGAGGAACAAATTTAAAGCAAATCGGAGGATATTTTTAAATTTTATTCCGCCATATTGAATCCGCCATTTTGAATTTTGTAAATCTAACGTGAGATTCTTAATCAGCGACCCCAAAAACCCCCGAGAAACAAATTTAAAGCAAATCGGAGATAATTTAACATTTTTGCCGCCATATTGGATCCGCTATTTTGAATTTTAGGAATCTAACTTATGATTCTTATTCTGCGATCTCGAAATGCCTCTTGCAAGCTTATTTTGAATAGATAAGAGCAATTACTAACTATTTATGGGATTTTAATGAAAGCAATTCTTGTATTTTCTCGACTGTAAGCTCTATATCTCAGCCGCCATCTTGGATTTTTAAAATCGCCCAACGGCATACAAAAGTAGACACTTTAAGCTAATTTTTCCAAAAGGTTTTATATTTTTTTAATGAAAACAAAAATGGAAAGATGGGGTGGTCCGCTTGGCAAAGAATGTCCCATATATATATATATATATATATATATATATATATATAATCATTATCATTATTATATAATAAAATTACTTACATAATATTCATAAAATGTCCGATCTTAACATTGTAGGTATCACTTATTTTAATCACTTAAAAATGAAAAAGGATATTCTTTTGAGTCAACAAAAAATTCAAAACTTATTATTCAGGAATTCACTTACACTGATTCACTTTCAGTTCACTTATTTTTGTTGAAAAATCTCACTTTTCTAAAAAAATGTAGTAGTTAGATGGATAATTTTTATCCTGTAACACTCCTATGAGTTAGAATCTTATTATATATATATATATATATATATATATATATATATATATATATATATATAGATATATATAGATATATATATATATATATATACGTGTGCGTACAATAGACTGCCCGCTGTTTGAAAGAAACCCTTCAAACAATAAAGCCAGTTACTTGAGCAGACCTTTCGTTTCTCTTACTATTTAATACCATTTAGTGAAAATCTCTTTCTGTCTCCTTCTTTCTAGTAAATAGACATAAATTCCTCTCTGTTTATAACGCATACCCATCTCTTTTTAATTCAATGAACATAGTATAAAGCTATCTCTCTTCAGGTAACAGTATTGCTTTCTTCCTCTTTCTAAGGTAAATACCATTAGAATGTCTCTCTTTACCTAATTTGCATATCTACTCGTTTCATATAAGGATTTTCATTTGCCACACAATATTCTTCAATTTTTTCTTGCACAAATTTTATTATTTTTCTTTGAATTTCCTGAGTTTCATCAATTTTTTCTTCTTTTATTTCTTGTACTTTTTCTTCAATTATATCTTCGACTGGGTTTCTGGATAAGGCATCAGCATTAAAATTTGTTTTGCCTGCATTGTAGACCACATTAAAATCATATTCTGCTAATTTTAGCTTCCATCTTGTAACTCTTGAACAGGGATCTTTAGAATTTTAAAACCAAATCTTTTCTTAAAAGTGAATTTAAAAGATTTGCAATCTTCAAAAATCCGTCTATAAATTTGCGATAATAACCTGCAAGTCCTAAGAATTGTTTTATATTTTTAACATTTTTTGGGATTGGGAATTTTTTTTCAGCTTCTACTTTCTTTGGATCTGGTAGTACACAATTTTTATCAATTATATGACCTAAGTATCCTACTTCTAACCTCAAAAATTCACATTTATCCGGTTGCAGTTTTAAATTTGCAAAACGTAATCGTTCCATATGTTTCGAGAATTTTTCTTCATGTTCCTCTAGGGTATCAGCATAAATAAGAATGTCGTCTAAGTAAACAAATAATTCTGATCCTTGTAAACCTAATAATATCTGATCAATAAGTTTTTGAAATGTGCTTGGTGAATTTTTTTAATCCGAAGGGCATTCTGTCAAATTCATAGTGTCCAAATGGCGTTGAAAATGCTTTTTTATAAGAGTCTCTAGGATCCATTTTGATTTGATGAAAACCTGACGCCAAGTCAAAGACTGAAAAATATTGAGCATTTCCAAGCTGATCTAGTAGGTCAGTAATATTAGGAAGGGGGTAAAATTGACCTACCTTACGTTCATTGAGTTTTCTGAAGTCCAAAACTAATCGCCATTTTTTATTTCCTAATTTTATTTCCTATTCTTTGGTACAATCCATATTGGTGTATTGTACGGTGAATCAGAATGTTTAATAATTTTTTGTTTTAATAATTCATTTACTTGACGAGTCATTTCTTCTTTGTGAACAGGGGGAAATCTGTATTATTTAGTGATAATCGGTGTGTCATCTGTAGTTATTATTCTATGTTTTATAAGATCAGTTTCTTCTAAATATTCTCCAGGTATATGAAATCGATCTGAATAGTTCTTTACTAAATTCATGATGTGTTCTAATTCTTCTTTATTTAAATGTTCAAGGCGAAGTAATTTTTTAATTTCTTCAACTCTGTCGTTGCCTGTAATGTTGAAAATATTTTCTGATTTAATATTTTTTAAAAATAAATCAATAATTTGTTTAATTGATGAGTCTTCATGTTTAATATCAGATTTGTTTTCTTGTTTTATTTCATCAAACTCTTCTAAATTTACTTCGAAAATTGGGATATCTATTGAATCATTTAGTGCATTGATTGCTTTTAAATAAGCTAAGCCTTCTACGTTTGTAACTACTGCATCACCTATGTAAACACCATCTTTTATTTCTAATCTTAGAATGTAACCTTCTTTTATATTTTCATTCAAAATTTTTACATGAATATTGTAAATTGATCTTGCTGGAATTGTAAAATAGTTTTTTGAATAAAAATTAATTTTTTGTTTATTAATTTCTAAATGTCTTTCTTCATAATTAATTTTTACTTTATTTTTGATGAAAAATTTTGTTCCTAATATTCCGTCATGTTCAATTGGAACATCGTTTGATAACAGGTTGAAAGTTGATGGAATTCCGAAAATATTAATTTCCACTTGTCCTAAAGTATAAATTGCGTGATCGTTTATTCCTGTTAATTTAAGACATTTATTTTCATCAATTTTTATATCTGGATTTAGTGCAAGAATTTTTAATAAATTTGGTCCTGCTCCTGTGTCAATCATCATTGTTATTGGAATTTTTAATTCTTTAGTATCAATTCGAATGTACGGAATTGTATTAGTTTTTGCTAAGTTAATGTTTCTGGATGCATAGTAATTTCTTCTTAATTCTTCCTCAGAGTATTCTACTGAAAAGGAATTTTGGAGTTTCCCTGATTTTGTGTTTGTGATTTTTTGATGTATTTCTAAATTGATTTTGAAACTAATTTTGTTAAGGGTTTTTGTTAGAGTTTTGACTTTGAAATTTATTAAACCTTGGGTTTTTATTTGAAAAATGTTGCCGTGGTCCTGGATAAAATGAGTTTTCTCGTTTTGGTCCTATCAATTTATTAAGCTGAAAATAGTTTACTGCAAAGTGTCCTTTTTTACCACAAACCAAACACGTTATTATATTATCTTGAGCTATGTTGATTTTTGTTGTTTTAGCAAATTCTTTGACGTTTTTAAGATAATAATTATTTTCGGTATTTTGCTCAGTTTTTCTTAGTTCACAGTGTGATAACAATTTCCTTTCTATTTCTACTGCTTTATTAATTATCTCTTGAAAAGTGTCAGCTGTTCCTATTCTTAATTCAATGTCTGGTCTAAGTCCTCCTGAAAAACAATCAACAGTTGTTTTATCTAAAATTGTTTTAAATGCTTCATCTACTGCATTTTCATTGATAAGCCTATGCGCGTCTAAAATTCTTTCTGCTGCTTCTGCTATTCTGGAACCGTAAGAAATTACATTTTCGTGTTCCCACATATATATTGCTCCTAATTCTCCTTGTAACTGGTATACAGATTTTGCTGGCGCGTAAATTTGTTTTAATCTTTCTGTTAATTGTTATACTGTAATAAAATTATTTCCTTTAATAATTCTTCGTTCTTCACCCGAAATTCTACTTCTAATTAATTTGACTAAATTTGTTTGTACTTGTGCATTATCTGGAAGCATAGATTTTGTTTTTAAACAACTTTTAATAAATATAGATAATGGGATATTTTTTTCGTCTAACATTGGTATAGTATCTAATCTAATGCATCGCGTAAAGACACTTGATGATTGTTTGGAAAAGCCATGTTTTTTTCAAAACTAATATTATTTGTAGAGTTATCAAAATAATTGCTTTCAGAATGATCGTTTGTTTCACTGTCTTCAATTAAAGATGTATTTAACTCTGAATTTACTTCAGAATGATTTGGTAAATTTTTATCTACTAGAGTATTTTCTAATATAGAATCTTTGCTGTCGTTATTGTCAGTTTCAGAAGGATTTTCGTCAGTGTCAAAAAGATTAGAATTAACAAAACCCGAATTAAACTCTCTATGTATTTCTTCGGAATCAGGATTTTCTTTAGAATATCTAGGTGTACTTGTGTGTGGTTTTTCTTTATAATTAGGAATTCCTGAATTCAATATCAATTCTGGATTATTTTTTATTCGTGAGCGAGTTAAATGTGAGGAATCTGTAGTATTTTTATTCGTAGAAGACATTAAAAAGTAGCAAAGTATACAAATTTATTATATTCGTAATAGTAAAATTGTCAATCTTGTTTCTTGAATATAAAATACACTTTTCTCTTTTGTGGTAAAAATATTTTTATCTTGCTTCAGTATAAAAAAAAAATTTTATTGCAATATTAATAACGAATCGTAATTAAATGAACAAAACAATTTTTTTAGCACAAATTAAATGTCAGAATGATTCATATACAAGACAAAAATTTCCATAAGTCAAGAGGACTTGAACCCCTATTCATTAATATAATACAGGATTTAATTTGATGAATGCACCTTGCAACTTTAAAAATTATAAGTCAAGAGGACTCGAACCTCTATTTATGAATATTCATACAGAATTTTTTAATAAACGCACCATGCAAGTTAAAAAATCTATAAGTTAAGAGGACTCGAACCTCTATTCATCAATACCTATTTATAAATGCACCTTGCGACTTAAATCTTGTATAATGTTATCATTTATTATAAAATGTATTATATTCAGTAAAAATAATTTTTTTTGCTTCCTCATAAAGGAAGCCTTATAGTGATGTCGATTTCCGAATTTTTTAAAATCAATTATTTTTACAAATTTTCAAGTGTAGTATATATAATTCGTCGAGAGGAACAAATGTCTGGATGTATGTGTGTATGTATGTATGTGTGTGTGTGTATGTCACCGATTCTTGTGGACAAATTTTCGCTTGCACATCTTGATGGATTTTGATAAGATTTTGTAGGTGTATTACGGTCATGAATACCAAAAATCAGACAGAAGGATTTTCAAAAATATAAAAAAAAATTTTCAACATTTTTTTAATTTTTGAAAAAATTAATTTTTGGATTTTTTGAAATAACTTTTTTCTATATTAAAATTTGTATTAATTCTTGTCAAAATTGCATTCCTGACATAAAAACGAATCGATTCATGTATATAAAGTATATATTTTATCAAAATTTATAGAATTAATAAATATTTTTATTTCATTAATATAAAATTAACGTTCAATAAAATTTTCGAATTTTATTAAAAATTTGAAAAAATTATAGCTTATCGACTTTATGATTTTCCCGGGCCGATGCACTAAAATTTTAAAAGGGCTTCTGATACGTCAAAACGAGAAACCTTTTAAAATACGTTCCTAACGTTCCTCGTTTTAAATTAGTTTCAATAAAAAATCTAATTTGAGGGCTGGTTGCTAATTATTACTCTCTGTTCTAATCAGAAAAGTTCACCCTTTTTATATTAAAATTTCCTTATAAGACTAATGCTCATAGCGTAACGTGGTGCGTGTACATATTAATAATCTGTGTCTTCGATCTTGAATTTCTCGTAATCGTTATTCTTTAGACATTCTTTTAAAATACTATTCTTTCCCGGATTTGTAATAATGAACATAATTATAATATTCGTTACAAAATATACTGAATATAATGCAAATTTAAAACACACATAAAATAATAATTAAAAGTACTGCATATCATATCATGATGAAATACATTATTTTAATAGAAGATATATCCATTATCGATTAAATATAATATATGAAAATAAACATATACGTGAAAACATATAGTTAAATTATGTATATTAATAAGAAGTTACGGACGTAACAATTTATATTAATTTTTATTTTTAATGAAAAATTCTAAAAAAATGTATTTTGATACATTTTATTTAACTTTGAAAATCACTAGTTTATATGAGAGCACAAAATGCTGCATTAGTGAGTTGAGAGTGCTTTTAGAAAGAGAAATATATTTATGCGTTTTGTGAACGTGAATTTTTAGCTGAAATAAATAAATATTCTCCAAGGACTTTAAAATAATTAAAGTGTAAATAATAAATATTAAAGTAAAATAATTAAAGCAATGCATAATAATTAAAGTTTTTGTTAAATAAATAAAAATTTTATTTACAGATAGAACCTCAAATAATTATTTTATTAAATTTTGTTATCTAAATGAAAATAAATATTTATTTTCATATTATGAATAAAGTTTAATTTAATAATAAAATAATTAAATACATTATTTTGTCCTTTTGAAATAAATTAAAAGCTAAAACTTTGGTTATTAAATAATAATTTCAAATATAGTATTAAAACTTAGAATTTGGAACGTTTGTAATAATTCACGCGTATTAATAGGCAGGGCGTAGTAATGCACGCGTAGAATTTCAAGCACATTCGTAGTAATTCAGCTTGTGCACTTTTTTAAATACTCCTTTTTCTTAATACAAATTAAATTTTTTTATAACCCAAAGACTTTTTTTAGTTCTAAGAAAAATTAACTACTCATTAAAAAAATTAGCTATTTTAGCTAATTATTAGCTGCATTAGCTAACAATAATTGCTATCCATATAATAGCAATTAAGGTTAGCTAAGGTAGATAAAAATTAGCTGAAATAGCTAACCATTTTTCTCCGTGCACGAAGATTCACTGAGTCTTGAATCGAACATGGGACGAGCGTTCAAGACTCAATCAAGCTTCAACCTATCTTCAGCATTGGTCTTTTGCGCATGGGTAGATTATTTTCCAAATTAAAAAAAACTCTCGAAAATTCATATCATTGAAATTTTTTTTCGTTTTTTCCATAAAATAGGCACAAATAAAAATAAATGGCGCTTCAGTGAGTGAAAATATTTATAAAACTAAGAAATACAACATTTTTAATGTATATAAATATCTCGTCGGCTTGGTGGAAAACTGTACCAAGAGAGCACGTAACCTTGCAGCAATATTTGCAATATTGCCGTGTAACATAACTACAAGGTTGTCATAATGTTAAAATATTCCACCTTGCCCAATACTGCACATTTTTAAAATACATAACCTTATTTTATGTCTAAAAGCAGTGTTGACAAACTTGGAAAAAAGACAAAAAATTTTTTCTCGAAATGGTATGTCTTAAAAACATTTACCAAAGTGGTACAGTTTATAACGAATTCCTGAAATACAGTTTTCCACCTAGCCGACGATCTATGACTGTAATTAAAATGTGATTAAAACAAAAATTCGAGAAACGATGTTTTCATCGTTTAAAATTTTTCATTTTTGTTAACCTCTTTGGTATTCTATTATATTACGCATGCGCTGATGTCAGCTGATGCGTAATACCATTGTATAAACCACACGGAAAGAAATCTGGTAAAATAATATCATTTGAGAAACCGATAGAGTTTTATGATCAATAGGCCAATAGAATTTAACCATCTAACGCGACTAATATTAATATGAAAACATTCTAAAATAGTTAAATAAAAATTTCCACCTATTTGATGTGAAAAATGCTCGAAGGCCTTATGACAGTTTCATCACAAGTCACATGTTACTATTCCATCGGCCACCACTAATTTTCAGACTGAGTTTGTACAACAAAAAAACTAACCTTCATATACCTGCATGAACACACACACACACACGAACGTTCGCGTTTGTGCCTCACCGTCAACGAATGTATCGCTTGTGTGTATGTTTTCATGCAGGTATATAAAGGTTAGTTTGTGATGTACAAACTCAGCCTGAAAATTAGTGGTGGCCGATGAAATACTAACAGGTGACTTACATTGCAACCCCTGCTTTAACAATAAATCCAAAAGCCTATTGTTGTATGGGATTATAATTTTATGGCTTAAAAGGTTTACAATTTAAATACATCATTTTTCAAAACAAAAAATTTTAAATCTCTGATGTTTTATGATTGTAAATATCTAAAATTCATTATAAAAAATTTTTAATTATAAAAATTATAAACTATTTCGCAAACTTTAATTGTTACGTAAAAACGGATATATTTTTTGAATTTTGATTCACATGAATATTTAGCATACATAATAATTACTTGTAAAGAATCTGAGTTCATGAAAAACAAATATAATGTTAAAATATAAATAAAAATTATTTTTAACATTAACAAAGAAATATTCGTTCTTCAATTTAATGACGGTCAGGCCATAAACATCACCTATAGCGATCCTTTTGCAGGTAATTTTTCCCAGTACAATTTCAGTGCTGAAACGCAGCAAATTTTCACTGAAATAGTACTGAACTCTCAGTACTAATTTTCCAGTACAATTTTAATCCATTCTTCCAGCAGGGAACACTTGAAGTTTAAAAAACCAACATTGTGGAAAATACCATTGAATAGAGAAGATTGCTACTTTTGCATGATCCATGTAAAGGGCTATAATAAAAGTAATAAAAGGAATATAATTTACGCATGTGTAGTATCTGTGACAAAAGCTGAAATTTTAAATCATTTAACTCCGTCTTTTGCAAATATGGAAATCGACAGTTCACTATTAGAGAAGAGCTTAGCAACCTCATCAGAGATTTGAAATTACCCAAAAATGAAGCAGAATATCTAGCTTCAGTATTAAAAAAGAAAAATTTGTTATCTAAAGGCCGTAACAATTTTTGCAGAAATACTTCGTAAGCACTGTAATTTGTTAAAAATCGTGGATTACATACGGTATTTCTTTACACGTAAAAAATAATTGCAATTTAATGTTTAATACCATTCACATTAAAAGTCTCGAAAATAAAAAAGACAAAGAAATGAAATAAAAGATTACAAATATATCATTTAATACAAGATTTTTTCCCTGTACTTCCTCAGATACAAAATAGTCATTTCTTTACTGTGTTAAGCAATACAAATCTATTATGAGAAAAAAAAATTTTTAAGAAAAAATGTAATGTGGTCATTATTTCAAATATGAGGCGTTATTTCTCAAACGTCCCAGTCCAAAATTATAAGTCTTTGGATTGTGTTGGTATTTTGGGAAATTGTTGCCCTATATGAAAGTAATAAATCTGTAAAATATTAGCTCTTTAAAAAAAAATTGTAGAAAGTGGTGGGGGTTAAAGTTCTGACATTTTAAGTAACACTGCCATTTTCAAAACCATGTAACTTTTATAAAACTTTATCGATTTTAATTTGTTTATAATGGATTTAAAGCATTTTTCATATACTTTCTAAAAAATTTACAAACAAATTTTTAAAAAAATTTTTAAACAATTTTTTTTCAAAAATTAAGTTTATTTTTTAATTTTGACCTTGATGGGTATTTTAAAAATTTTTTTTTTATTTTTATTGGAAAGCTGACATTTTTCCGGAAAAAACCATATAAGTTTCATAGTGGGATGACCAGAAGTTTAGAAGATATTTGAAAGCAAAGTAAGCGGTGCGCCCGCGTTACTGTACGTTACGCCGGCGCTGCGCCGTTAAACGACATAAAAATCACTCTTTTATCTTCATCTGCTTCAGTAAAAGCTCTGCATTTAAACAGGGTTGATACTTCCTATGAATCTTTTTTAATAGTAGCTCTCTGCATTTAACAGGGTTGAGACTGTCATTAAAATAATGCCTGCATTACTTTTACCGAAAAAAATTTAAATATATAATTTTGAAAACGAATGTTTAAACTTTTATAAATTATAATTATTATCAATTAAAATGAGTAATTTTGAAAAAGAAAGATTAAAGTTTTAAAGGAACAATAATTATCATCAATTAAAATAATTAATTTTGAAAAAAATATTGATGTTTCGTAAGTTAAAATTATTGTTATTGGCAATTGGAAAATTTAATTTTGAGAAACAGAAATTTAAGTTGAATAGAAATTGAATATTTTAATAAGATTAATTTTTTAAAATTTAATGTTAAATAGTCATGAGATTCAATTTTTTTTATTAATTTAGGTCATTTGTTTTTAAATCTATTATTATTATTATTATTAAACAAATGACCTAAATTAATAAAAAAATTGAATCTCATGACTATTTAACATTAAATTTTAAAAAATTAATCTTATTAAAATATTCAATTTCTATTCAACTTAAATTTCTGTTTCTCAAAATTAAATTTTCCAATTGCCAATAACAATAATTTTAACTTACGAAACATCAATATTTTTTTCAAAATTAATTATTTTAATTGATAATAATTATAATTTATAAAAGTTTAAACATTCGTTTTCAAAATTATATATTTAAATTTTTTTCGGTAAAAGTAATGCAGGCATTATTTTAATGACAGTCTCAACCCTGTTAAATGCAGAGAGCTACTATTAAAAAAGATTCATAGGAAGTATCAACCCTGTTTAAATGCAGAGCTTTTACTGAAGCAGATGAAGATAAAAGAGTGATTTTTATGTCGTTTAACGGCGCAGCGCCGGCGTAACGTACAGTAACGCGGGCGCACCGCTTACTTTGCTTTCAAATATCTTCTAAACTTCTGGTCATCCCACTATGAAACTTATATGGTTTTTTCCGGAAAAATGTCAGCTTTCCAATAAAAATAAAAAAAAATTTTTAAAATACCCATCAAGGTCAAAATTAAAAAATAAACTTAATTTTTGAAAAAAAATTGTTTAAAAATTTTTTTAAAAATTTGTTTGTAAAATTTTTAGAAAGTAGATGAAAAATGCTTTAAATCCATTATAAACAAATTAAAATCGATAAAGTTTTATAAAAGTTACATGGTTTTGAAAATGGCAGTGTTACTTAAAATGTCAGAACTTTAACCCCCACCACTATCTACAATTTTTTTTTAAAGAGCTATTATTTTACAGATTTATTACTTTCATATAGGGCAACAATTTCCCAAAATACCAACACAATCCAAAGACTTATAATTTTGGACTGGGACGTTTGAGAAATAACGCCTCATATGTTGACATTGACAACCCTATAAAACACACAGACCTTTTGCACGTTTATTCAAATTTTACAAAACTCTCATAAATTTAAAAAAGTTGTTTGTCATATGCCGATTTCACCACCTGTAATTAGTGTAATAATTCGTGATTAAAGTATCTTAACCATCAAAATGCATTTCAGCATAATCGAAATGATGATTAATGGAAAGTAATCACCGATTAACCTAATTATCCAAATTTGACTCGTTTAAGAACTTAAACAGCGATTTAACAGAAAAAATATTATTTTAACACCATATGTGGTGTTAAAATTACAAGCAATATTTTTAACTGACACCTATTGAAAATAAACACGAGATTAGACTAGATTAGAATAAACACGAGTAGATTTGGACACATGTAAATACACGAAGAAAAGTTTTTACACGTATAATAATTTTGGCACTTATTAGGACCCTAACCACTATCAAATTATAAAATATAAGTAAAATTAAAATTTTGTCAGTGCACAAGCCATGGAACGCCCCAAAAAGTAAAAGTAGGAGAGAGAGAGAGAGAGAGAAATTTAAGAGTGTGTTGAATATTTAATCAGATTTTACGAACTCGGAAAAAGTTGTGGTTAAATAATTATGTTTATCTTTTGGTCGACAATAAAAATAAAAGTAATTTCCATTCCGTTCCACGAAATTTGATAACAAATTTTTAATCACTGTTTACATAATCCCATGTACTTAATTCTCAAGAACCCATATATTTCTACTGAGACCAATTGTGATTGACTATTAAAAATATTCATGATAGAAGAAGTTGTATCATTGGTGAAATCGCGTGGTTTTTGTAAAAATATAAAAATAAAAATCTGTAGGGGCGCTGGATGTGCTCTAGGCTGAAATTCAAAATAATATTTTTTAAACATAACCTACAAATATATTAAAAAACTCACTGCTAGGACTCGAGAATTATATCGAAGTCAAGAATCGACTACCCCGAGTCTGCGCAATGAGTTCTGTAATGTATTTGGAGGTTATGTTAAAAACTCTATTATTGTAAAAAAGTGGAATTATACAATGTTTCTCATTAATATAATGGTTTCAAAAATTGCTACAAATTTTACAGTCTAACGTAAAATCAGAATATATGTATACAAGTAGTCCTTCAATCCAGGAGAATATGTTTTGAAAAATTTCCTATGCATTATTTTTAATTTTGACCTAGATGACACTAAGCGCCCCTTTAGTTTTCAGTCAAAATTCAACACACTTTCAACTCAAGAGAACCTATGGGCTGTGTAAAACGGAAGCGCACAACAAAATCTACATCGAATATGATGACAAAATTTAATCGTAAAATTCGGCCATTTCTAATGATTACAAACCATTTCGATTTGAAGGTTATAATTTCCATGTAAATATCTTTGTATTATTCGCTCATTAACTTATTAAACGGTCAAATTTGGGCAATTAAGTTAAACGGTGATTACTTTCCTTTAATCACCACTAGAATTATGGTGGAACGCATTCTTATAATTTAGATTGTTTAATCAATAAATATTACATTAATTAGAGGTGATGGAATAGTAGTAACTGTTAATCGTCGTTTAAATTATAATCCTAATTATTTAATCACGATATTAATTCTCCATGGTGAAATCGGCCCTTAGTCCTATATTCGTAATCAACGATCCCAAAAGCCTTCAAGTGACAACTTTCATTCTAGTAGCATAAATTTAAAAAAGTTTTCCGCTATATTTGATCGAAAATATTGATTTTTTTAAATTTTAGACATGTCGTTCACCATATTGGGCCGCCTTTTGTAGTACTCATACATAGTAATTTTTCGTGAAAATATTTTTTTACCTAGTCCAATATTTTCCTAGGGAGAAAATAGACAGCCGTCAAAATCAGAATTTTATTGAACTCACTTGAAACCTGTTTCTAGGCGGATTTAGAGTAGCTGAATATGAAATTGATGTTTATATTTGAAAATTAATCATGACAGCTGTGAAAATCAGAATTTCATTGAACTCGTTTGAAACATTTTACTAGGGGTTTTTAGGGTCGCTGAATACACGAAGAAAAAAATGCTGTTGAATCAATGACATATGAGTTTGATTAATTGAATAGTGTCATAACGGCCTGTCAAACGTATATGCTGTTGTTTTGAAAGCACCGATTCTAATGATTCGATAGTATCACTTTCATTGAAACAAAAGCATATTTCTCAAATTGACAGCTTACTATGTTAATTTGAAGGTATTATTTTTGAATCAACGATCAAAATTTTTAATTTAACAGTATATGCTTTTGAGTCAACGACTATAGTTTTTATATTTAAAAGCATCATTTTTATGATTCAAAAATTTGTACTTTTAAATTTTTAGTTGTTGCTATCGATTGAATAACATCATACTGTTAAGTCAATTCTTTAATGTGGTTAAAGATATACCAACGATAAATTGAAAAAAGGAAATTTTTGTTCACATATTTTTCATATACTATAATTAATTCTTACACCTTTAATACAACACTTCTTATATACAGTAGGATCTTCCAATAGTGCAGTTCTGAATAGTGCAGTCATTAGTGAGTTAAGTAGACGAGGGGTTCCAGGAGGCAAAGGGAAAGGGAATCTGTGACGTCAAATACAATACACAAACCTGAAATATTTTGGTTTATGCACTCTTCCAACAGTGCACAATATTCCCGACGACTGCACTATTCAAAGATCCTACTGTACATCTTTTTTCAATTTTACACACTAACATACACATCTTTATTATTTTTTTTCATTTTTTTCCAACGACAAACACACACATACACATTCAAACACACTTTATATTTTTTTGAGTCTGAAAAATACGCTGTTCCCAATCGGTCACCCATCCATGTAGTAACCGCGACCAAAGCTGCTTAACTTTCGTGATAGACGAGAACCGTCGCGCTGCAATGTAATACATTCGTTTCTTACATTGAGCAGTTACTTTGTGGTTAATTACCGTGCGCGACATTTTTCTCGTGTATAAGGAAATTTATGTAGGAAATTGATGTTTTTGTGTGGAAATTATTCATGACAGCTGTCAAAATCAGAATTTCATTGAACTCGCTTGAAACATTTTACTAGGGGTTTTTAGGGTCGCTGATTACGAAATTCATGTTTGTATTGAAAATTAATCATGACAGCTGTCAAAATCATAATTTCTATGATTCGCATGAAACTTACACGCGTGAAAAACGAACTATGGGCAAAAAATAGCAACATTTGCCAAAACATGGGCACAGATTTTTGCCACAGTTGATGAGTTTCCAGCCATGCTTTAAGTGTGGGCAAAATCATGCGAACCATTGCTTATATTGCAACAAAAAATTAGAATTTTTCTTTCTTTTCGAGTAAAAAATTTGCACTTTTGAAGAATGGCCAAAATATGGAGAAAATATGGGAGCAAAAAATTAGAATTTTTCTATCTTTTAGAGAAAACATATTTACAACTTTAAAATATGGCAAAACATGGGCAATGTGTGGCAGCAAAAAAATTAAATTTTTCATTCTTTTTTTAGTAAAAAAATTTGCAATTTTGCAGTATGGCCAAAATATGGGGAAAATATGGAAGCAAAAAAATATAATTTTTCTCTCTTTTCGAGAAAAAAGTTTTACAATTTTGAAGCCATATTTTGGACATATTTTAAAATTGCCATACTTTAAAAGTGCAAATTATTCAACACGTAAAGAAAGAAAAATTCTAATTTTTTGTTTTTAAGTTTCCCCAAATTTTAGCCGTACTTCAAAATTGCAAATTTCTATACTCGAAAAGAATGAAAAATTCTAATTTTTTGTTCCCATATTTTCCCCATATTTTGGCCATACTTTTAAATTGCAAGTTTTTACTTAAAAAAAAATGAAAAATTCTAATTTTTGGCTCCTATATTTTCCCCAAATTTTGGCCTTACTTCAAAAGTGCAAATTTTTTACTCGAAAAGGAAGAAAAATTCTAATTTTTTGTTTCTAAGTTTCCCCTTATTATGGACATACTTAAAAATTGCAATTTTTTTTACTCGAAAAGAAAGAAAAATGCCAATTTTTTGCTTCCATATTTGCCCCATATTTTGGCCATACTTCAAAATTGCAAGTTTTGACTCAAAAAGAATGACAAATTGTAATTTTTTGCTCCCATATTTGCTTTTTATTTCGGCCTTGCTTTAAAATTGTAAATTTTTTTACTTAAAAAGAAAGAAAAATTCTAATTTTTTGCTCCTATATTTTCCCCATATTTTAGACATATTTCAAAATTGCTCTATACTTGAAAAGAATAAAAAATTCCAATTTTTGGTTTCCATATTTTCCCCAAATTTTGGCCATACCTCAAAAGTGCAAATTTTTTACTCGAGTAGAAAGAAAAGTTCCAATTTTTTGCTCCTACATTTTCCCTAAATTTTGGCCATACTTCAAGAGTGCAAATTTTTTTCTCTAAAAGAAAGAAAAATTCTAATTTTTTGCTCCTATATTTTCCCCATATTTTAGACATATTTCAAAATTGCTCTATACTTGAAAAGAATAAAAAATTCTAATTTTTGGTTTCCATATTTTCCCCAAATTTTGGCCATACTTCAAAAGTGCAAATTTTTTACTCGAAAAGAAAGAAAAATTCCAATTTTTTGCTTCCATATTTGCCCGTTATTTTGGCCTTGCTTCAAAATTGATAATTTTTTTTCTCTAAAAGAAAGAAAAATTCTAATTTTTTGCTCCTATATTTTCCCCATATTTTAGACATATTTCAAAATTGCTCTATACTTGAAAAGAATAAAAAATTCTAATTTTTGGTTTCCATATTTTCCCCAAATTTTGGCCATACCTCAAAAGTGCAAATTTTTTACTCGAGTAGAAAGAAAAGTTCCAATTTTTTGCTCCTACATTTTCCCTAAATTTTGGCCATACTTCAAAAGTGCAAATTTTTTACTCGAAGAGAAAGAAAAATTCTAATTTTTTGCTCCTAAATTTCACCAAATTTTAGCTATACTTTAAAAGTGCAAATTTTTTACTCGAAAAGAAAAAAAATCCTAATTTTTTGTTTTTAAGTTTCCCCTTATTTTGGACATATTTCAAAATTGCAAATTTTTTTACTCGAAAAGAAAGAAAAATTCCAATTTTTTGCTTCCATATTTGCCCCTTATTTTGGCCTTGCTTCAAAATTGAAAATTTTTTTACAAACTGCATTTTGTGAAACGAATTTTGGTGTTTTGACAATAGGATTATAAAGTGCTCATCACCCCAATATGATCTATAAATATTGAAATCTTTTTTGATTACTCAATTTCTTATAGTACATCTTGAAATAGTGGTGTTCTGCACGTGCTTAGAAACTACTACCAGTACAATCTTTTTTCGCCTTTTAACTTCTCTCTAAACTTTAAGATTGTATCTGTCTTTATTTACTCGCAATACTAAGACCTTTTGACTGTATTGAGACATAGATATAGAGTGGACACTATACATATGTAACCATGTCCCAGACCTGTAAAGTGTGCAAGTTGAAAGTTGAGGAACCTGTTGCCTGCGATATGTGCAATTCCTGTTTCCACCCAAGCTGCACCGAGTTGAGGGCTAACATTGTTTCAGGGGGTGGGTTGCAATAAGTGTACTGATTCGGAGGCCTCATCAAGATCTGCATCCCCTCTTCCACCACTTGAAAAAATGGATCAGCTGTCTGTTGACATTCATGCTCTAAGCGTGTAAATGTCTCAAGCTTCGAAGGTATACACATGCTGCTATCTAATCTCCGTAGCGACGTCAAAGAATTGGGAGGTCGTGTAATTCAAAATGAGACGAAGATAAATTCAACCATATCACATGTGTCCAATCTAACGTCAAGAATTGAAGAACTTGAAAATAAACCAGATGCCCAAAGTGAGTATATATTGAGCGAAGTGGAATTGCGTTTAAAATCGAAATCTAACGTCATTATATTTGGTTTGCCTGAATCAATTAAAGATAACACTTTCAATCTCGAGCTTGATATAAGTGCAGCAAAGGACCACTAAAGATTTTCTGCAGATCCCCAGAGGCTGCAACAATGCTTTTGACGTCATCAAGAAATTCTCGGGACCAAATAAACAATTCTCCACTCTACAACAAAGTCATATTTGCGGTAGACCGAACTCGAATGCAGCTGGATGCATACAGTCAGGCCAAGACTGCGCTTCAGACTCGTATTGCCCAAGGAGAATCCAATCTAAAAATACGTCATATCAATGGAATCCCGAAAATCGTCGTCACTCAACCGGACATCTCTCTTCAATCAACCACCACTCATTAGACATTTTTTACCAGAATGTTCGCGGACTCAACTCTAAATTGTTATCAGTTAAAAATTACCAGGATTTTTTTGTTTATAATATTTTTGCATTCACGGAAACATGGCTCAAGGACAAGGTAAATAGTTTTTTAATCTTTCCTTCTCATTAATTTAACGTTTTTCGTAATGATAGAGAAGATAGACGGGGTGGAGGAGTCTTGCTTGCGATTAATAAAAAATGAACATCTAAACTGGAAGAAATTAAATTGCCAAATGACTTTAGCAAATTCTTGAGCCTTGTATTCGTGAAGATTTCTCTGACCTTTTCATCTTCAGTACACATTTTACTTCTATATATTACACCATCGATATCAATTGATGATTTTCAACGAATTTTTGATACACTATTAGAAAAGCTTATTACACAAAAAACACATCTTATAATTCTGGGTGATTTTAACGTTCCCTCTTTTTCTAAAATGAGATCTATGTACGAGACTAATAACGGGTGGAACCCCAAGGCAGAATCCCTAAACAATTTTATTTTAACTTTAAATTTGAGACAATATAATAATATTATTAATCAGTACGGGAACATTCTTGACCTAGCCTTTTGCGAGGATCGATTGGAAGTGTATGAAGCTCCTATCCCATTTGTCCCTCCTGACAAACACCATCCTCCCTTAATAATAACATTGTGTATAAGTCAACAAAAAAATCGCCCAGGCATTGATATCACAGATTCACCACAACATCCTTATAAATCATCAAGATTTAATTTAAAAAGGGGAAACTACACTGCACTTTATCAATCTTTTTTATCGTTTGAAAATTTGTATGACATTCAAAATGATACAACTGACGAAATAGCATCAAAAATAAATGAAAAATTTTTATTAGCATGTCGAATAACATTCCTATGTTCTCACATCCAGAAGATCTTCCCAAGTATCCCCCATGGTTCACAAGTGATATCATTTCGGATATTTCGTTAAAGCATACTATGTATAAATGATACAAAACACATCGTACTCAATTTCTTAAATCAAATCTAAAAGAATTTAGTCACAATTTAAAATTAAAATTTCTTTTATAAATTATCAAACGAATTTACAATCACTTCTTTCTAATGACCCAAAGACATTTTGAAAAACCTAAATACAGCTAATCCTAGAACTAGACTCCCTAACCAAATGACATATAATGACCAACCTGTATTAGGTTTTCATGATATAGTAAATGAATTTGCGATCTTTTATGCATATGTTAACAATCCAACATCAGATATTCCTTCTCTAAACTATCCAAATTTCCACATTCCTTCATCAACTTTAAATCTTCAGCTAAAAATTACTGACATAGAAAAGGTACTTAAAATTTTAAAACCATCGTTCACATCTGCAGTAGATGGAATTCCGGCGTTTATGATAAAGGATCTAAAAATACTAATTTCAACACCTTTATGTGATATGTTTAACAAAATCTTAAAAACGGGAATTTTTCCAAATTCTTGGAAACAAACCAGGGTGGTACCTATATTTAAATTAGGAATTTTAACTGAAATTTTAAATTATCTACCAATTTCAATAATTACTAATTTTGCAAAAATATTTGAAAAATCAATTCTACCAACATTAACTTCTGCAATAGTGCCAATTATTCACCCAAACCAACATGGAGGTATGTCCACGCGCTCAACGGTCACAAATCTTGTTAATTTTACACAATATGTATATGATGCGCTTGATAAGAATCTCCAAGTTAACGTAATATATACTGATATTTCCAAAGCGTTCGATAAAGTAGATCCCAACATTTTATTTGACAAGCTTTCCCTTTTAGATTTACCAACTAATCTTATCCTGGTACTACAATCATATCTACTAAATCGTCAAAATATAGTTCAATACGAAGGTTTTTCATCTACTCCATATATATCGACCTCAGGTGTTCTCCAGGGGTCAGTATTAGGTCCGATTCTTTTTGTTCTATATGTAAATGACTTGATTCCGATGTTTTCTGTCCATAACTTGTTATTTGTGGATGACTTAAAACTATTTTCTACAACTAATAATATTGACGATGCGAAATTCCTACAAGAAAATATAAACAAATTAGTAGATTGGTGCATTCTCAATAAATTAATCTTAAACCCTTTAAAGTGCAGTGTTGTTTCCTTTACTAAATCCAAATCTCCAATGAGGTTTAAATACAAAATTCATGACTATGAAATTACTAGTAAATTTGAAATTCGAGACTTTGGAGTTATTTTCAAACCAAATTTAAGTTTCCGTCCCTATTACCTCTCTGTCTACAATTCCGCTTCACAAAACTTAGGCATGATTTCTCGCAATGCTAAACACTTTAATGACAAAAAGGTTCTTAAAATTCTATTTAACTCACTTGTCTGATCTAAAACTGAACATGTGCCACATATATGGGATCCACATTTTGAAAAACATATTGAGTATCTCGAAAAAATTCAAAAACGTTTTTTAAAATATTGTTACTTTTTATGTCATCATCAATATCCGGAATGTGGTTACCCATATATTGATCTCTGCAAGGAATTTAATGTCACCTCTCTTAAAAATAGACGTGCTCTTATTCAATGTAAATTTATATATGCTGTGATAAACAATGTTATCGATTGCCCGCAAATAATTGAAAGATTATTATTTAAATTACCAAGACTGAAAGCCAGATTTCATGAACAATTTGTTACAAATTTGCTTTCAACTTCCACCGGTTATCACTCTCCCTTACATCGAATAACTAAATTGTTCCACGAGACTTTTTCTAATAATGAGGAAATTGATTATTAAAACTCTTCAACACTCGAATTTAATAAATATTTAAAATACATATTTTTATCACTAACACACTCATAAACTCATAAATACCACACATCAAAAGTGCAAATTTTTTACTCGAAAAGAAATTTTTGCTACCATATTTTCCCTATATTTTAGACATATTTCAAAATTGCTCTATACTGGTAAAAAATGAAAAATTCTAATTTTTGGCTCCCATATTTTCCCCAAATTTTGGCCATACTTCAAAAGTGGAAATTTTTTACTCCAAAAGAAAGAAAAATTCCCATTTTTTGAGTCCTAATTTCCCCATATTTTGGCCATACTTTAAAATTTATAATTTTTTTTCTCTAAAAGAAAGAAAAATTCTAATTTTTTGCTCCTATATTTTCCCTATATTTTAGACATATTTCAAAATTGCTCTATACTCTAAAAGAATGAAAAATTCTAATTTTTGGCTCCCATATTTTTCCCAAATTTTGGCCATACATCAAAAGTGCAAATTTTTTACTCGAAAAGAAAGAAAAATTCTAATTTTTTGCTTCCATATTTTCCCCATATTTTGAACATCTTTTAAAATTTATAATTTTTTTTCTCTAAAAAAAAGAAAAATTCTAATTTTTTGCTCCTATATTTTCCCCATATTTTAGACATATTTCAAAATTGCTCTATACTCGAAAAGAATGAAGAATTCTAATTTTCGGCTCCCATATTTTCCCCAAATTTTGGCCATACTTTAAAAGTGCAAATTTTTTACTCGAAAAGAAAGAAAAATTCCTATTTTTTGCTTTCATATTTCCCCCATATTTTGAACATCTTTCAAAATTTATAATTTTTTTTTTCTAAAAAAAAGAAAAATTCTAATTTTTTGCTCCTATATTTTCCCTATATTTTAGACATATTTCAAAATTGCTCTACACTCGAAAAGAATGAAGAATTCTAATTTTCGGCTCCCATATTTTCCCTAAATTTTGGCCATACTTCAAAAGTGCAAATTTTTTACTCGAAAAGAAAGAAAAATTCCCATTTTTTGAGTCCTAATTTCCCCATATTTTGGCCATACTTTAAAATTTATAATTTTTTTTCTCTAAAAGAAAGAAAAATTCTAATTTTTTGCTCCTATATTTTCCCTATATTTTAGACATATTTCAAAATTGCTCTATACTCGAAAAGAATGAAGATTTCTAATTTTCGGCTCCCATATTTTCCCTAAATTTTGGCCATACTTCAAAAGTGCAAATTTTTTACTCGAAAAGAATGAAGATTTCTAATTTTCGGCTCCCATATTTTCCCCAAATTTTGGCCATACTTCAAAAGTGTAAATTTTTTAGTCCAAATGAAAGAAAAATTCCCATTTTTTGAGTACTAATTTCCCCATATTTTGGCCATACTTTAAAATTTATAATTTTTTTTCTCTAAAAGAAAGAAAAATTCTAATTTTTTGCTCCTATATTTTCCCCATATTTTAGACATATTTCAAAATTGCTCTATACTCGAAAAGAATGAAGAATTCTAATTTTCGGCTCCCATATCTTCCCCAAATTTTGGCCATACTTCAAAAGTGCAAATTTTTTACTCGAAAAGAAAGAAAAATTCTTATTTTTTGAGTCCTAATTTCCCCATATTTTGGTCATACTTTAAAATTTATAATTTTTTTTCTCTAAAAGAAAGAAAAATTCTAATTTTTTGCTCCTATATTTTCCCCATATTTTAGACATATTTTAAAATTGCTCTATACTCTAAAAGAATGAAAAATTCTAATTTTTGGCTCCCATATTTTTCCCAAATTTTGGCCATACATCAAAAGTGCAAATTTTTTACTCGAAAAGAAAGAAAAATTCTAATTTTTTGCTTCCATATTTTCCCCATATTTTGAACATCTTTTAAAATTTATAATTTTTTTTCTCTAAAAGAAAGAAAAATTCTAATTTTTTGCTCCTATATTTTCCCTATATTTTAGACACATTTCAAAATTGCTCTATACTCGAAAAGAATGAAGAATTCTAATTTTCGGCTTCCATATTTTCCCCAAATTTTGGCCATACTTTAAAAGTGCAAATTTTTTACTCGAAAAGAAAGAAAAATTCCCATTTTTTGCTTTCATATTTCCCCCATATTTTGAACATCTTTCAAAATTTATAATTTTTTTTTTTTAAAAAAAAGAAAAATTCTAATTTTTTGCTCCTATATTTTCCCTATATTTTAGACATATTTCAAAATTGCTCTACACTCGAAAAGAATGAAGAATTCTAATTTTCGGCTCCCATATTTTCCCTAAATTTTGGCCATACTTCAAAAGTGCAAATTTTTTACTCGAAAAGAAAGAAAAATTCCCATTTTTTGAGTCCTAATTTCCCCATATTTTGGCCATACTTTAAAATTTATAATTTTTTTTCTCTAAAAGAAAGAAAAATTCTAATTTTTTGCTCCTATATTTTCCCTATATTTTAGACATATTTCAAAATTGCTCTATACTCGAAAAGAATGAAGATTTCTAATTTTCGGCTCCCATATTTTCCCTAAATTTTGGCCATACTTCAAAAGTGCAAATTTTTTACTCGAAAAGAATGAAGATTTCTAATTTTCGGCTCCCATATTTTCCCCAAATTTTGGCCATACTTCAAAAGTGTAAATTTTTTAGTCCAAAAGAAAGAAAAATTCCCATTTTTTGAGTACTAATTTCCCCATATTTTGGCCATACTTTAAAATTTATAATTTTTTTTCTCTAAAAGAAAGAAAAATTCTAATTTTTTGCTCCTATATTTTCCCCATATTTTAGACATATTTCAAAATTGCTCTATACTCGAAAAGAATGAAGAATTCTAATTTTCGGCTCCCATATCTTCCCCAAATTTTGGCCATACTTCAAAAGTGCAAATTTTTTACTCGAAAAGAAAGAAAAATTCTTATTTTTTGAGTCCTAATTTCCCCATATTTTGGTCATACTTTAAAATTTATAATTTTTTTTCTCTAAAAGAAAGAAAAATTCTAATTTTTTGCTCCTATATTTTCCCCATATTTTAGACATATTTCAAAATTGCTCTATACTCTAAAAGAATGAAAAATTCTAATTTTTGGCTCCCATATTTTTCCCAAATTTTGGCCATACATCAAAAGTGCAAATTTTTTACTCGAAAAGAAAGAAAAATTCTTATTTTTTGAGTCCTAATTTCCCCATATTTTGGCCATACTTTAAAATTTATAATTTTTTTTCTCTAAAAGAAAGAAAAATTCTAATTTTTTGCTCCTATATTTTCCCTATATTTTAGACATATTTCAAAATTGCTCTATACTCTAAAAGAATGAAAAATTCTAATTTTTGGCTCCCATATTTTTCCCAAATTTTGGCCATACATCAAAAGTGCAAATTTTTTACTCGAAAAGAAAGAAAAATTCTAATTTTTTGCTTCCATATTTTCCCCATATTTTGAACATCTTTTAAAATTTATAATTTTTTTTCTCTAAAAGAAAGAAAAATTCTAATTTTTTGCTCCTATATTTTCCCTATATTTTAGACACATTTCAAAATTGCTCTATACTCGAAAAGAATGAAGAATTCTAATTTTCGGCTCCCATATTTTCCCCAAATTTTGGCCATACTTCAAAAGTGCAAGTTTTTTAGTCCAAAAGAAAGAAAAATTCCCATTTTTTGAGTCCTAATTTCCCCATATTTTGGCCATACTTTAAAATTTATAATTTTTTTTCTCTAAAAGAAAGAAAAATTGTAATTTTTTGCTCCTATATTTTCCCCATATTTTAGACATATTTAAAAATTGCTCTATACTCGAAAAGAATGAAGATTTCTTATTTTCGGCTCCCATATTTTCCCCAAATTTTGGCCATACTTCAAAAGTGTAAATTTTTGAGTCCAAAAGAAAGAAAAATTCTAATTTTTTGCTTCCATATTTTCCCCATATTTTGAACATCTTTTAAAATTTATAATTTTTTTTCTCTAAAAGAAAGAAAAATTTTAATTTTTTGCTCCTATATTTTCCCTATATTTTAGACACATTTCAAAATTGCTCTATACTCGAAAAGAATGACAAATTCTAATTTTCGGCTCCCATATTTTCCCCAAATTTTGGCCATACTTCAAAAGTGCAAATTTTTTAGTCCAAAAGAAAGAAAAATTCCCATTTTTTGAGCCCTAATTTCCCCATATTTTGGCCATACTTTAAAATTTATAATTTTTTTTCTCTAAAAGAAAGAAAAATTCTAATTTTTTGCTCCTATATTTTCCCTATATTTTAGACATATTTCAAAATTGCTCCATACTCGAAAAGTATGAAGATTTCTAATTTTCGGCTCCCATATTTTCCCTAAATTTTGGCCATACTTCAAAAGTGCAAATTTTTTACTCGAAATGAAAGAAAAATTCCCATTTTTTGAGTCCTAATTTCCTCATATTTTGGCCATACTTTAAAATTTATAATTTTTTTTCTCTAAAAGAAAGAAAAATTCTAATTTTTTGCTCCTATATTTTCCCCATATTTTAGACATATTTCAAAATTGCTCTATACTCTAAAAGAATGAAAAATTCTAATTTTTGGCTCCCATATTTTTCCCAAATTTTGGCCATACATCAAAAGTGCAAATTTTTTACTCGAAAAGAAAGAAAAATTCTAATTTTTTGCTTCCATATTTTCCCCATATTTTGAACATCTTTTAAAATTTATAATTTTTTTTCTCTAAAAGAAAGAAAAATTCTAATTTTTTGCTCCTATATTTTCCCTATATTTTAGACACATTTCAAAATTGCTCTATACTCGAAAAGAATGAAGAATTCTAATTTTCGGCTCCCATATTTTCCCCAAATTTTGGCCATACTTCAAAAGTGCAAGTTTTTTAGTCCAAAAGAAAGAAAAATTCCCATTTTTTGAGTCCTAATTTCCCCATATTTTGGCCATACTTTAAAATTTATAATTTTTTTTCTCTAAAAGAAAGAAAAATTGTAATTTTTTGCTCCTATATTTTCCCCATATTTTAGACATATTTAAAAATTGCTCTATACTCGAAAAGAATGAAGATTTCTTATTTTCGGCTCCCATATTTTCCCCAAATTTTGGCCATACTTCAAAAGTGTAAATTTTTGAGTCCAAAAGAAAGAAAAATTCTAATTTTTTGCTTCTATATTTTCCCCATATTTTGAACATCTTTTAAAATTTATAATTTTTTTTCTCTAAAAGAAAGAAAAATTTTAATTTTTTGCTCCTATATTTTCCCTATATTTTAGACACATTTCAAAATTGCTCTATACTCGAAAAGAATGACAAATTCGAATTTTCGGCTCCCATATTTTCCCCAAATTTTGGCCATACTTCAAAAGTGCAAATTTTTTAGTCCAAAAGAAAGAAAAATTCCCATTTTTTGAGCCCTAATTTCCCCATATTTTGGCCATACTTTAAAATTTATAATTTTTTTTCTCTAAAAGAAAGAAAAATTCTAATTTTTTGCTCCTATATGTTGCCTATATTTTAGACATATTTCAAAATTGCTCCATACTCGAAAAGTATGAAGATTTCTAATTTTCGGCTCCCATATTTTCCCTAAAGTTTGGCCATACTTCAAAAGTGCAAATTTTTTACTCGAAATGAAAGAAAAATTCCCATTTTTTGAGTCCTAATTTCCTCATATTTTGGCCATACTTTAAAATTTATAATACGAAGGTTTTTCATCTACTCCATATATATCGACCTCAGGTGTTCTCCAGGGGTCAGTATTAGGTCCGATTCTTTTTGTTCTATATGTAAATGACTTGATTCCGATGTTTTCTGTCCATAACTTGTTATTTGTGGATGACTTAAAACTATTTTCTACAATTAATAATATTGACGATGCGAAATTCCCACAAGAAAATATAAACTAATTAGTAGATTGGTGCATTCTCAATAAATTAATCTTAAACCCTTTAAAGTGCAGTGTGGTTTCCTTTACTAAATCCAAATCTCCAATGAGGTTTAAATACAAAATTCATGACTATGAAATTACTAGTAAATTTGAAATTCGAGACTTAGGAGTTATTTTCAAACCAAATTTAAATTTCCGTCCCTATTACCTCTCTGTCTACAATTCCGCTTCACAAAACTTAGGCACGATTTCTCGCAATGCTAAACACTTTAATGACAAAAAGGTTCTTAAAATTCTATTTAACTCACTTGTCCGATCTAAAACTGAACATGTGCCACATATATGGGATCCACGTTTTGAAAAACATATTGAGTATCTCGAAAAAATTCAAAAACGTTTATTAAAATATTGTTACTTTTTATGTCATCATCAATATCCGGAATGTGGTTACCCATATATTGATCTCTGCAAGGAATTTAATGTCACCTCTCTTAAAAATAGACGTGCTCTTATTCAATGTAAATTTATATATGCTGTGATAAACAATGTTATCGATTGCCCGCAAATAATTGAAAGATTATTATTTAAATTACCAAGACTGAAAGCCAGATTTAATGAACAATTTGTTACAAATTTGCTTTCAACTTCCACCGGTTATCACTCTCCCTTACATCGAATAACTAAATTGTTCCACGAGACTTTTTCTAATAATGAGGAAATTGATTATTAAAACTCTTCAACACTCGAATCTAATAAATATTTAAAATACATATTTTTATCACTAACACACTCATAAACTCATAAATACAACACATCAAAAATTCCAATTTTTTGCTTCCATATTTTTCCTATATTTTGGCCATACTTTAAAATTATAAATTTTTTTTCTCTAAAAAAAAGAAAAATTCTAATTTTTTGCTCCTATATTTTCCCCATATTTTAGAAATATTTCAAAATTGCTCTATACTCGAAAAGAATGAAGAATTCTAATTTTCGGCTCCCATATTTTCCCCAAATTTTGTCCATACTTCAAAAGTGCAAATTTTTTACTCGAAAAGAAATAAAATTTCTAATTTTTTGAGTCCTAATTTCCCTATATTTTGGCCATACTTTAAAATTTATAATTTTTTTTCTATAAAAGAAAGAAAAATTCTAATTTTTTGCTCCAATATTTTCCCCATATTTTAGACATATTTCAAAATTGCTCTATACTCGAAAAGAATGACAAATTCTAATTTTCGGCTCCCATATTTTCCCCAAATTTTGGCCATACTTTAAAAGTGTACATTTTTTAGTCTAAAAGAAAGAAAAATTCCCATTTTTTGAGTCCTAATTTCCCCATATTTTGAACATCTTTCAAAATTTATAATTTTTTTTCTCTAAAAAAAAGAAAAATTCTAATTTTTTGCTCCTATATTTTCGCCATATTTTAGACATATTTCAAAATTGCCCTATACTCGAAAAGAATGAAGAATTCTAATTTTCGGCTCCCATATTTTCCCCAAATTTTGGCCATACTTCAAAAGTGCAAATTTTTTAGTCGAAAAGAAAGAAAAATTCCCATTTTTTGCTTCCATATTTCCCCCACATTTTGAACATCTTTCAAAATTTATAATTTTTTTTCTCTAAAAAAAAGAAAAATTCTAATTTTTAGCCCCAAATTTTCCCCAAATTTCCCATTTTTTGCTTCCATATTTCCCCCATATTTTGGCCATACTTTAAAATTTATAATTTTTTTTCTCTAAAAGAAAGAAAAATTCCCATTTTTTGCATTCATATTTCCCCCATATTTTGGCCATACTTTAAAATTTATAATTTTTTTTCTCTAAAAGAAAGAAAAATTCTAATTTTTTGCTCCTATATTTTCCCCATATTTTAGACATATTTCAAAATTGCTCTATACTCGAAAAGAATGAAGAATTCTAATTTTCGGCTCCCATATTTTCCCCAAATTTTGGCCATACTTCAAAAGTGCAAATTTTTTACTCGAAAAGAAAGAAAAATTCCCATTTTTTGCTTTCATATTTCCCCCATATTTTGGCCATACTTTAAAATTTATAATTTTTTTTCTCTAAAAGAAAGAAAAATTCTAATTTTTTGCTCCTATATTTTCCCCATATTTTAGACATATTTCAAAATTGCTCTATACTCGAAAAGAATGAAGATTTCTAATTTTCGGCTCCCATATTTTCCCCAAATTTTGGCCATACTTTAAAAGTGTACATTTTTTAGTCTAAAAGAAAGAAAAATTCCCATTTTTTGAGTCCTAATTTCCCCATATTTTGAACATCTTTCAAAATTTATAATTTTTTTTCTCTAAAAAAAAGAAAAATTCTAATTTTTTGCTCCTATATTTTCGCCATATTTTAGACATATTTCAAAATTGCTCTATACTCGAAAAGAATGAAGAATTCTAATTTTCGGCTCCCATATTTTCCCCAAATTTTGGCCATACTTCAAAAGTGCAAATTTTTTAGTCGAAAAGAAAGAAAAATTCCCATTTTTTGCTTCCATATTTCCCCCACATTTTGAACATCTTTCAAAATTTATAATTTTTTTTCTCTAAAAAAAAGAAAAATTCTAATTTTTGGCGCCAAATTTCCCATTTTTTGCTTCCATATTTCCCCCATATTTTGGCCATACTTTAAAATTTATAATTTTTTTTCTCTAAAAGAAAGAAAAATTCTAATTTTTTGCTCCTATATTTTCCTAATATTTTAGACATATTTCAAAATTGCTCTATACTCGAAAAGAATGAAGATTTCTAATTTTCGGCTCCCATATTTTCCCCAAATTTTGGCCATACTTCAAAAGTGTAAATTTTTTAGTCCAAAAGAAAGAAAAATTCCCATTTTTTGAGTACTAATTTCCCCATATTTTGGCCATACTTTAAAATTTATAATTTTTTTTCTCTAAAAGAAAGAAAAATTCTAATTTTTTGCTCCTATATTTTCCCCATTTTTTAGACATATTTCAAAATTGCTCTATACTCGAAAAGAATGAAGAATTCTAATTTTCGGCTCCCATATCTTCCCCAAATTTTGGCCATACTTCAAAAGTGCAAATTTTTTACTCGAAAAGAAAGAAAAATTCTTATTTTTTGAGTCCTAATTTCCCCATATTTTGGCCAAACTTTAAAATTTATAATTTTTTTTCTCTAAAAGAAAGAAAAATTCTAATTTTTTGCTCCTATATTTTCCCCATATTTTAGACATATTTCAAAATTGCTCTATACTCGAAAAGAATGAAGATTTCTAATTTTCGGCTCCCATATTTTCCCGAAATTTTGGCCATACTTCAAAAGTGCAAATTTTTTACTCGAAATGAAAGAAAAATTCCCATTTTTTGAGTCCTAATTTCCCCATATTTTGGCCATACTTTAAAATTTATAATTTTTTTTCTCTAAAAGAAAGAAAAATTCTAATTTTTTGCTCCTATATTTTCCCTATATTTTAGACATATTTCAAAATTGCTCTATACTCTAAAAGAATGAAAAATTCTAATTTTTGGCTCCCATATTTTTCCCAAATTTTGGCCATACATCAAAAGTGCAAATTTTTTACTCGAAAAGAAAGAAAAATTCCCATTTTTTGCATTCATATTTCCCCCATATTTTGGCCATACTTTAAAATTTATAATTTTTTTTCTCTAAAAGAAAGAAAAATTCTAATTTTTTGCTCCTATATTTTCCCCATATTTTAGACATATTTCAAAATTGCTCTATACTCGAAAAGAATAAAGATTTCTAATTTTCGGCTCCCATATTTTCCCTAAATTTTGGCCATACTTCAAAAGTGCAAATTTTTTACTCGAAAAGAAAGAAAAATTCTTATTTTTTGAGTCCTCATTTCCCAATATTTTGTCCATACTTTAAAATTTATAATTTTTTTTCTCTAAAAGAAAGAAAAATTCTAATTTTTTGCTCCTATATTTTCCCTATATTTTAGACATATTTCAAAATTGCTCTATACTCGAAAAGAATGAAGAATTCTAATTTTCGGCTCCCATATTTTCCCCAAATTTTGGCCATACTTCAAAAGTGCAAATTTTTTACTCGAAAAGAAAGAAAAATTCCCATTTTTTGCATTCATATTTCCCCCATATTTTGGCCATACTTTAAAATTTATAATTTTTTTTCTCTAAAAGAAAGAAAAATTCTAATTTTTTGCTCCTATATTTTCCCCATATTTTAGACATATTTCAAAATTGCTCTATACTCGAAAAGAATGAAGATTTCTAATTTTCGGCTCCCATATTTTCCCTAAATTTTGGCCATACTTCAAAAGTGCAAATTTTTTACTCGAAAAGAAAGAAAAATTCTTATTTTTTGAGTCCTAATTTCCCCATATTTTGTCCATACTTTAAAATTTATAATTTTTTTTCTCTAAAAGAAAGAAAAATTCTAATTTTTTGCTCCTATATTTTCCCTATATTTTAGACATATTTCAAAATTGCTCTATACTCGAAAAGAATGAAGAATTCTAATTTTCGGCTCCCATATTTTCCCCAAATTTTGGCCATACTTCAAAAGTGCAAATTTTTTACTCGAAAAGAAAGAAAAATTCCCATTTTTTGCATTCATATTTCCCCCATATTTTGGCCATACTTTAAAATTTATAATTTTTTTTCTCTAAAAGAAAGAAAAATTCTAATTTTTTGCTCCTATATTTTCCCCATATTTTAGACATATTTCAAAATTGCTCTATACTCGAAAAGAATGAAGATTTCTAATTTTCGGCTCCCATATTTTCCCTAAATTTTGGCCATACTTCAAAAGTGCAAATTTTTTACTCGAAAAGAAAGAAAAATTCTTATTTTTTGAGTCCTAATTTCCCCATATTTTGGCCATACTTTAAAATTTATAATTTTTTTTCTCTAAAAGAAAGAAAATTTCTAATTTTTTGCTCCTATATTTTCCATATATTTTAGACATATTTCAAAATTGCTCTATACTCGAAAAGAATGAAGAATTCTAATTTTCGGCTCCCATATTTTCCCCAAATTTTGGCCATACTTCAAAAGTGCAAATTTTTTACTCGAAATGAAAGAAAAATTCCCATTTTTTGCTTCCATATTTACCCCATATTTTGGCCATACTTTAAAATTTATAATTTTTTTTCTCTAAAAGAAAGAAAAATTCTAATTTTTTGCTCCTATATTTTCCCTATATTTTAGACATATTTCAAAATTGCTCTATACTCGAAAAGAATGAAGAATTCTAATTTTCGGCTCCCATATTTTCCCCAAATTTTGGCCATACTTCAAAAGTGCAAATTTTTTACTCGAAAAGAAAGAAAAATTCCCATTTTTTGCATTCATATTTCCCCCATATTTTGGCCATACTTTAAAATTTATAATTTTTTTTCTCTAAAAGAAAGAAAAATTCTAATTTTTTGCTCCTATATTTTCCCCATATTTTAGACATATTTCAAAATTGCTCTATACTCGAAAAGAATGAAGATTTCTAATTTTCGGCTCCCATATTTTCCCTAAATTTTGGCCATACTTCAAAAGTGCAAATTTTTTACTCGAAAAGAAAGAAAAATTCTTATTTTTTGAGTCCTAATTTCCCCATATTTTGTCCATACTTTAAAATTTATAATTTTTTTTCTCTAAAAGAAAGAAAAATTCTAATTTTTTGCTCCTATATTTTCCCTATATTTTAGACATATTTCAAAATTGCTCTATACTCGAAAAGAATGAAGAATTCTAATTTTCGGCTCCCATATTTTCCCCAAATTTTGGCCATACTTCAAAAGTGCAAATTTTTTACTCGAAAAGAAAGAAAAATTCCCATTTTTTGCATTCATATTTCCCCCATATTTTGGCCATACTTTAAAATTTATAATTTTTTTTCTCTAAAAGAAAGAAAAATTCTAATTTTTTGCTCCTATATTTTCCCCATATTTTAGACATATTTCAAAATTGCTCTATACTCGAAAAGAATGAAGATTTCTAATTTTCGGCTCCCATATTTTCCCTAAATTTTGGCCATACTTCAAAAGTGCAAATTTTTTACTCGAAAAGAAAGAAAAATTCTTATTTTTTGAGTCCTAATTTCCCCATATTTTGGCCATACTTTAAAATTTATAATTTTTTTTCTCTAAAAGAAAGAAAATTTCTAATTTTTTGCTCCTATATTTTCCATATATTTTAGACATATTTCAAAATTGCTCTATACTCGAAAAGAATGAAGAATTCTAATTTTCGGCTCCCATATTTTCCCCAAATTTTGGCCATACTTCAAAAGTGCAAATTTTTTACTCGAAATGAAAGAAAAATTCCCATTTTTTGCTTCCATATTTACCCCATATTTTGGCCATACTTTAAAATTTATAATTTTTTTTCTCTAAAAGAAAGAAAAATTCTAATTTTTTGCTCCTATATTTTCCCCATATTTTAGACATATTTCAAAATTGCTCTATACTCGAAAAGAATGAAGATTTCTAATTTTCGGCTCCCATATTTTCCCTAAATTTTGGCCATACTTCAAAAGTGCAAATTTTTTACTCGAAAAGAAAGAAAAATTCTTATTTTTTGAGTCCTAATTTCCCCATATTTTGTCCATACTTTAAAATTTATAATTTTTTTTCTCTAAAAGAAAGAAAAATTCTAATTTTTTGCTCCTATATTTTCCCTATATTTTAGACATATTTCAAAATTGCTCTATACTCTAAAAGAATGAAAAATTCTAATTTTTGGCTCCCATATTTTTCCCAAATTTTGGCCATACATCAAAAGTGCAAATTTTTTACTCGAAAAGAAAGAAAAATTCTAATTGTTTGCATCCATATTTTCCCCATATTTTGAACATCTTTTAAAATTTATAATTTTTTTTCTCTAAAAAAAAGAAAAATTCTAATTTTTTGCTCCTATATTTTCCCCATATTTTAGACATATTTCAAAATTGCTCTATACTCGAAAAGAATGAAGAATTCTAATTTTCGGCTCCCATATTTTCCCCAAATTTTGGCCATACTTCAAAAGTGCAAATTTTTTACTCGAAAAGAAAGAAAAATTCCCATTTTTTGCATTCATATTTCCCCCATATTTTGTCCATACTTTAAAATTTATAATTTTTTTTCTCTAAAAGAAAGAAAAATTCTAATTTTTTGCTCCTATATTTTCCCCATATTTTAGACATATTTCAAAATTGCTCTATACTCGAAAAGAATGAAGATTTCTAATTTTCGGCTCCCATATTTTCCCTAAATTTTGGCCATACTTCAAAAGTGCAAATTTTTTACTCGAAAAGAAAGAAAAATTCTTATTTTTTGAGTCCTAATTTCCCCATATTTTGGCCATACTTTAAAATTTATAATTTTTTTTCTCTAAAAGAAAGAAAATTTCTAATTTTTTGCTCCTATATTTTCCATATATTTTAGACATATTTCAAAATTGCTCTATACTCGAAAAGAATGAAGAATTCTAATTTTCGGCTCCCATATTTTCCCCAAATTTTGGCCATACTTCAAAAGTGCAAATTTTTTACTCGAAATGAAAGAAAAATTCCCATTTTTTGCTTCCATATTTACCCCATATTTTGGCCATACTTTAAAATTTATAATTTTTTTTCTCTAAAAGAAAGAAAAATTCTAATTTTTTGCTCCTATATTTTCCCCATATTTTAGACATATTTCAAAATTGCTCTATACTCGAAAAGAATGAAGATTTCTAATTTTCGGCTCCCATATTTTCCCTAAATTTTGGCCATACTTCAAAAGTGCAAATTTTTTACTCGAAAAGAAAGAAAAATTCTTATTTTTTGAGTCCTAATTTCCCCATATTTTGGCCATACTTTAAAATTTATAATTTTTTTTCTCTAAAAGAAAGAAAATTTCTAATTTTTTGCTCCTATATTTTCCATATATTTTAGACATATTTCAAAATTGCTCTATACTCGAAAAGAATGAAGAATTCTAATTTTCGGCTCCCATATTTTCCCCAAATTTTGGCCATACTTCAAAAGTGCAAATTTTTTACTCGAAATGAAAGAAAAATTCCCATTTTTTGCTTCCATATTTACCCCATATTTTGGCCATACTTTAAAATTTATAATTTTTTTTCTCTAAAAGAAAGAAAAATTCTAATTTTTTGCTCCTATATTTTCCCCATATTTTAGACATATTTCAAAATTGCTCTATACTCGAAAAGAATGAAGATTTCTAATTTTCGGCTCCCATATTTTCCCTAAATTTTGGCCATACTTCAAAAGTGCAAATTTTTTACTCGAAAAGAAAGAAAAATTCTTATTTTTTGAGTCCTAATTTCCCCATATTTTGTCCATACTTTAAAATTTATAATTTTTTTTCTCTAAAAGAAAGAAAAATTCTAATTTTTTGCTCCTATATTTTCCCTATATTTTAGACATATTTCAAAATTGCTCTATACTCTAAAAGAATGAAAAATTCTAATTTTTGGCTCCCATATTTTCCCCAAATTTTGGCCATACTTCAAAAGTGCAAATTTTTTACTCGAAAAGAAAGAAAAATTCCCATTTTTTGCATTCATATTTCCCCCATATTTTGGCCATACTTTAAAATTTATACTTTTTTTTCTCTAAAAGAAAGAAAAATTCTAATTTTTTGCTCCTATATTTTCCCCATATTTTAGACATATTTCAAAATTGCTCTATACTCGAAAAGAATGAAGATTTCTAATTTTCGGCTCCCATATTTTCCCTAAATTTTGGCCATACTTCAAAAGTGCAAATTTTTTACTCGAAAAGAAAGAAAAATTCTTATTTTTTGAGTCCTAATTTCCCCATATTTTGTCCATACTTTAAAATTTATAATTTTTTTTCTCTAAAAGAAAGAAAAATTCTAATTTTTTGCTCCTATATTTTCCCTATATTTTAGACATATTTCAAAATTGCTCTATACTCGAAAAGAATGAAGAATTCTAATTTTCGGCTCCCATATTTTCCCCAAATTTTGGCCATACTTCAAAAGTGCAAATTTTTTACTCGAAAAGAAAGAAAAATTCCCATTTTTTGCATTCATATTTCCCCCATATTTTGGCCATACTTTAAAATTTATAATTTTTTTTCTCTAAAAGAAAGAAAAATTCTAATTTTTTGCTCCTATATTTTCCCCATATTTTAGACATATTTCAAAATTGCTCTATACTCGAAAAGAATGAAGATTTCTAATTTTCGGCTCCCATATTTTCCCTAAATTTTGGCCATACTTCAAAAGTGCAAATTTTTTACTCGAAAAGAAAGAAAAATTCTAATTTTTTGAGTCCTAATTTCCCCATATTTTGGCCATACTTTAAAATTTATAATTTTTTTTCTCTAAAAGAAAGAAAATTTCTAATTTTTTGCTCCTATATTTTCCATATATTTTAGACATATTTCAAAATTGCTCTATACTCGAAAAGAATGAAGAATTCTAATTTTCGGCTCCCATATTTTCCCCAAATTTTGGCCATACTTCAAAAGTGCAAATTTTTTACTCGAAATGAAAGAAAAATTCCCATTTTTTGCTTCCATATTTACCCCATATTTTGGCCATACTTTAAAATTTATAATTTTTTTTCTCTAAAAGAAAGAAAAATTCTAATTTTTTGCTCCTATATTTTCCCCATATTTTAGACATATTTCAAAATTGCTCTATACTCGAAAAGAATGAAGATTTCTAATTTTCGGCTCCCATATTTTCCCTAAATTTTGGCCATACTTCAAAAGTGCAAATTTTTTACTCGAAAAGAAAGAAAAATTCTTATTTTTTGAGTCCTAATTTCCCCATATTTTGTCCATACTTTAAAATTTATAATTTTTTTTCTCTAAAAGAAAGAAAAATTCTAATTTTTTGCTCCTATATTTTCCCTATATTTTAGACATATTTCAAAATTGCTCTATACTCTAAAAGAATGAAAAATTCTAATTTTTGGCTCCCATATTTTTCCCAAATTTTGGCCATACATCAAAAGTGCAAATTTTTTACTCGAAAAGAAAGAAAAATTCTAATTGTTTGCTTCCATATTTTCCCCATATTTTGAACATCTTTTAAAATTTATAATTTTTTTTCTCTAAAAAAAAGAAAAATTCTAATTTTTTGCTCCTATATTTTCCCCATATTTTAGACATATTTCAAAATTGCTCTATACTCGAAAAGAATGAAGAATTCTAATTTTCGGCTCCCATATTTTCCCCAAATTTTGGCCATACTTCAAAAGTGCAAATTTTTTACTCGAAAAAAAAAAAAATTCCCATTTTTTGCATTCATATTTCCCCCATATTTTGGCCATACTTTAAAATTTATAATTTTTTTTCTCTAAAAGAAAGAAAAATTCTAATTTTTTGCTCCTATATTTTCCCTATATTTTAGACACATTTCAAAATTGCTCTATACTCGAAAAGAATGAAGAATTCTAATTTTCGGCTCCCATATTTTCCCCAAATTTTAGCCATACTTCAAAAGTGCAAGTTTTTTAGTCCAAAAGAAAGAAAAATTCCCATTTTTTGAGTCCTAATTTCCCCATATTTTGGCCATACTTTAAAATTTATAATTTTTTTTCTCTAAAAGAAAGAAAAATTCTAATTTTTTGCTCCTATATTTTCCCCATATTTTAGACATATTTCAAAATTGCTCTATACTCGAAAAGAATGAAGATTTCTAATTTTCGGCTCCCATATTTTCCTGAAATTTTGGCCATACTTCAAAAGTGCAAATTTTTTACTCGAAATGAAAGAAAAATTCCCATTTTTTGAGTCCTAATTTCCCCATATTTTGGCCATACTTTAAAATTTATAATTTTTTTTCTCTAAAAGAAAGAAAAATTCTAATTTTTTGCTCCTATATTTTCCCTATATTTTAGACATATTTCAAAATTGCTCTATACTCTAAAAGAATGAAAAATTCTAATTTTTGGCTCCCATATTTTTCCCAAATTTTGGCCATACATCAAAAGTGTAAATTTTTGAGTCCAAAAGAAAGAAAAATTCTAATTTTTTGCTTCCATATTTTCCCCATATTTTGAACATCTTTCAAAATTTATAATTTTTTTTCTCTAAAAAAAAGAAAAATTCTAATTTTTTGCTCTTATATTTTCGCCATATTTTAGACATATTTCAAAATTGCTCTATACTCGAAAAGAATGAAGAATTCTAATTTTCGGCTCCCATATTTTCCCCAAATTTTGGCCATACTTCAAAAGTGCAAATTTTTTAGTCGAAAAGAAAGAAAAATTCCCATTTTTTGCTTCCATATTTCCCCCACATTTTGAACATCTTTCAAAATTTATAATTTTTTTTCTCTAAAAAAAAGAAAAATTCTAATTTTTTGCTGCAATATTTTCCCCATATTTTAGACATATTTCAAAATTGCTCTATACTCGAAAAGAATGAAGATTTCTAATTTTCGGCTCCCATATTTTCCCCAAATTTTGGCCATACTTCAAAAGTGTACATTTTTTAGTCTAAAAGAAAGAAAAATTCCCATGTTTTGAGTCCTAATTTCCCCATATTATGGCCATACTTGAAAATTGTAAATTCTTTTTCTCTAAAAGAAATAAAAATTCTAATTTTTGGCTCCTATATTTTTCTTATATTTTAGACATATTTCAAAATTGCTCTATACTGGAAAAGAATGAAAAATTCTAATTTTTGGCCCCAAATTTTCCCCAAATTTCCCATTTTTTGCTTCCATATTTCCCCCATATTTTGAACATCTTTCAAAATTTATAATTTTTTTTCTCTAAAAAAAAGACATTCTAATTTTTTGCTCCTATATTTTCGCCATATTTTAGACATATTTCAAAATTGCTCTATACTCGAAAAGAATAAAGAATTCTAATTTTCGGCTCCCATATTTTCCCCAAATTTTGGCCATACTTCAAAAGTGCAAATTTTTTAGTCGAAAAGAAAGAAAAATTCCCATTTTTTGCTTTCATATTTCCCCCATATTTTGAACATCTTTCAAAATTTATAATTTTTTTTCTCTAAAAAAAAGAAAAATTCTAATTTTTGGCCCCAAATTTTCTCCAAATTTTGGCCATACTTCAAAAGTGCAAATTTTTTACTCGAAAAGAAATAAAAATTCCAATTTTTTGCTTCCAAATTTCCCCATATTTTGGACATATTACAAAATTGCAAATTTTCTTTCTCTAAAAGAAAGAAAAATTCTAATTTTTTGCTTTCAAATTTGCCCCTTATTTTGGCCTTGCTAGAAAATTTAAAATTTTTTTACACAAAAAGAAAGAAAAATTCCCATTTTTTGAGTCCTAATTTCCCCATATTTTGGCCATACTTGAAAATTGTAAATTCTTTTTCTCTAAAAGAAAGAAAAATTCTAATTTTTGGCTCCTATATTTTCCTTATATTTTAGACATATTTCAAAATTGCTCTATACTGGAAAAGAATGAAAAATTCTATTTTTTGGCCCCAAATTTCCCATTTTTTGCTTCCATATTTCCCCCATATTTTGAACATCTTTCAAAATTTATAATTTTTTTTCTCTAAAAAAAAGAAAAATTCTAATTTTATTCTCCTATATTTTCCCCATATTTTAGACATATTTCAAAATTGCTCTATACTCGAAAAGAATGAAGAATTCTAATTTTCGGCTCCCATATTTTCCCCAAATTTTGGCCATACTGCAAAAGTGCAAATTTTTTAGTATAAAAGAAAGAAAAATTTCCATGTTTTGAGTCCTAATTTCCCCATATTTTGGCCATACTTGAAAATTGTAAATTCTTTTTCTCTAAAAGAAATAAAAATTCTAATTTTTGGCTCCTATATTTTTCTTATATTTTAGACATATTTCAAAATTGCTCTATACTGGAAAAGAATGAAAAATTCTAATTTTTGGCCCCAAATTTTCCCCAAATTTCCCATTTTTTGCTTCCATATTTCCCCCATATTTTGAACATCTTTCAAAATTTATAATTTTTTTTCTCTAAAAAAAAGAAAAATTCTAATTTTTTGCTCCTATATTTTCGCCATATTTTAGACATATTTCAAAATTGCTCTATACTCGAAAAGAATAAAGAATTCTAATTTTTGGCTCCCATATTTTCCCCAAATTTTGGCCATACTTCAAAAGTGCAAATTTTTTAGTCGAAAAGAAAGAAAAATTTCCATTTTTTGCTTCCATATTTCCCCACATTTTGGCCACACTTCAAAAGTGCAAATTTTTTACTCGAAAAGAAATTTTTGCTACCATATTTTCCCTATATTTTAGACATATTTCAAAATTGCTCTATACTGGTAAAAAATGAAAAATTCTAATTTTTGGCTCCCATATTTTCCCTAAATTTTGGCCATACTTCAAAAGTGGAAATTTTTTACTCGAAAAGAAATAAAAATTCCAATTTTTTGCTTCCAAATTTCCCCATATTTTGGCCATACTTTAAAATTGCAAATTTTTTTTCTTTAAAAGAAAGAAACATTCTAATTTTATGCTCCTATATTTCCCCATATTTTAGACATATTTCAAAATTGCTCTATACTCGAAAAGAATGAAGAATTCTAATTTTCGGCTCCCATATTTTCCCCAAATTTTGGCTATACATCAAAAGTGCAAATTTTTTACTCGAAAAGAAATAAAATTTCTAATTTTTTGAGTCCTAATTTCCCCATATTTTGGCCATACTTTAAAATTGCAAATTTTTTTTCTTTAAAAGAAAGAAACATTCTAATTTTATGCTCCTATATTTTCCCCATATTTTGGACATATTTCAAAATTGCAAATTCTTTTTCTCTAAAAGAAAGAAAAATTCTAATTTTATGCTCCTATATTTTCCCCATATTTTAGACATATTTCAAAATTGCTCTATACTTGAAAAGAATGAATAATTCTAATTTTTGGCTCCCATATTTCCCCCAAATTTTGGCCATACATCAAAAGTGCAAATTTTTTAGTCGAAAAGAAAGAAAAATTTCCATTTTTTGATTCCTAATTTCCCCATATTTTGGCCTTCTTTGAAAATTGTAAATTTTTTTTCTCTAAAAGAAAGAAAAATTCTAATTTTTGCTCCTATATTTTCCCTATATTTGGCCATACTTGAAAATTGTAAAATTTTTTCTCTAAAAGAAAGAAAAATTCTAATTTTTGCTGCTATATTTTCTCTATATTTTGGAGATATTTCAAAATTGCTCTATACTCGAAAAGAATGAAAAATTCTAATACAGGAGTGGTTATAGTGTTTTACAATTAGTACATGTGGGTGTGTTTTTGTGCGAATATGTTAATGGATATGATACTTATTAACATACAAACTACCGGCGGAGCTATTCCTCTTTCGAATCACAAAACTCTGTCGGGCGAAAATTCTTTTTGTTTTTATGAAATCGCGACGCAAGATTCGCGCAATTTTCAACTGTTTGTGAGATTGCACCTGTAGTGAGCGGGCGCGGGCAATATGGCCGGCCGTCTCAAGCAATAGTGTAAAACCCGCACTGGACTCCACCGGCTCAGAGTATTTTTAAAATTTTAACGTCTGCCCTAAATCATGCAATTCGGGTTTCGGGTCGCGGACGGGCCTTTTGTCGCGATATTTCTATGTCCCAAAACACTTGCTAGGTTAGACCCAGGAGAGGTGTCTTCGAGAAGAAGCGAGAATTCGTACTGCGATGATTGATATTTCGCGACAAGCCTCCAACCCTTACCTTTAGTGCAAAAAGTGGGGAAGACTGAAAATTTTAGGTGGTAGGAGTAAGGAGTTGGAGAAAATCGTGGGCCCATTGGTCTATGCATTTTTGCTGACGTTTTGGATCTCACGGTAGGTCTGTGAGAACGGAAATAGTCTGTTAATATGATACTTTTCAGGACATTATTTTTGAAATAACTTAGAATTTAAATAATAATTATATTGTTTAATTAATAAAATTATTATTTATCTTAGTTATTATAATGCATATAATTTATTTATTGTAATTATATTGTTCCTACTTTTTATAGTTTGTTTGTATATGTAGTTACATATTGAGTAATGCGTATGCACATATACACACAACCTAATATCCTCCGGCATTTTGTTGTAACTAAAATGTTTACAACAAAATGTTTAACTATTGTCAATTTGTTGTTTGCGCATCTAGCTTGATGTGTAAAATTAAATACCATAGGTTGAAATAGCACAAGGCATGCAAGCCTTGTGACATTGAGTCAGCTGTAACGCACGTGCGTTTGTTTTGATGCTGTATTCCACAGTTTATGGGCCCTGAGGGGAAAGGAAAGTTCTACGCACAAGGTAGCGATTAGAGGCAAGCATAGCGCGCTTGTGTTAGTGCTGTAGCCAACGGAGCCAGTGAGTGTGTTGGTGCTTATAACCAGAGATTGCGCAGTTGTGTGTGTTGCCGCCGACCACTGCTGCACACGTACAACCTCACAACGTAGCGCTTTCGATCACTAATATAAAATTTTGAATTTAATAGGTTTGATCCATTTACATATTTTAGCTGCAACCTTACGCCTCCTTTATGTTTTATAGAATTAAAATTTGGATAACAATTTTACATTTAATATTTGAAATTGTTTAGGTAAAATTACCGCAAGGTTCGACGTAGGCAGCATTGGTTGCGCCTATACAATTATTAGTAACTATTTATTACATTTATTGTTTAGTAGAAGGAGAAAAAATAATAATTTCTTTTGTCCTTCTAACCATTTCCTTAAGCATTTCTTAGTTAGGGTCAGCCGGGGTAAATCCAAACGCGGGGTAAATCGGAACGCTAATTATTTCAGCTTAATTAAAATTTTAAAAAATAAGTTAGACATGAGAATTTTTACCTCAGATCCTCTTCAAGAGATTCTAAGTATTATCCCATTTTCCGTTTGTTAATTAGCAACAGCATAAACAAAGATAACGAGTATTGCAAAAATGTTGGAAAATCAAAGATGACACTCTTTCAGTACTTTGTCTCGTATTTGAAGAAAAAGAAGATAAAAATTCATTTTATTATTTATAATTGTTTGTTATGAATACTAGAACAGAAACTATTTTTGATTTTTGCCTTCTGTTAACTTTTATTAATAATATCAGACCGTTCGTATTTACCCCGGAAAATTGGAAAACCGGGGTAAATCCGAACGGTATTTTCAATAATTTTTTCTTATATCAGAGTTACACAAAATTGTGTTTATTTGATTACACTATTATTTTAACATTATAAAAGTACATAGAAAAGAGTTTTTCTTTCTATATAGGGCATTCTCCGCGAGATTTTCAGTCAAAATTTTTTTTGGATTAAAACAATTTTTCTCGAATTCTATATGAAAAATAAGTAAATACGTGTTTTTTTATTTTTTCATTTCATGAAAATTATAAAAGTTATGATTTTTTTAAATTTAACATCTTGAGAAGCAAAGGACTTTTTAAACGCTTTTTTCTCTCTTATATCAAAAGATAAAAAATAATGTAATATATGAAAATGACTTGTTTTTTCTTGAATATTTCAAATATGTAATAAAAAATAACGTTAATAAAGCGAAAACATTAAATATATTGAAATTTCGTCTAAAAAGAGACTTTTCTCAAAAGCGAAGTAATTGATTTTCGGTTTATATCTTTCATTGCAACCACTGATAAATAAAAAAAATTGTTACCACTTATACCGAAGTGGTGTTCTTTAGCGTTCAAATTATATTTAAAACTATATCAGTCGTTGCAGAGAGTTTTATTCGATTTTTCCACTTTTTAAAAGATTAACCTTCAAAAACAAAAGAAAACGGATGTTTTGTGGTAAATTTCTCAATTTTTTTATTATTTTTTTATTATTTTATTTTTTGATATAAGAGAGAAAAAAGCGTTTAAAAAGTCCTTTGCTTCTCAAGATGTTAAATTTAAAAAAATCATAACTTTTATAATTTTCATGAAATAAAAAAATAAAAAAACACGTATTTACTTATTTTTCATATAGAATTCGAGAAAAATTGTTTTAATCCAAAAAAAATTTTTAGTGAAAATCTCACAGAGAATACCCCATATGTATCCTCGTTAGTAATTAATAAGCAGAAACTTAATCTCCGTTCTCTAGAAGGAGTGATCCACTTTTCTTTGCCAAATGGTTTGTTGAAAAGTTTTCTAGGATCTTAATAAAATTTAGTGTTCAGGGGTTTTTGGGGTCACTGATTACCAATTTGAAGTCATTTTTTCAAAATTCAAAATGGCGGATCTAATATGGCGGACGAAAATTAAAAAATTTATTGGATTCGCTCGAAAATTGTTACTCGGGGGATTTCAGGGTCGCTGATTACGAATTTAGAGTTAGTTTTTAAAAATTCAAAATGGCGAATCGAATATGGCGGACGAAAATTACAAAATTCATTGGATTCGCTCGAAAATCGTTACTCGGGGGTTTTCAGGGTTGCTGATTACGAATTTGAAGTCAGTTTCTTAAAATTTTAAAAATCACTTAAAAATTAAAAGAAGCGGATTAAAATTTCTAAAACTGGAGGAATTTTTATGAAATTTGTGTATCATATTGTACCCGCCATTATGAACGATGAAGCTCTGATGCCCAGTTCGTCATCAGCGACCCCGAAAACCACCAAGTAACGATTTTCGAGCGAATCCAATGAATTTTTTAATTTTTGTCTGCCATATTGGATCCGCCATTTTGAATTTTAAAAATCTGACTTCAAATTCGTATTCAGCGACCCCGAAAACCCCCAAGTGGCAAGATGCAAACAAATTTGATCATTTTTAAAAATAAGTTTTAGGAAAGTCTGCCATATTGAATCCGCCATTTTGAATTTATAAATTTGACTTTTATTTTTGTATTTACATTCAATCACTCCAAAATACTTTCTGTACCAAGTTTTGCAAAAATCTGTTATGATTTGATAAAGTTATTGAAGGTTTTAGATGTGTAATGCATTTTAATTTTTAACATGTTTGATTTTTGTATTTACACTACCGGCAAAAATTGTCGGTACGAACGACGGGCGAGCTACGAAAAGTTGCTGCGAAATTAAATTAACATATTTTATTATTGAAAAATGATAGAAACTTGGTTCTTGGATCGTTTGAAAGACAATTAAATTCTGCGTCGTTTGATATATAAATGAATTTATTTGATATTTTTAAGAGATTTTATCACCTAAAAGATTTTGGAAAAAAATTGATTAATTTTTCTATTTTTGTGCACCATGTTTGTGTGGCTGCATAATCTAGAAAAACTTAGAGAAAAATTTTAAAATCTAGCAACATAATCTTTAAAGTCTCAGCTTTTATTTGAGCCTTGAAAATTGAAAATCCGTTCAGTAGTTTTTGAAATATCTAAAAAAATGTCCAAGCATGTTGTTTTATAATTTAGGCGGTGATACACACTTATTGCACTCTCCCTGATCACCTGGTTCGTTGCGGCAGAGCCGAATAAGCGGAATATAGAGTGGGGGGCCATATTTGGCGCCCTTTTTAAGTTTTTTGTCATTTTAGATTTAATATTCATTAAAAATTTAATAATTTTTAAAGTTAATTATTATATATATATATATATATAAGTTATCATTGTACAAACTTTCATGATCAAATAGTCGTTTATTTCTATGTACAAATTTTCACTTTTTAAACTTTTTTTCCCAAAATAAACGACTATTTGATCATGAAAGTTTGTAAAATGATAACTTATTTATATATATAATAATTAACTTTAAACAAGTTGTTCATTTTATGACCATTTCGCTTCCTTAAAATATCATAAACCAATTGCTTAATTTAATTTTAATATGTTAAGGTAATATTTCAAAAAACGCAAAATTTGAATTTTTTGTGAAAAAGAAAAATATTGATTAATTTTATAAATTTTGATGAAATGTGCACTTTTGTATATATCAATCGATTCGTTTTCTTGTAAGGAATGTAATTTCGAGAATAATTTATGAAAATATTAAGAAATAAAAAAGTTATTTAAAAAAATACAAAAATTTTTTTTTTAATTTTGAAAAAATTGTATAAAAAAAATTTGTGGATAAATTTGAAAATCCTTGTGTCAGGTTTTAGGTATTAATGACTGCAATAAACCTGCAAAATTTCAGGGCAATCCATTAAAATTTGTTAGAGATAATTTGTACACAATTTTTTGTGACATACACACACATACATACATACATCTGGACATTTGCTCAGAATTTAATATACATATATCCTAGATGAAAATGAGTCCATATAACCAAGTTTTGAAAAATTAAAAATCGTCACGAATGCAAAGCTTCCTTATGAGGAAGCAATAGGTTTATTATCGTATTTTTCTTGAGTTTTTATATAAGTTTAACAATTGCAATACTTTAAATTTATTTTCCCTAAGATTCTTCTAAAATACAGTGGCGTTCGTATTTACCCCGGTATTTTAGGAAAGTTGCAAAGTATCAGGGTAAATACGAACGCTAAGTTTCCTGCGATTGTAATTTATCAAAAAATTTTGCTACCCCATAAAATTGTTCTATGGAAGTAAAGCAACAACTTCATGCACCAGAATACCGGAAGTATTGTCTTTTAAAAGAAAAAACTTATGTTATTGTTGAAACTTACTAAAAGCGTTCGGATTTACCCCGGCTGACCCTAAAGGCACTCTCAAGATGAGATATTCGGCGTTATCAGGGTGTCAAATATCCTCAGGCATAGCGTCGCCGCGTTGCGACGTTCTTATATGCTGGATATAATTTAAAATTAATATTTATTCTACCTTTATTGCCAAATAACTCTTTTCAAAGGACCAGTATTCTAACATTTGCGTCCCAAATTCCCCATATTTTGGACATACTTAGAAATTGCAAATTTTTTTTCTCTAATAGAAAGAAAAATTCTAATTTTTTGCTCCCATATTTTCCCCAAATTTTGGTTAAACTTCAAAAGTGCAATTTTTTTACTCGAAAAGAAAGAAAAATTCCAATTTTTGGCTTACTAGTTTCCCTTTATTTTGGACATACTTCAAAATTGCAAATTTTTTTTAACTTAATGAAAGAAAAATTCTAATTTTTTGCTTCCAAGTTTCCCCTTATTTTGGACATACTTCAAAATTGCAAATTTTTTTTAACTTAATGAAAGAAAAATTCTAATTTTTTGCTTCCAAGTTTCCTCTTATTTTGGACATACTTCAAAATTGCAAATTTTTTTACTCGAAAATAATGAAAAGTTCCAATTATTTGCACCCACATTTGCCCCATATTTTGTACATACATCAAAATTAAAAATTTTATTTCTCTAAAAGAAAGAAAAATTCTACTTTTTTGCTCCTGTATTTTCCCATATTTTGGACATATTTCAAAATTGCAAATTTCTTTACTCGAAAAGAATAAAAAATTCTAATTTTTGGCTTCTATTTTTTCCCAATATTTTGGCCATACTTTAAAAGTGCAAATTTTTTACTCGAAAAGAAAGAAAAATTCTAATTTTTTGCGTCCATATTTTCCCCACATTTTGAACATCTTTCAAAATTAAAAATTTTTATTCTCTAAAAGAATGAAAAATTCCAATTGTTTGCTCCCACATTTGCCCCATATTTTGTACATACATCAAAATTAGAAATTTTATTTCTCTAAAAGAAAGAAAAATTCTACTTTTTAGCTCCTGTATTTTCCCATATTTTGGACATATTTCAAAATTGCAAATTTCTTTACTCGAAAAGAATAAAAAATTCTAATTTTTGGCTTCTATTTTTTCCCAATATTTTGGCCATACTTTAAAAGTGCAAATTTTTAACTCGAAAAGAAAGAAAAATTCTAATTTTTTGCGTCCATATTTTCCCCATATTTTGAACATCTTTCAAAATTAAAAATTTTTATTCTCTAAAAGAATGAAAAATTCCAATTGTTTGCTCCCACATTTGCCCCCTTATTTTGGACATACTTCAAAATTGCAAATTTTTTTACTCGAAAATAATGAAAAGTTCCAATTATTTGCACCCACATTTGCCCCATATTTTGTACATACATCAAAATTAGAAATTTTATTTCTCTAAAAGAAAGAAAAATTCTACTTTTTAGCTCCTGTATTTTCCCATATTTTGGACATATTTCAAAATTGCAAATTTCTTTACTCGAAAAGAATAAAAAATTCTAATTTTTGGCTTCTATTTTTTCCCAATATTTTGGCCATACTTTAAAAGTGCAAATTTTTTACTCGAAAAGAAAGAAAAATTCTAATTTTTTGCGTCCATATTTTCCCCATATTTTGAACATCTTTCAAAATTAAAAATTTTTATTCTCTAAAAGAATGAAAAATTCCAATTGTTTGCTCCCACATTTGCCCCCTTATTTTGGACATACTTCAAAATTGCAAATTTTTTTACTCGAAAATAATGAAAAGTTCCAATTATTTGCACCCACATTTGCCCCATATTTTGTACATACATCAAAATTAAAAATTTTATTTCTCTAAAAGAAAGAAAAATTCTACTTTTTTGCTCCTGTATTTTCCCATATTTTGGACATATTTCAAAATTGCAAATTTCTTTACTCGAAAAGAATAAAAAATTCTAATTTTTGGCTTCTATTTTTTCCCAATATTTTGGCCATACTTTAAAAGTGCAAATTTTTTACTCGAAAAGAAAGAAAAATTCTAATTTTTTGCGTCCATATTTTCCCCATATTTTGAACATCTTTCAAAATTAAAAATTTTTATTCTCTAAAAGAATGAAAAATTCCAATTGTTTGCTCCCACATTTGCCCCCTTATTTTGGACATACTTCAAAATTGCAAATTTTTTTACTCGAAAATAATGAAAAGTTCCAATTATTTGCACCCACATTTGCCCCATATTTTGTACATACATCAAAATTAAAAATTTTATTTCTCTAAAAGAAAGAAAAATTCTACTTTTTTGCTCCTGTATTTTCCCATATTTTGGACATATTTCAAAATTGCAAATTTCTTTACTCGAAAAGAATAAAAAATTCTAATTTTTGGCTTCTATTTTTTCCCAATATTTTGGCCATACTTTAAAAGTGCAAATTTTTTACTCGAAAAGAAAGAATCTTCTAATTTTTTGCGTCCATATTTTCCCCACATTTTGAACATCTTTCAAAATTAAAAATTTTTATTCTCTAAAAGAATGAAAAATTCCAATTGTTTGCTCCCACATTTGCCCCATATTTTGTACATACATCAAAATTAAAAATTTTATTTCTCTAAAAGAAAGAAAAATTCTACTTTTTTGCTCCTGTATTTTCCCATATTTTGGACATATTTAAAAATTGCAAATTTCTTTACTCGAAAAGAATAAAAAATTCTAATTTTTGGCTTCTATTTTTTCCCAATATTTTGGCCATACTTTAAAAGTGCAAATTTTTTACTCGAAAAGAAAGAAAAATTCTAATTTTTTGCGTCCATATTTTCCCCATATTTTGAACATCTTTCAAAATTAAAAATTTTTATTCTCTAAAAGAATGAAAAATTCCAATTGTTTGCTCCCACATTTGCCCCCTTATTTTGGACATACTTCAAAATTGCAAATTTTTTTACTCGAAAATAATGAAAAGTTCCAATTATTTGCACCCACATTTGCCCCATATTTTGTACATACATCAAAATTAAAAATTTTATTTCTCTAAAAGAAAGAAAAATTCTACTTTTTTGCTCCTGTATTTTCCCATATTTTGGACATATTTCAAAATTGCAAATTTCTTTACTCGAAAAGAATAAAAAATTCTAATTTTTGGCTTCTATTTTTTCCCAATATTTTGGCCATACTTTAAAAGTGCAAATTTTTTCCTCGAAAAGAAAGAAAAATTCTAATTTTTTGCTTCCATATTTTCCCCATATTTTGAACATCTTTCAAAATTAAAAATTTTTATTCTCTAAAAGAATGAAAAATTCCAATTGTTTGCTCCCACATTTGCCCCCTTATTTTGGACATACTTCAAAATTGCAAATTTTTTTACTCGAAAATAATGAAAAGTTCCAATTATTTGCACCCACATTTGCCCCATATTTTGTACATACATCAAAATTAAAAATTTTATTTCTCTAAAAGAAAGAAAAATTCTACTTTTTAGCTCCTGTATTTTCCCATATTTTGGACATATTTCAAAATTGCAAATTTCTTTACTCGAAAAGAATAAAAAATTCTAATTTTTGGCTTCTATTTTTTCCCAATATTTTGGCCATACTTTAAAAGTTCAAATTTTTTACTCGAAAAGAAAGAAAAATTCTAATTTTTTGCTTCTATATTTTCCCCATATTTTGAACATCTTTCAAAATTAAAAATTTTTATTCTCTAAAAGAATGAAAAATTCCAATTGTTTGCTCCCACATTTGCCCCCTTATTTTGGACATACTTCAAAATTGCAAATTTTTTTACTCGAAAAGAATGAAAAATTCCAATTGTTTGCTCCCACATTTGCCCCATATTTTGTACATACATCAAAATTAAAAATTTTATTTCTCTAAAAGAAAGAAAAATTCTACTTTTTTGCTCCTGTATTTTCCCATATTTTGGACATATTTAAAAATTGCAAATTTCTTTACTCGAAAAGAATAAAAAATTCTAATTTTTGGCTTCTATTTTTTCCCAATATTTTGGCCATACTTTAAAAGTGCAAATTTTTTACTCGAAAAGAAAGAAAAATTCTAATTTTTTGCGTCCATATTTTCCCCATATTTTGAACATCTTTCAAAATTAAAAATTTTTATTCTCTAAAAGAATGAAAAATTCCAATTGTTTGCTCCCACATTTGCCCCCTTATTTTGGACATACTTCAAAATTGCAAATTTTATTTCTCTAAAAGAAAGAAAAATTCTACTTTTTTGCTCCTGTATTTTCCCATATTTTGGACATATTTAAAAATTGCAAATTTCTTTACTCGAAAAGAATAAAAAATTCTAATTTTTGGCTTCTTTTTTTTCCCAATATTTTGGCCATACTTTAAAAGTGCAAATTTTTTACTCGAAAAGAAAGAAAAATTCTAATTTTTTGCTTCCATATTTTCCCCATATTTTGAACATCTTTCAAAATTAAAAATTTTTATTCTCTAAAAGAATGAAAAATTCCAATTGTTTGCTCCCACATTTGCCCCCTTATTTTGGACATACTTCAAAATTGCAAATTTTTTTACTCGAAAAGAATGAAAAATTCCAATTGTTTGCTCCCACATTTGCCCCATATTTTGTACATACATCAAAATTAAAAATTTTATTTCTCTAAAAGAAAGAAAAATTCTACTTTTTTGCTCCTGTATTTTCCCATATTTTGGACATATTTAAAAATTGCAAATTTCTTTACTCGAAAAGAATAAAAAATTCTAATTTTTGGCTTCTATTTTTTCCCAATATTTTGGCCATACTTTAAAAGTGCAAATTTTTTACTCGAAAAGAAAGAAAAATTCTAATTTTTTGCGTCCATATTTTCCCCATATTTTGAACATCTTTCAAAATTAAAAATTTTTATTCTCTAAAAGAATGAAAAATTCCAATTGTTTGCTCCCACATTTGCCCCCTTATTTTGGACATACTTCAAAATTGCAAATTTTATTTCTCTAAAAGAAAGAAAAATTCTACTTTTTTGCTCCTGTATTTTCCCATATTTTGGACATATTTAAAAATTGCAAATTTCTTTACTCGAAAAGAATAAAAAATTCTAATTTTTGGCTTCTTTTTTTTCCCAATATTTTGGCCATACTTTAAAAGTGCAAATTTTTTACTCGAAAAGAAAGAAAAATTCTAATTTTTTGCTTCCATATTTTCCCCATATTTTGAACATCTTTCAAAATTAAAAATTTTTATTCTCTAAAAGAATGAAAAATTCCAATTGTTTGCTCCCACATTTGCCCCCTTATTTTGGACATACTTCAAAATTGCAAATTTTTTTACTCGAAAAGAATGAAAAATTCCAATTGTTTGCTCCCACATTTGCCCCATATTTTGTACATACATCAAAATTAAAAATTTTATTTCTCTAAAAGAAAGAAAAATTCTACTTTTTTGCTCCTGTATTTTCCCATATTTTGGACATATTTAAAAATTGCAAATTTCTTTACTCGAAAAGAATAAAAAATTCTAATTTTTGGCTTCTATTTTTTCCCAATATTTTGGCCATACTTTAAAAGTGCAAATTTTTTACTCGAAAAGAAAGAAAAATTCTAATTTTTTGCGTCCATATTTTCCCCATATTTTGAACATCTTTCAAAATTAAAAATTTTTATTCTCTAAAAGAATGAAAAATTCCAATTGTTTGCTCCCACATTTGCCCCCTTATTTTGGACATACTTCAAAATTGCAAATTTTTTTACTCGAAAATAATGAAAAGTTCCAATTATTTGCACCCACATTTGCCCCATATTTTGTACATACATCAAAATTAAAAATTTTATTTCTCTAAAAGAAAGAAAAATTCTACTTTTTAGCTCCTGTATTTTCCCATATTTTGGACATATTTCAAAATTGCAAATTTCTTTACTCGAAAAGAATAAAAAATTCTAATTTTTGGCTTCTATTTTTTCCCAATATTTTGGCCATACTTTAAAAGTGCAAATTTTTTACTCGAAAAGAAAGAAAAATTCTAATTTTTTGCGTCCATATTTTCCCCACATTTTGAACATCTTTCAAAATTAAAAATTTTTATTCTCTAAAAGAATGAAAAATTCCAATTGTTTGCTCCCACATTTGCCCCATATTTTGTACATACATCAAAATTAAAAATTTTATTTCTCTAAAAGAAAGAAAAATTCTACTTTTTTGCTCCTGTATTTTCCCATATTTTGGACATATTTCAAAATTGCAAATTTCTTTACTCGAAAAGAATAAAAAATTCTAATTTTTGGCTTCTATTTTTTCCCAATATTTTGGCCATACTTTAAAAGTGCAAATTTTTTACTCGAAAAGAAAGAAAAATTCTAATTTTTTGCGTCCATATTTTCCCCATATTTTGAACATCTTTCAAAATTAAAAATTTTTATTCTCTAAAAGAATGAAAAATTCCAATTGTTTGCTCCCACATTTGCCCCCTTATTTTGGACATACTTCAAAATTGCAAATTTTTTTACTCGAAAATAATGAAAAGTTCCAATTATTTGCACCCACATTTGCCCCATATTTTGTACATACATCAAAATTAAAAATTTTATTTCTCTAAAAGAAAGAAAAATTCTACTTTTTTGCTCCTGTATTTTCCCATATTTTGGACATATTTCAAAATTGCAAATTTCTTTACTCGAAAAGAATAAAAAATTCTAATTTTTGGCTTCTATTTTTTCCCAATATTTTGGCCATACTTTAAAAGTGCAAATTTTTTACTCGAAAAGAAAGAATCTTCTAATTTTTTGCGTCCATATTTTCCCCACATTTTGAACATCTTTCAAAATTAAAAATTTTTATTCTCTAAAAGAATGAAAAATTCCAATTGTTTGCTCCCACATTTGCCCCATATTTTGTACATACATCAAAATTAAAAATTTTATTTCTCTAAAAGAAAGAAAAATTCTACTTTTTTGCTCCTGTATTTTCCCATATTTTGGACATATTTAAAAATTGCAAATTTCTTTACTCGAAAAGAATAAAAAATTCTAATTTTTGGCTTCTATTTTTTCCCAATATTTTGGCCATACTTTAAAAGTGCAAATTTTTTACTCGAAAAGAAAGAAAAATTCTAATTTTTTGCTTCCATATTTTCCCCATATTTTGAACATCTTTCAAAATTAAAAATTTTTATTCTCTAAAAGAATGAAAAATTCCAATTGTTTGCTCCCACATTTGCCCCCTTATTTTGGACATACTTCAAAATTGCAAATTTTTTTACTCGAAAATAATGAAAAGTTCCAATTATTTGCACCCACATTTGCCCCATATTTTGTACATACATCAAAATTAAAAATTTTATTTCTCTAAAAGAAAGAAAAATTCTACTTTTTAGCTCCTGTATTTTCCCATATTTTGGACATATTTCAAAATTGCAAATTTCTTTACTCGAAAAGAATAAAAAATTCTAATTTTTGGCTTCTATTTTTTCCCAATATTTTGGCCATACTTTAAAAGTGCAAATTTTTTACTCGAAAAGAAAGAAAAATTCTAATTTTTTGCGTCCATATTTTCCCCACATTTTGAACATCTTTCAAAATTAAAAATTTTTATTCTCTAAAAGAATGAAAAATTCCAATTGTTTGCTCCCACATTTGCCCCATATTTTGTACATACATCAAAATTAAAAATTTTATTTCTCTAAAAGAAAGAAAAATTCTACTTTTTTGCTCCTGTATTTTCCCATATTTTGGACATATTTAAAAATTGCAAATTTCTTTACTCGAAAAGAATAAAAAATTCTAATTTTTGGCTTCTATTTTTTCCCAATATTTTGGCCATACTTTAAAAGTGCAAATTTTTTACTCGAAAAGAAAGAAAAATTCTAATTTTTTGCGTCCATATTTTCCCCATATTTTGAACATCTTTCAAAATTAAAAATTTTTATTCTCTAAAAGAATGAAAAATTCCAATTGTTTGCTCCCACATTTGCCCCCTTATTTTGGACATACTTCAAAATTGCAAATTTTTTTACTCGAAAATAATGAAAAGTTCCAATTATTTGCACCCACATTTGCCCCATATTTTGTACATACATCAAAATTAAAAATTTTATTTCTCTAAAAGAAAGAAAAATTCTACTTTTTTGCTCCTGTATTTTCCCATATTTTGGACATATTTCAAAATTGCAAATTTCTTTACTCGAAAAGAATAAAAAATTCTAATTTTTGGCTTCTATTTTTTCCCAATATTTTGGCCATACTTTAAAAGTGCAAATTTTTTACTCGAAAAGAAAGAAAAATTCTAATTTTTTGCGTCCATATTTTCTCCACATTTTGAACATCTTTCAAAATTAAAAATTTTTATTCTCTAAAAGAATGAAAAATTCCAATTGTTTGCTCCCACATTTGCCCCCTTATTTTGGCCTTGCTTCTAAATTGTAAAGTTTTTTACTCTAAAAGAAAGAAAAAATCCAATTTTTTGCTTCCAAGTTTCCTCTTATTTTGGCCATACTTTAAAATTGTAAATTTTTTTTATCTTAATGAAAGAAAAATTCTAATTTTTTGCTACCATATTTTCCCCATATTTTGACCATACTTCAAAAGTGTAAATTTTTTACTCGAAAAGAAAGAAAAATTCCAATTTTTTGCTTCCAAGATTCCTCTTATTTTGGATATAGTTCAAAATGCAAATTTTTTACTCGAAAATAATAAAAAGTTCCAATTTTTTGCTCTTACATTTGCCCCTTATTTTGGCCTTGCTTCCAAATTGTAAAGTTTTTTACTCTAAAAGAAAGAAAAATTCCAATTTTCTGCTTCCAAGTTTCCTCTTATTTTGGCCATACTTTAAAATTGTATATTTTTTTATCTAAAAGAAAGAAAAATTCTAATTTTTTGCTACTATATTTTCCCCATATTTTGACCATACTTCAAAAGTGCAATTTTTTTTCTGATAGAAAGAAAAATTCTAATTTTTTGCTCCCATATTTTCCCCATATTTTGGTCATACTTGAAAATTGTAAATTTTTTTTCTTTAAAAGGAAGAATAATTCTAATTTTTTGCTCCTGTTAAAGTAGAAATTAATGAATATTAATTATTTTATAAAAAGATGTTATTTTGACTCTAACTAAACGTGTCCTTCGGACGAGAAACGTAAAAGGTAGTGGATCCCCTCTCTACTTAACTATTATTCAGTTAATAGGTTGAGATCCTTATTCTTAAAAAAGGAAATTTAATTTTTAGGTTATGAAAATCATAAACAAATTAAGATGAAAATAACAGTAATTATATTTTATCTGAGAAATTACCTAATACAAATAAATTCTAATTTTTATGTGTGCAAAGAAATAAAATGATGGTGTATGTGTAAACAAATGCTTATTTGCCTGGGCTAGCTGTCGGCTACACTGCCTAAACTCAACTGCCCACATTTCCTTGTGTCAATCAATTTTATTGAAAGACGATTTAATGGGGAAATCGTATATTAAGTTTATTGCACTGCTGCCAAGCCAATTCTGCAAGCTTGCAGATTTAGGCAGTGGCGTGATCCGAGTTTAGTGACTTGGATGCACCACTCCTTATATTGGGCAATTTACTTTACTTTGATATTTTCTAACTATTTCTCAAAAAGGTTAATAAACTGTTGTCAAAGAAAAGGAATTTATTAAGAAATATGGTATTGTTTTGCAAAACGCGAAGGAATGTTAATTTCAATTGAATCTCTTATTTAAAATAGAGTTGGATTTTTATCTAATTAAAATGCATTGGATTAAAATTATCAAAGCGAAGAATGTCCCTTTTGTGAAATTACAAAGGGTTGTTTTGTGTAAATGTTTTAAAGTTTGTTAACAAAATCTTATGTTGTGTAATTTGTTGTTTATAATTTTGATTTTCAGATGTTGTAAATAATTATTTATGATATAAAAAGATACGGAGTTCGGCCGTAACAAATGCCCCCCTTTTATTAGGCTGACGTCCCTTGGCAGCCGCTATGAATGCATATTATTTATGTTGTGGTCCAGTGTTGTATCCTTGGAGTATACAGGTGTTGAATAACTCTTTCGAGTTTTACAAAAATTTTGGTGTTCTCTTTTTTTACATAAATGGTTTTCTGTAAGGCAAGGTTCGTTAAAGTGTAAGAAAATGAAAAGAAAAAAAATAAACAAAAAAAATTTTTAGTAGGAAAAAAAATTAACTATATAATAATAAAGAAAATTAATTATGTAGAAAAAATGAGCTGTTTATTTATTTTTATTCTAAACTGCGGAATGTGCAAATTTTTTTTCAGTGTAACACGAAAATAACTATATAAGTCTATAGATAATTTGATGATTTAGAATATTTGCTTAATATGAGGTAAAGAGAAAAAATTAAAATGTAACTCAATTATTTAATCGCGATTTGTTGTTATTTATAAGCTCTTAGTTTGGTGAAAAAAAATTACAAAAAAAATATTTTTTTAGAAAAGTGACAACAAAATTGTTGTTACTGCCCCCTTTTATATGAACTGTCGTCCCTTGGCAGTTTATAGATATGTTGGAAATGTTTTGGCAGTTGTTTAAAAAAAACAGGAAAAAATTAGTATTACTTGAATTTTAGAATTAACTTAAAATTTATTTTGATATTATAGCAATTTATTATGAAAAAATTTTTGAACGTATTGAAAAAAAAGTTTTCTCAATTTTCGTTATTCAAAATTTATTTTTGTAAAAAAAATGTTTATTTTTTTTAATTCATGAAATATGGTAAAGGTTTTATGAAAGTTTATTACTAATTTCAATTTTATTAACGCAGAAGGAAAAGAGAAAAAAGAAAAAAAATGTGTTGAATGTTTACTAGTTAATAATTATGGGTACTTTAGGTACTTAATTTTTGTCTCTTTATACTTCATTAAAAAATTTTTTTTCTTAAAAAAAATTTGAATTTGTTATTAAACAAAAATTTTATTTTTGTTGAACTATATTTTAGTTTAAATTTGTTAAATGTAAATAGGTTTTTTTCTTAAAGTTAAAAAAACTAATTATAAATTCGACGATTTTAAGTGTTTGAAAGGATAATTTGAAAATTTATACTTAAATAATTTCGTTGTTATTTGGTATAAATATTTTTGTAAGTGTTACGTCAAAACGAGAAACCTTTAATAAATATACCTAACGTTCCTCGTTTTAAATTAGTTTCAAATAAATTGAATCTAATTTGGGATGAGGATAAGTCAATGAGCCTACTAAATGTTGTGAGAGAATAATTTATTTAAAACCCAACAAGAAAGAAAAGTATTGACAAAAATACAATGAGTATAATTTTAGTTTATAAATCTTACTTTCAGAATAACGATTAGTGGTGGTGAATGAGCTGGTGATAATAATCTGTTAATCCAATCTTGAGATGGTCCTTCACAAAGTGGGCCTCCGACAGTTGTCCTTAGCGTGAGATTTTATCACTGTTGTTTACACTAATGTGATAGTGTATTGTGTTTTGAAAATATTTGCTTTCTTCCAGACGATTGTCAGCAGTTGAGCAAATTTCGATGGTTCGAAATTTGGAATGTCTTGTTTCAATATAGATTGTATCGAAACTTGAATCTATCTCCCAAATAATAATTTTCGAGAATTATTTAAAGTTCTATTTTAAGAACAGGGGAAAAAAGTCTAAATCGAAGTTCGTTTTAACTTAAATACTTGGAAAAATATTTGTGTTTACTTCAAATTATATTTGTTGGAAATTTATACTTGTTAATAAACTTGGGTTGATTTTAAACACTTGGAAGTTCACTTTAAACTTTGTACTTTTAGTTCACTTGTAGACGATGTGTTCAACTTGATGGTTCGATGACTATAACTTGGTGTTTCAAAAAATTACTCTCTGAATGTAGAGAGCTAGTGCCCTTTATTTATAAGACTTCCCCCATAAGCTTTGTGCCTTTGGTGCTAAATGGAATTGTGAAGAAATGGTTATTCCTTATTGTTTTTCTAATTTTATGCGTGCCTCTGGAGTTATCGCATGTATTGTAAGTGGGGATATGTGCCGCTGGTTCAGTTAGCTGTTCCTCACAGGTTAATCCCTTGATGGATTATTTCTTGCTCGTTTGTTGATTTCCTTGCTTATAGGAAGGTCGTTGAAATGATGCCTAATCGTTATTCTGATTATATTATTCAAGGTTAATATTGTCTGTGGCAAAGGTTTTACATACTTCTAAATATTACTCTTCTTTCTTGTATTTGATACAATTTATATATTCGCTGTAAAACATATATTATAACAATGACCATAAAAATACTGAATATAATGCAACAATATGTAGAGATTGTATTAATACAATAACAAGCATTCTAATAACAATAATAATATCTTACAATATATAGGTAAGATTCAATATTTAAAAAGAGAATAAACACGTAATTATTATAAGTATATTAGGAATAAGTTACGGACGTAACATAAGTCTAGAATTTAACTTTTACTTTTTTAAACATAATTAAATATTATAGAATTTCTAATTATATAAGAAAATTGTATTAAGATGATTTCAAATCTGAATTTAATTTTTTGTAGTATTTAATTATTCGTTTAGTTACTTTTCATGTATATATATTCGGGTTTTCTTCGATTTTTCTAAAATAACGTTTTTTTCAAACGGAGTTTACTTCAAAAAAAATTTGGAATATTCAAGATTTCTTTTCTTGAAATTGTATTTAAATAATTATTTACTAGATACTTTGAATAATCTTGAAATCTCTTGTTTTAATTAGAAAAGTATAGTTGAATTTATTTTTAATTTAAAAAAATCATTAAATTTTATTTGAATTAACTGACAAGAAATTTATTCTGGATTTATATATAACAAAATATTAAAAGTGATGAATTTATAAGAAACTTCTTTGTTAAAAATGTTTTTAAAAATGACTTTTAGAGTAGTCGAAAAAGAAAATAAGTGCTGTTTATTTCTTTACACACGAGGCTCTAGGCCGGTATATCTATATATGTATATAAAGTACTATATGGTAATACTCGATGCATGGCTCTCCTCGGTTTTTCTCCGCTTCCTCACCTTCGTAGGCGCCCCGCATGCTCCGTGACTTTCAGGAAGCCATGCGTTGCTCCATACGTTTGTTTCTTGCCTCTTTACCTTTGTTAGCTCCCCGGCGTTTCACCGCTACCTTGAGCGTCTACAAGCTTCCTTACCATGCATAAGCGTACAAAGCTGAGCAAAAGACTTAGCAAGCAAAGCAAGAACCACTATGTTTTATTTAAATGTTTACGTATTAGATAGGACTGTTAATAATGTTTCTATAATTTATAATTTTATGTATATTGTATAATTATAAATACCAAGTTATTCAATACTATTTAATTTAATATTTTAAAGTATTTTTCAAAACAAAATTCTGTTGTGCAGAAATTCAAGTTTATCATAGTAAATTAATTTAATAGAAATTTATAATCAGCATTTTTAATTGGAAATCATTATTTAAAATATTTTTAATAGAGTTTTTGTTTAAATCATGCCTCAACTTATTCATGTATTTTTTATAGTTTTTATATACAAAAACAATAAAATACATTTTCCTTTTTTTTAAAGATAAATTTTTTCTTTTTCGTCTTTTCAAATTATTCTTATGGTGATTTTTATAACTTAATAGTGTTAACATTTTTTTTTTAATTTGTGTTAGAGTTGTTAGTGTTCTAATAGTTTCTTTAATGCTCGAACTTTTAAAGCGTTCCTTTTAATTTTACCCAGTATATCATGCTTTTTTAAAACAAGTAAACCACAAATAGTTGTCGATTTTGGAAGTGTTTAATGCGTATTTTAACTTAAAATTTACCAGTATGCTGTCAGAACATTAATGAAACGCGATTTTTAGTATTTCTACTAATAATATTTGTTTGACTTTTATGATACTACTTTTCTTAGATTTTATCCGTTTATCAATGTAATTAATTTGGTTAATATTAATAAAATTATATGCAGTTGCTGTTTTATAAATAAATTAAAATGTTAAAATTTTTATTTAATTTTTTTGTTTTTAAAAAATATGTTTTGTTTGACATTTTTATGTTTTCATTAATTACTTTATTTTAATTTATTATTACAGCATATCCCATTTTATTAAATTTGCCATGTCACTAGAAGCATTTACTACACTTAATACAATACAATACACAAGTATTGATTTAGTTATCATATTACTTTATTTATCATATTATTTTTATTGTTATAAATATCATAGCCCTGCATGGGTTTTGCAAATAAGATGGCTCCAGGTGTTTCCGAAGGCATTTTGCGCGCTGAACACGAATCTGGGTTCAAAAACTTTCCATCACGTCAGGTTTTCGAGAAAAAGGGGGTTGAAACCCCTAAAAACAGCGTTTTGGCCATTTTTGAAAAATTGTAGAGCTAAACACTGACGTGCTAGAACCATCGCTATTGTCAGAAATTGACAATTGATCTTTGCTCTTTAAAATGAGCCCAAAGCCAAATTGATTGCATGAACCCTTAAAGCAGGGGGTGGGTATATGTCAAGGGGTGCAAGAGAAAAAAAACGCATTACGGAGGTCCTTAAAAATCAATCAGATTTACTTGAAAATTGTTACTCGGGGGTTTTTAGGGTCGCTGATTACAGATCTTCATTCAGATTTGAAAAATTCAAAATGGCGGATCCAATATGGCGGTCGAGGTTTATAAAAATTAATCAGATTTACTTGAAATTTGTTATTCGGGGGTTTTTTGGGGTCGCTGATTACACATCTTCATTCAGATTTAAAAAATTCAAAATGGCGGATCCAATATGGCGGTCGAGGTTCATAAAAATTAATCGGATTTACTTGAAAATTGTTACTCGGGGGTTTCTGGGGTCGCTGATTACAGATCTTCATTCAGATTTAAAAATTTTCAAATGTAACATTTACTATGTCGGATGGACGATATTTTTCTTAATAAAGTCATAAAAAGGTGTTTTTTGACAGGCATGGTAGTAAAAGGTTTTATTTTGTCATAAAAAACGTAGGCTCATTCTAACTTGTCAAACGCGCAGTACTAAAATATGTCACTAGTCTTGTATACTTTCTTATTGAACTCGTATGCCGAATAACGTCACTGTTTTAAAAACTATAGTTTCTTATTTATCTGTAAAGGCTCCATAGACGGTTATTTTATGACTGAGTTATGAAAATATTTGATAAAATCTTGATATTTTGATTGCCTTTTGATTTTCCCATGATTTGGAGAGAACCTCGCGTACATAATGAGGATTGCTACTTTTGTTTAACCAAAGTTGACGGATTCAACAAGAAAAATAAGAATAAAATAAAATATGCAGAAGTTTCATCTGTAACAAAACCTGTTCCTCATGAACCTGATCATGTCTTACCATCTCCATCAATTCCATTTGAATTAACAAATTCATTACGTTCTGAAAATGAAATTATTGATGAAGAAGGTGATAAAAGTCATCTTTCTGATGAGGAATATATCCCGTCAGACGATGTAAACCCCAAGCCTTTGTCGCAGGGCAAATTAAATGATCTCGTTAGAGATTTAAATTTGCCTAAAGAAAGTGCAGAACTGTTAGGTTCAAGACTTCAAGAAGACAATTTATTGGCTCATGACACTACATTTTCATGGTACAGGCATCGTGAAGCTGAGTTTGTTTCATTATTTTCACAAACAGAATCCTTGGTCTATTGTACAGATATTCCTAAGTTAATGGAAACTATGGGGCTTGAAGTTTATAATCCGGAACAATTTCGTTTATTTATCGACTCATCTAAAAGGAGTCTAAAAGCTGTTCTGTTAAGTAATGGAAACAAAGTCGCTTCAGTGCCTATAGCTCACTCAGTTCATTTAAAAGAGACACACGAAAATTTAAAAATTTTGCTTGAGTACGTACAATATGATAAACATCAATGGTCGATTTGTGGCGACCTAAAAGTTATAGGATTGCTTTTAGGCCAGCAATCTGGATTCACTAAGTACCCTTGTTTTTTATGCGAGTGGGATAGCAGAGCAAGAAACGATCATTGGACGAAAAAAAAATGGAAATCGAGAAAAGATTTGGAAGTTGGCTTGAAAAACGTCATACACAAAAACTTGATCGAACGGGAGAAAGTATTTCTGCCCCCACTCCATATTAAACTAGGTCTTATGAAACAGTTTGTAAAAGCATTAGACAAAGATGGAGAATGCTTTAAATATCTTTGCACTAAGTTTGTACACCTGAGTGATGCAAAAATAAAAGAAGGGATTTTTGTTGGACCACAAATTAGACAATTGATGAGGGATAAGGAATTTGAAAACATCATGACTTCAGTTGAAAAACAAGCTTGGATTGGTTTTAAAAATGTCGTCAATGGGTGTTTGGGAAATACAAAGAGTCCTAATTTCAAAACTTTGGTAACAAACATGCTTCAAGCATTTCGCAAATTAGGTTGCAATATGAGTATAAAGGTTCATTTCCTTTACAACCATTTAGATTACTTTCCTAAAGTAAATCTTGGAAGTATAAGTGAAGAACAGGGAGAAAGGTTCCATCAGGACATTAAAGAAATGGAAAGAAGGTACCAGGGAAGATGGGATACGAAGATGCTAGCAGATTACTGTTGGTGCCTAAAACGTGATCTTCCCTTCCAAACTTACAAGCGAAAATCTAAAAAACGCAGCTTCCTTGAAACACAGTAATTTGAAAATTACTCTACGTTCAATTGATTTCCTTTAATTAATTTATTATTTCAGTTTAAGTTCATAGTTCCTTCTTATTAATAAAACACAAAAAACACAAAAAAAGCAAAAAAACAACTCATAAAACTAAAAAAAAATATAAAAGTTAAAATAATATATAAAAAAAGAAGACGTGTAATTTAGATCGCCTCCACGTGGTGCACTCTGGAAAATATAGTATTATAACTTCTATAGCTAAATGATCTTAAGGAAAAAATCAGGTTTAATATGAAAAAAAATTAATTTTTTTATCAGCTTTACCAAAAGCTGAAAGTTTATTAGTTAGTTTTAAAAGTTATTTTATTGTACTGGTAAAAAATGACTGTACGGTTTAAATATAGAATACAGTTAAATATTAAATTTCTATAACCTTTCACAAAACAAAATTTAAGAAAATTCTATCACTTCTCAAAATCTTATTTCATTTTATAAAATCCGCCATTTTGAATTTTGCAAATCTGAATGAAGATCTGTAATCAGCAACCCCAAAAACCCCCGAGTAACAATTTTCAAGTAAATCCGATTAATTTTTATGAACCTCGACCGCCATATTGGATCCGCCATTTTGAATTTTTTAAATCTGAATGAAGATCTGTAATCAGCGACCCCAGAAACCCCCAAGTAACAATTTTCAAGTAAATCCGATTAATTTTTATGAACCTCGACCGCCATATTGGATCCGCCATTTTGAATTTTTTAAATCTGAATGAAGATGTGTAATCAGCGACCCCAAAAACCCCCGAATAACAAATTTCAAGTAAATCTGATTAATTTTTATAAACCTCGACCGCCATATTGGATCCGCCATTTTGAATTTTTCAAATCTGAATGAAGATCTGTAATCAGCGACCCCAAAAACCCCCGAGTAACAATTTTCAAGTAAATCTAATTGCCAAAACGCTGTTTTTAGGGGTTTCAACCCCCTTTTTCTCGAAAACCTGACGTGATGGAAAGTTTTTGAACCCAGATTCGTGTTCAGCGCGCAAAATGCCTTCGGAAACACCTGGAGTCATCTTATTTGCACAAAAAAAGTCCAAATTTGCAGGGCTGTGTATTTTGACCCTTCTTTCACTCATTGAAGCATTACTGTTTTTGTATAATGTTTATTAATATGGTTGGTTTGGAATTTTCTTAGTTTTATTTTTGTAATTTCTTAGGCAGAAAAATTTTAGTTTGACATTTTAATGTGTCCCTTCATGGCGTTATTTTAATGCATTATAAAAACAAATCTCATTCTGCTAATTTTAGTACAACCATTTACTAAATTTACTTAATTTACGTAATTATTAATTCCTTATAATGAGCAGATAAATAGACTATTATATGTTTTTTTAGACGAAGATCAAGTAAAATATAACATTTTGTTTTTAGATTTTCGTTTTAAATATTTAAATATTCTTTTAAAATATTTTCGAGCATTTGTCTTCGACATTATTTTTCAATTTTTATAATGTATTTTTAATTGGTTTTAGCAAAAAAAACTAAAAATAGATTTACGTCTTCTTAATTAAAAGTTCGTTTTGATTTTATCTTTTGTAAGTGTCTTTATGTTGATGTATATATTTTGATGGCGTTGACTTTATTAACTTCATGTTAGTGATATTGGCGTTACCATAGTTTCATTCATGATAATTTGGTTAATAACAATAAAATTATGTACAATAGCAATTTTTTTAAAAATAAAATTGTTATAATTTTCATGATTTAGTTTTTAGAATTTGTTTAATTCATTAAATAAATTTTTTAAATTTGCTATTCTAATGTTTGTATTCGTTATTAAAACTTTAATTTATAATGAAAATATTTTACATTTTATTAAATTTGCTATTCCATTGAAAGCATTTACTAAGATTACATATTTTTTATGTTAATATTTGAGTCTTTATTAATTGTATTGTAAAAGACTTATTTTTAGTAAATTCAGTAAACTATATTTTTTAGCAATTTATGTCTTGTTTATTAAACTAACAGTTTTATTCTATATTTTCAATATTTTATTTTTGTATTTATTTAGATATTATTTTCCTGTATTCGAGATTTCATTTTTATTGTTATAAGTATATTAGTTTTTTTTACCCCAAATGCGAACGCAGTATAATATAGAATTTAATATATAGTAGAATAGAAATATAATGATAAACTTATGTAAATATTATTTATATTACAATTAAGTTCTTGAGACTTGTGAAGAATAAGTGGATTAATTATTTTACTCTATAAGATTGTTCAGGATATTTCATGCTTCAACTGTTTCTATTTTAGCCTCCTACTTGTTTTTTTATTTCTAACCTATTTCTAACCTTCCTAACTCAGCTCTTGTTACTACTATTTTAGGTATTTTACTTTGTAATAGTTCATTCCCTTTGAATTTGAAGATAACTTCATTTTTCTCATTTGTTTCGAGTAAGAATATTTCCCAAAAATGTTTTTGATGTTTTCCAGATAATTGGTTATGCATTGAGACATAATATTCGACCATTTCTAAAATTTCTTGATTTAAACTTTTATCAGATGGCAGAATATTTTTTACGACGAATTCTTCTACCTCAGCATAAGTATTTGTTGAAATGATGGCGTTTTCATTCGACACTTGATTGCCTAATTCTTGTTTTTTTCTTCTTCATTTTTGACAATCAACTGTTGTTGACTTACTGATTTGATTTTGCCAGGAGGTTTTCCTTTTCTTCGTTTCTTCATAGGGCTGTCCGAATTCTTATGTTGTATTAATGAATATGAATCATCCATGTCTGCAACATTTTCATTGTTTGTTCGCTTTATATGTAAAAATTCTTCATTATTCTTAATCATTTTTTCTTTGCTTCTTGATCTAATTTTGTTTCATTTAATTCATGGCTAATTTCAGTTCGTTTTGTATTGTTTTCTCGTTGCGACATTTTGTGATTATAACAACTATAATTCTTTAAGTGGTTGTCCTCTTCTGTTTCGATTATATTTTTGCTTTTTTCCGAACTTGGCATTAGTAATAATTCCTTTTTATTCTCTTCCTCTTCTTCGAGCATTTTGTTGTCCAAAATACAAGTTTGGTTTTCTTTTCTGGATAAACAAATTTTTATGTCTAAATCTTCATGTATGTCCATCTTTTTCTTGTTTGTTAGATTCTCATTTCTGTTGATATCTACTTTGTTGTCGTCGAAAGTACTTGAAATAGGATCCATATACACAGCAATCTGTTCTTACTCTTCCACAGGTTTTTGTATTCTTTGAATCGTCTTTTTGTTAATTGATTCTTTGCTTTCGTTTACAACTTGTGGTTCATTGGTTGGAGGTAAAACACCATAATTCACTTGATTTTCGTTCCTTAAAGTGTTTTGGTTTGTGAGCGAGTTCTGCAAACACATTGAATTATGAATATTAAAAAATATTTTATCAAAGCTCATAGAAGATTCTTCGCAGTTGATATATCTGTGGTCTCTATAATTATCTCTGTTGTAACAATCCTGGACATCCTTGTATCTTTTGCATCCGTTTTTAAATCTGTGTTGTGAAGTTCTGTATTCGACATTATACTCGTCCAAATTATGATCATAATTATAGAAGTTTTCTTTACAATCACTCTCCGAATCCATGTTCCTGTTTTGCTTATTTTGTCTGAAACTGTTTCTATTCCGATTATTAAATTTATTATAGCTTTCATTTTTTCTTTTATATTGTTGTTGATCCCATTTTTGTCGCTGGTTTCTTGATTCATCCGTGTTCTAATGGTTAATGACATTGTAATTTGTTCTTGAAAAATCGTAATCGGAAGGATAGGAATCGTCAAATAGAACATTTGGAGAAAAATTTTCCTTTAGATGATCTAATAAATCTGTCAAAATTTTAAATTGAATGCGTATTTCTGCTAATTTAGCAGGATTTGTTTATATTGTTCTTCTAAGTGTTGAAGCACTATTTTCTATATATTACTTTTCATTCTTCTATTTTATAGACTGATATCCCAAATGTCATGATCTTTAAAAAAATTTTCTCTATAAATCTTTAAATAAAATTCTTAAGTTTTCTTAGTTTTCGAAGTTTAATAAATTACTGAATTTGCTTTTATTTTTCTATGCGTTTTGATCTGAATTTTTAATTATTCTGAAAAAAAAATTTTTTTAAGAAAATTTATTTGTTATGTGTTAAATATGAATTTTATTGAAAACAAAAAAATGTATAATTTCTTTAAATTGTATAAAAGTGGTTCAGTTATTTTAATTGTCCATTGAGCAGTTTTTGATGTTTACTTCCTACTGACCTACACACCTGAAGTGTAACCTGATGCGGTGTCGCGTAACCAAGTTCGTACGCCTAACTAAATTTATGCTTTGCCTCTCTTTATTTTAATTCAGTTATTTATTTTTATTATTCATAAAAATCTATCTAATTGATCTGGTATAAAAACATTCAAAATTAATTAATTTAATTAATTCTCGTTTTGCTTCTCAGGATTGAAAATTTCTTGTTATTTTCGTTGCATTAATTTTTCTTATTTTTTTTATTAAATTGATTCGCGATTTTTTTTAATAGTCCATTGTATTTTCAATTTCTATTTATTCAAAGTATACACTAAAAATTCCTCTAAGGAAACTGTGGTTTTTTAAAGGTTTTTATTTAATTTTTGTGTTTAAGACCCGTAAGCTAATAGGTTACTTTTTATTTTTGTAATTTAAACAAATTTTTTTACATTAATCCTCTCACTTGCCCAAGTGCCTACCCACTTCTGGCAAGGTTAAATCAAGGTATTGGGCACGTTTATTAAAGAAACCAGAGCTTGCCGTCGCAAGGGTAGTTATTGTTCCCTGTGTTCGACGTTAGCGAACAAAAAAAATCTCTTATACCGCACTTTTGTGAATTAGAACATATTATCCTATGAAGAAACAGATAAACAATTTTAAACATTAAATCAATGCACATAAAATGAATTAAACATATACATATAATACCTTTCCCTTAAATTATATTAATCTTTTGTGATAATGTATTTTGTGTAACACTGAATGTGCGAAAAAAAAATTTTATTATTAAAATTTTTTTTTTAATATTCAACAAAAAATATTTTTCCATTTTCAAAAATATAGAGAAAGAATCCCACCGCTGCCACCAGTTTGTTAAAGTAGAAATTAATGAATATTAATTATTTTATAAAAATATGTTTTTTTGACTCTAACTAAACGTGTCCTTCGGACGAGAAACGTAAAAGGTAGTGGATCCCCTCTCTACTTAACTTCAATGTTTATTTACTCTCCCTGCCTCACGCAGGGTTCGAGACTCCCTAATACATTATCATCTGCTTAACCTAATTAATACAAAATTCCTTAAAACTACATCGCAACGCTTAATCTAACTTATTTTAATTATCGCAATAACAAAATAAGCAATCCGTCAAGAGCACCGGGTTTCCGTTTCCAGTTTCATAAGCCCTTTTTGGCTTCGTCAAAAAATATAAAAATATAAAATAAACGTAAATCCGAATTTAATAACCCTATAATAATCCCTTTTTTCCCGCCCCTTTAATTCTCTTAACATATATTCCCATTCCTCATTCTCTCTAATTCACACATCCATCTTTCGCTCTTTCCACTCTCATTCAATATCCACATCATTCTATCCCCTAATCCTCCTTGCACTCCCCTTACATCCATTTCCCCTACACATCTCGCTAACACATGCTCCCAATCCTCCACCTCATAACCACATATTCTACACATTTTCTCCTGCTCATCCATCCAATACTTACATGCTCTCACTCCCTCACCCATTCTAAATCTGCATACCCTATTCCATCTATCAAACTTTCTCATTCTCACCAAGTACCCAGGCACCCCCACCCCCTTACCATTCTGTACCAACTATTATATTTAGACCCCGTTATCCTATTCCACCTCTCCTGCTCATCTTTTTTCTTCCATCCTCTCATTACCTCACTGACATTCCCACCCCACCTTTTCCCCTCCTCCATCGCGTCTCTCCTTTCCTTTTCCCATTTCGATAGCCCGCCTCTTCCCTTCCCTTCCCTCTGCTTCACTAATCTCAAGCACTCCCTCGCTATATCGCTCGCTCTTCCCTGCTCAAGCTTAGCTTCCAACCCCATTGCTCTCTTTCTCTGCCTCAGCACAATCTTCTCTCTTCCCACCTCTTCCCTTAACATATACACCGGACAATTGCGTTCTACCCCCATAGTCCATCTCAAAAACCTTTCATGCAAACTTTCAATCTTTCCGATCTCACTCCAACCCCATACTTCCACCCCATAACTTAACACGGCCCACACCAATGCATCGAACAACCACACACGCTTCTTCCAATCATTCTTAAATCTCCTCTCCCCAATCCCCCAAACCTTCCCCATCATCTTTCCCCCTTTTTCCATATGTCTCTCAACATTCAATTCCTGCCCCCCATCCCAATTGAACCAATATCCCAGATAACAAAACTCATTCACTTCTTCCACTCTTCTCTCATTTAACTTCCATACCATTTCTTCCATCGCCCCTCTTCTTCCAAATCTTAATACTATTGTTTTGTCCACATTCACACTTAAATCTTTTTCCCTTACATACCTCTCAAATTCCCCCAATAATAATTTCATTCCACATTCATCCTCTGCCAATAAAACCACATCATCCGCATATGCCAACGAATATACCCTACCCTTACCCAGAATCACCCCCCCCTTTTCCTTTCTTTCTCATTCTCTTTTCCAAATCAGCCATTAACACATTAAACAATATTGGACTAAGGGGGCAACCCTGCCTCAGCCCCCTACCCAGCCAAAACTCTTCCCCAAATTCCCTCCCAATTTTTATCCTTTCTCTTGTATCCGTATATAATTCCTTTACCCTCTCGATTAAACCCTGATTTATTCCCATATTCCTCATCGTCTTCCATAATATACCCCTCTTTACCGATGGAACGCCGCTTTAAAGTCCACAAATACCGCTATTAATTTCCCTTTTTCCCTCTTTAAATTACTATTAACTAAAAAATTTAAAACAAAAATGTTATCCATCGTACCCATCCCCACCCTAAAACCAGTTTGATTATGTGGTATCATTCCCCCACTTTCCACTTCTTCCTCCAGTCTTTTTCTTTCTTTCACCCCACTGGCATGAGCGTGACTCCCCTATAATCTTCAACTTTTCCCCCTTCCCCCTTTTTTATTATTGGTACTATTAACCCCGTCTTCCATTCCTCCGGCCAACCCTCCCCCCTCCAAACCATATGTGACGCGACACGAGAAAAGGGACCTATCGCCTCGAAAGAGAATTTTACAGGGGGAGCGTTTAAAGTGACGCCATGAGCAGAAACCCCGTGTATTTACGTGGACACGTTCAAATTTCGGGCTTTATATTATTAAAACTATTTCAGATTTTTAACTTCTCATTTTTTTACGTGAAAGAGCCAATAAAAATCTATCGAATAGCATCGTAATCTCAAAATGGAATTTTTTAACAATAGGTCCCTTTTCTCGTGTCGCGTCACATATTCACAATCTCCAGCATCTCTTCTCTTACCGCTTCCCCCCCAAACTTTAGACATTCCCCTTCTATCCCATCCCCTCCCGCCGCTTTATTTCTCTTTATCCTTTCTATGGCCCCATCTATCTCCTCCCTAGTAATCTGCCTATCCTCACTTCCTATTTCTATTCTCCTACCCTCCCCCCTAATTCTCGACCCAACCCCCCCACTTAAACCCTTAAAATACTCCGTCCACTCTCCCATCTCAATCTCCCTGCTCACTCCTTTCCGCCTTTTTCTTTCCCTGTTTACCACTTCCCATTCCTTACCCTCCTTACATCAATCCCTCCTCCTTCTTTAAAGATCTCCGCCTTCTCCTGTACCCTTTTCCCAAATTCCAACAAGCTATCTCTCTTCCAATTCCCCATTTTTATTCTGCCCTTCTTCTCTTCATACTTATATCCCCTCCTCTTCCCTCCCCTTTCATTTTTCCCTTCCATTTCCACTATCAGTGGAAAATGCCCCGAATCACTCTCATCTCCCACTCTCATCCAGTTTATTGACTTCTTAGTCCCCTCATCTGTTATGACATAGTCAATAACCGTCTCCCCCCTCCCTATAAACGTGTATTCCCCTTCTTTATCTCCCTTTATGTTCCCATTGCAAATTCCCCACCCCGTTTCCTCCAAAATGCTCAACAATTTCTTGCCATCCTTATCCACTCCTTTGTGTTTAGACGCACTTTTATACTTTTCCTCCTCCCAATTCCCCTGTCCACGCATTAAAATCCCCCCCTATTACAATCTTTCCCCCTTTCTCCCTGTCTATCCACTCTTCCATTTGTCTCCACCCCCTTCTTTCTCCCCTTCTTCTATAAATACCCACCACTGTTAATTTTTCATCTCCCAATTTCACACCCCTCACCATACAACCCTCCTCCTTTCTGCACTCCACGCCCACCTCTTTTATATTTAGCCCCATTTTAACCCCTGAAATCATTCCCCCCGCACTTCTACCCTTAATTTTTTCCTTTTTAGCCCCTTGACACTCCCAAATAAAACCTTTCGGTAATCTACTTTTTACCCCTTCCCAATCTTTTGTTTCCACCCACGTTTCATTTAACATTACCACTTCCCACTTATTCATATCCCTATAAAAACCCTCTTCCTTATACTTCATTCCCGACACATTCCAAAACGCTATTTTTATTCCCCCCCTTCCCTTTCTACTTCCAAACCCTTCCCTCCTTTGTCCCCAAACCCCTCTTCTCTTTCCTCCTTTCTTAACTCCCCTGTCTCCCAATTCACCCCTCACCTCTCCCCGTTGACCCACACACAATATCTACCCCTTCTTACCATGCTACCCTTATTTCTCTCTTCCCACATTTTCCTATTAATCCTCCAATTCACCCTTCTTTCCTCCCACGTTCTGTCTTCCTCTATCCACACTTGCTTTCCTTTTAATCTACCTTTAACTCTTAACACCTCTCTCTTCTGCTCCTCGTTCTCCAATTCAACCACCCATAGCCCCCTTCTACCCTCTTCTACCCCACCCACACCTCTTACTCCTTTTCCCCGACCCTTACCCCCAAATCCCGCAACAACTCTTCGACTTTCCCTTTCCCCTCGTCCTTCATCACTTTCAATCCTCTAATCAAAACATTATTTTTCCTCTTTTCCCTCTCCATTTGTCCGAACTTCCACGTCAGCTGCTCCACCTTTCTTTCTATGTCCCTTTCTACTCCCGTTTCTTTTTCCACTTCCAATTTTTCCTTTCCCATCTCCTTTTCCAATTTCAAAACCCTTAATTTACACTCCTCTAATTCCTTTATTATTTCCGAATTAAGTTCATGTTGTCCCTTATCCATATCTTCTAACCTTCCCCAAATTATTTCCTTTTCCCTTTCCCACTTTTTCTCCCATTCACTCTACACTTTTTTCATTCCCCCCAATTCCCCTTCTACCCTTTCCAACCAAATGTCTACCTTTCTACTCAACTTCGCTATATTTTTATTTGTCTGCTCTCCCAGTTTTAACAATTTCTCCATCCACATTTCCTCCCTTTCCTCTATCTCCCCCACTTCCTCTTCGCGGCTCATACCCTCGCTAACTGCCTTGTTAGTCTGTACCCCCGATTCAAGCCAGGCATGCATAAAGACTGGAGATTTCCCTGGATCCACCTGACCCAATCTCTCCAAGCCCGTTTTTCTGCCCCGCTGTTTCGATATTTCCTTATCGAATTTCAGAACGCTGTCAGACACTTGTGCAACCAACTCGAGCCTCTTGCCTTTTGCGTCTCCCGTCTTTCCCTTTTCAGGTCCGCTCGCGCCTAGCGGCTTCACCTCACTCCCGCCTTCCTTTTCTCCTGCCGCCGTCTCCCCTTGCGCCCCGTTCACGTCTACCAATATCGCCTCGCTTACTTCGCTCGTTTCTCTCGTTTCTCCCTGCCCTCTACGTTCTTTAATAGGCGATCTTTCTAAGAAAGCCATTCCTTCTTTACCCACCCACCACACTAGTCAAATTTATACACTAACTTTCTCAAAACACCCTCCCTTATACACCTTACACCCCTTACAACAATCTCTCCCCCTGCTCCTGTATTACCCTACCCTTATTTTAGCACACCTCTACACCCCAAACCCCTCACACACTCCTTCCCCGTATTAATTTCCTTTCACTCTCTCACTCACCGGCTTTACCTAACCTTCACTCACACACACAATTTTACCGATTTTCTCACCAAAAACACCCTTTTACCTCACTTTTATCACCACCAAATATCCAACACTACTCAATACACCCAAACACTTCACTCAACACCCTCCCTTTACAAAAAACTAACAAAAATTTTCAAAGGACCCCGCACAAAATGCATTGAAATTGGCTTACCGTTAATTTTGTTCATATTTTCAGAATTAGTAGTTCTAAGTGTCCTAATTAAAGATATAATGTTGTTAAACTCAAAACTTCACTTGTTTGCTAAAAACAGGGGGTGAAGTACCCCCTTGTACAGTTAAACCCATATAGAAAAGGAAAAAACTATTTTAATCACAGCAAATATTTTAATAAATAAAATATTGACTTTTTTTTTACTTATGCATATGAACTGTCATATTCACCGTTACAAACAACCCCACTTACAAAAAGTAACCCCATTTATATTTTAAATAAATCCAGTAAACAAGATAAATGAACATTTTAAACAGTGAAAGATTTTTTAAAATCTACTTTGGTTGAAATTGATTTTTTACTTTTTTACTTTAAATGTTAAGGGGTTGTTTTTTTACAAGGATACTTTTTTACTTTAAACATTGCACTGAAGGTTACGGAAGATTAAATAATTACTTCCAGTCGATTTTCAAAAATCTTTCACTGTTTAAAATGTTCATTTATCTGGTTTACTGGATTTATTTAAAATATAAAAGGTGTTGCTTTTTGTAAGTGGGGTTGTTTGTAAGAGTGAATATGACAGTTTATATGTATAAGTAAAAAAAGTCAATATTTTATTTATAAAAATATTTGCTGTGATTAAAATAGTTTTTTCCTATTCTATATGGTTTTAACTGTACAAGGGGTAGTTTTTAAGGGTTGATATTTTACATTTTTATTTGTTTAACATTAAGAGTTCTTTCTTTATGTATATTGGTGACCTTAGACATTAAACTTACCAAAAATAATGGTTTATTTGGCTAAAAGCACTGAAATGTTCATTTTATGCCTTAGACAGGGGGTACTTTCACCCCCTGTTTTTAGCCAAATAAGTTAAGTTATGAGTTTAACAAATTACAAAATTATATCTTTAATTAGGACACTTAGAACTACTAATTCTGAAAATATGAACAAAATTAACGGTAAGCCAATTTCAATGCATTTTGTGCGGGGTCCTTTCTCCGAGATCGCTACACCGCACGTGCTAATTGTACCGGTACCGGAAACGGAAACCCCCCTCTCTACTTAACTATTATTCAGTTAATAGGTTGAAATCCTTATTCTTAAAAAAGGAAATATAATTTTTAGGTTATGAAAATCATAAACAAATTAAGATGAAAATAACAGTAATTATATTTTATTTGAGAAATTACCTAATACAAATAAATTCTAATTTTTATGTGTGCAAAGAAATAAAATGATGGTGTATGTGTAATAAAATGCTTATATATATGTGAATGAAAAGTGTAATATATGTAAATCGTTGAGTAGAAATATAATACTCACTACTCAGTATTTCCTTTGATTCGTAACTTTAATTCAATGTAGTCGTTTCTTTTCACGACGAAATTATGAATAACTTTATTTATTTCACAGATTCTTTATTTTCAAATTCTTTTCTTTTTAATTTTTTAATTTTTTTATTATTTTTAAGATCAATATTATCTTTTACTTTTTATCTTTTCAATTATTTCACTTTATTTATTCTTTATTATTTTAATCATATATTTTTTTAATTTAACCTTCTTTTTTTATATTAGTATTTATTTATATTTTTCTCAACTAAATTCGCTTTTCTCAACAAACTTCTTATTAATTTCTTTAAACTTTTGAGATTATTTCACGTCAACACGGCTAACTTGCTGCACTTAAATTTCAGGTTTCTATTGCCTATAGACAGAAAACTACAGGCTTATTTGCCTGGGCTAGCTGTCGGCTACACGGCCTAACTCAACTGCCCAGATTTCCTTGTGTCAATCAATTTTATTGAAAGACGATTTAATGGGGAAATCGTATATTAAGTTTATTGCACTTGACTGTTGCCAAGCCAATTCTGCAAGCTTGCAGATTTAGGCAGTGGCGTGATCCGAGTTCAGTGACTTGGATGCACTACTCCTTATATTGAGCAATTTACTTTACTTTGATATTTTCTAACTATTTCTCAAAAAGGTTAATAAACTGTTGTCAAAGAAAAGGAATTTATTAAGAAATATGGTATTGTTTTGCAAAACGCGAAGGAATGTTAATTTCAATTGAATCTCTTATTTAAAATAGAGTTAGATTTTTATCTAACTGAAATGCATTGGATTAAAATTATCAAAGCGAAGAATGTCCCTTTTGTGAAATTACAAAAGGTTGTTTTGTGTATATCCTATATTTTCCCCATATTTTGGACATATTTCAAAGTTAGAAATTTCTATACTCGAAGAGAATGAAAAATTCTGATCTGAATTTTATTTGGAATCCTTTTAAGAATTCTGTCAAAATTCCGATCTGGATTCTGAATATCCCAATGGGATCGAAATTTCAAATAGAATTCCGATCGAAATTTTGATTGAAATTCCTTAAAGAATTCGATCGGACTTTTGATTGGAATTCCTAAAAAAATTCGATCGGAAATTTGATTGGAATTCCTAGAAGAATTCTGTCATAATTCTAATCTGAATTCTGGAAACTCCGATAGGATCGGAATTCCATCAGAAATCGGAATTTTGGTTGGAATTATTAAAAGAATTCTGTCGTAAGTTTGACCATTTACGTTAATTACTGTAGTTACGTAATTTACTCTGGTTGCGTAACTTACATTAATTATTTACGTTGCTCTAGTTACGTGAGTCAGAGGAAACAATTTTTCTGTGATTGACACTAAATAATTATGTTTTTCAATATTTTGTTTTGAGTTGACACGAAACTAAATTTAGCTTGTTAATTTAGTCTCGTGTCGACTTGAAACTAAAGTCACTTTGTTTATTTAGTTTCGTGTCGGCTCAAACACTAAAACGAAAGTAATTTTCTATTTAGTTTCGTTTTAGAAGCGGTCTCTGAAAAAAATTTATTTTTTTTAAATTACTTAACAGTTAATAAAATCAAAATTTTCTTTCTTTGACAACTTTTTTCTAAACTCAATATTTTTAAAATTATAAGCTATTAGGTTTACTAATTCATAGTTTTCGTTCTAAAAAAAATTTATAGAACGAAAACTATGAATCGGCCCATCTCGGATCTTTTCAAAAAATCTTCTGTATATTGGCAGCTATAAATAAATAGGAAAAAAATAAAAATTATTTGCGCCCAAATGAGAAATAAATTAATTTGTTTATAAAAAAATAATTTTTTTTCTAAAAAATTTTAAAAATATATTTTTTTTAATCTTTTAAAAGTTGAAGGAAAACCAAAACTTTCTTTCTTTCTTTGACAACTTTTTCGAAACTCAATACTTTCAAAGTTATAAACTATTGAAAATAGGTTTGCTTTTAAAAATCTAAAATTTCAAAAATTCATATCTCGAAAATTTTGTCAGTTATGGAAAAATAAAAAATACGTATTTAATATTTTTCTATAAGGGACGAGAAAAAATATATGTTTAACCGATTCTAAAATGTCATAGAAAAATTTCACGTGGAAATGCTTATATATATATATTTGTTTTAAATTTGGTAGGTAATAGTGATTGGTTGTGAAAATGACATGATGACGATCGCTATAAGGTAGTTCAAGTTGGGTGGGGGAAATCCAATATGGCTGATATCAGCTGATTTACCGTCAACGAACGAAATTAGTTTTTTGTCCATAACTATTTAAATGTTTATTTTTAAACAAAAGTGTAATGATAAATTATTCTTCATTTATCGAAAGCTATTTTTTAAAACAATAAAAATTGATATTTTGATTTAAACGTTTTAAAAAATAGTTTCTACGTGGTTGAGTGCGAGTTTATACAATGATACATGATGAATATTACGGAGTATTACAGATTACAAAGTAAAGAACACGTGTTTTTTTAATATTCTTCATCATTGTTAATATTATTCTGAAAATATGGAATGATAAAAAGTGAAAATTGACAAAATTAATTTTTTTTAATCTAAAAAAATTTTTTTTGTATCTTATAATATACAGAAGATTTTCTAAAAAGTTTTGGAGTAGGCCGATGCGTTTAGTGAGTTTTACAAAATTTTAAAAAGCACGTGCAAGATGCTCGCGTTCTACGAAATGACTCACAATAGGATTTTTTCACAACTTACTTCTGAAAAATATCTACAGACTACAATTTTAAATCGATTTGAGTTTTTTTGTTTTGCATAAAAGGAGAATAATTTCTCAAGATATCTATCCATGCAAACCTGAGAATATTCAAATGTTAATAATATTTTTTAAACAAAAAGTTAACAAATTAATTGTGTTCTTTCCTTTAAAAATGAAACATTATTTTCTTATTTTGTATTAAATACTTTTATTTCATTTTTAAAATATTTATGTTATTTTTTGAAAAAGAGAATATTTAGGTAGGTATAAAATTAAACTCTAAAAGTTAATAAATAGGTGCTATAATAATTGAATTGGAGTTTTAGCATCTGTAACTTTTAGAATTAAATTTTAATAGTAAATATTCTTTTTTTTAACCGATGGTAAATCACAGTGGTGAGACTGTGTGGCTTGCGATCATCGAGGTTAAGCAACATTCAGTGCGGTTAGTACTTGGATGGGTGACCGCCTTGTTGCCCGCTATAGACCGGTGTTTTTCTCACTACTTTCGTGATTTATCAAGCGGCAGGTTTGACGTCAAGGTATAATGATGTGCACTGTCGATTATTGTCCGGTACACACCATTAGAACTTGACTGTCGATAAAACCGGTTATACTCAAGAGAGGTTTTCTACAGTTTCTCTCTCGTCTGGCGAGAAAACCTAATTAACAGGTGGTCCAGGCGAATGCGAGTACTCCTAATAAAGCCGGCTGTAGACGCAAATTAGGTATAATATCTAGAAATTTAATTTGTAGAATGGTTATGCTTAATCCAAAAAAGTATTCCTCGGGACTCTTGTCAAGTGCGTAAAGCCAATCGGGCAGGAGTATAAACAATAAAAAAATTTTCTTTTCTTTAAACAAAGCAATAATATTTTAAAAATAAACTGGATGTTATTTCAGCTTTATTCAAACAACATTAAAACATGTAAAGTATTTTCGAAATTATATTAATTTTACTAATAAATATAATTGAGCTGCAGAATGTAACGTTAAAACATTAACGAAAATAAAATCCTGATTATTGGTGACTATTAAAATTTGTTCTTATTATGCTTATAACCAATTAAAAGGGCGTCAAAAACTTAGTCAAAAAAAGTCCGAAGATTTCCAAAAGCTATTTCGAAAAAGGATTAAAAGGAGTATTAAATCCTCAAATAACACTTATGCAAACATTAACGATAGCTTTTAGAGTAAATATTAAAATTCCGTTCCTATTAAGCTTACAGACAATTAAAAAAGCCGTAAAAACTGAGTCAAAGAATGTCCGAATTGTTTTACAAGCTGTTTCGCAAAAGGCTTGAAAGGAGCATTAAATCTTCCAACTATAATAATTCAAACATTAAAGATGGCTTTTTGAGTAAAATTTAAAATTTGTTTCTATTATGCTTCTAATTTAATAAATAGGCGTCAAAAACTGAGTTGGAACTTTTCGGACTTTTGTTGACTCAGTTTTTGACGCCCATTAAATTGGTTATAAGCATAATGAGAACAAATTTTAAAAGTTACTAATAATCAGAATTGTATTTTCGTTAATGTTTTAACGTTACGTTCTTCAGCTCAATATAAGTATAATTAATAGTAATAGGGAAGAGTAGATCAAAGGCGCTAAGTTCACAATTATTGGTGTATATTTTTTAAATTGAGCAATTAATTTATGCGGTCTTTGTTTTCAATTATTCTAAAACTAATCAACAAGAAATTTTAATAGTTGCCCGCGTCGAAAGGGAAGTATGGGAAAAATCCATTAACTCTGTAAACAAATTAAGTTTACCAAACCAAATGTTATTTATTATTTGAGATTATGAATCTTAAAAGGATTTTCAAAAATTCAAATACGCGAATTCAAAATTGTGAACTATTTTGGGTGAATATTGGAACGCCATTCGTAAAAAGTATTAAAAATTGGCTACATTAAAACCTTTATAAAACCATTTAATATCTCTACAAAATAATTTTTTCTTGTCCTATTCATCTTCATTTATTTCAAATAATAAGAATATTTTATGTTGGCAAGTTTCGAACTTTTTTCCGCTTCTGCCACTTACTCATGGAACACTAATTGGAACGCCATGCCGCGGAAGTGGTTAAAGTACTTTTCCTATGTGACGGTTTAAAAAATCGATTTTTTTGCATTTTTCGAAAGTACAATATCTTAGAAACATCGTGTAAAAGTTTTAGACAGATATTTGAAAAACTAACAAACTTACAGCGCGTAGAATTAAACAGTGCACGGGCGGGAGCTACAACTACCAAAACTTTAACCCCTTCGCAGTCCAGCTAAAAATCGCTTGTGGTCCAAAACGGTCCAAGAAAAAAAAGTTTCTAAAAAATGTGATTTCATTGCAATTAAGGTTTTTGGAGTCGGAAAATTCGAATTTGAAGTCAGTTTTTCAAAATTCAAAATGGCGGACCCCAAATGGCGAATTCGAAAATGTTAAATTTTATCAGATTTGCTTAAAACTTGTTACTCGGGGGTTTTCGGGGTCTCTGATTACGAATCTAATGTCAGATTTTCAAAATTCAAAATGGCGGATCCAATATGGCGGTCGAGAAAATAAAAAATCCAAAGGATTAGTTTAAAACTTGTTACTCGGGGGATTTCGGGGTCGCTGATTACGAATCCGATGTCATATTTTGAAATGAAAAATGGCGGACCTAAAATTCGATCAAATTGCATGAATCTTGGAATTATCCGCCATATTGGATTCACCATTTTAATTTTGTAAATCTGACATCATATTCGTAATCAGCGACCCCGAAAACCCCCAAGTAACGAGTTTCAAGCGTATTTGATAAATTTTTAAATCTTCATAGTCGCCATTTTAGGTCCACCATTTTGAATTTTGAAAATCTGATTTGAAATTCGGATTTAGCGACCCCAAAAACCTTAGTATGCACTTGGTCATTAAAATCGAATTATGTTTAGTATTTTATTTTTACGATAGACATATATGGCCACAGACGAATTTCAATATTTTCAATATTAATTTTTTACATTAAATAATTTAAATTTTTCATTTTTATTACAATAGTTAGATGCAGTTTTTGATTACGAATCCATTGATACCAAAAACTTATTTTTCACCAAAATGTCGCTTATGTGTCTTTTTCCGTTGTAGGGCAGTATTACCGAATGTAGAACTACACCACAGTATTGGAGGCGAGTTTTTTGTGAAATATTAAATATAAAAATTAAAATTCTGTATTTTTTAAGTTTGGCAAAGTACAGGAAAGTACAGCAAAGTATGGGAGATTTAAAAAATAGTTTTTTGGAAAATATTAACTATGAAAATTTAAATTCTGTATTTTTTGAGTTCGGCAAAGTACGAGATAGTACAGCAAAGAATAGGAGAGAAAAAAACGTTTATTTTTAGAATCCTAAATAAGAAAATTATAATTCTAAATTGTTTGAGTTTGACAAAGTACGAGAAAGTACAGCAAGGAATATAGAAGATTTAAAAAATAGTATTTTGGTAATAGTATTTTGAAATTTCTATGTTTGGCAACTTTGAAAATTTACAATTTTTAAACAATTTTTAAAACATTTTTATACCTTAATCTTAGTTATAGGACACTATTTTTTGCAAAATTATGCTAAAACGTGACTAAATAACATGTAATACTTAATTATAGACAGGTTAAAAGCAGTTCATTGAAAAATATAAAATTTGGATATTTGCGAATTTTTGAATTTTTTTAAAATCATGTTTAAACTTACATTTTAGTTATTGGACATTTTATTGGCAAATCTATTCTAGAATGTGATTGAATAACATGTTATACTCAATTATACAAAGTTTGAAAGCATTTTTTTTAAATGTAAAATTTGAAAATTTTTGATTTTTGAATTTAAAAAAAATTGAATTTTTCCCGTTCTAATTAATATTTTTTAAATCTGTAAATTTATAAACCTTCCTTGGCCTAAGATCAAACATTCTGCCAAATTTGGTTTCAAACTGTTTATCCGTTTTTAAATGATTCGCAAAATAAGATTCTGTGACATACGGACATACATACATAAACGAAATTTTTTATTAGCATTTTTAGAATCCTGGATGCTCAAAAGAAATAATTATATGAAAAATTTAGATTTCTGAGCAATGTACAGACAAAATTAAAAAGTCTTAATAATCTATTTTATAATTAATTCAACAACATTTTTTAAAAATATTTTTATTTAGGGGAGTGCTGTTAGGGTTGGACAGGTGTTAGGGTTGAGCTATCGCGTTTATTTTGTTCTATAACACTAGCGCCATCTGTTTTTGTACTTAAATTCTTGCTACTAATGCCAGTCAACTTTTCACATGAGTTTCAGTCAAGTATACGAACGTATACTTTTGTTTTTTGCGAGTCATTGTTATACGCTCAACAGAAACTTTTTTGTGGTGTCAAAAAAAGAGAAGTAAATGTAGAAGAAATATGCCAAAGACAAAGTAAATTTATTGAAATTGTCTACCAGTTTCGAAAAATAGGAAATAGTGGAAAATTTAATTTCACTGGAGAATTAATAATTAGCTACTATTAACTATTTCATTATAAAAATATTACTATTTTAAAACAGTGATTAACTTTTTATCATCAAATAATTTATTTTTTATTAATTAATCTTTTTGGTCACTTTATTCAGGAATTTTTATCTTGTAAACTATTGGTCCTAGAAAAAAATGTTTTAGACAAAAATTGAAGATAATGTATTGAATTTTAATAATATTTTATTAAAAAATAATTTTTTTAATTTTTCAACTATCTTGTTTAAAAAATTATTTTTTAAAGTTGTTTTTTTTATGAAGGAAATAACCATATTTTATTAAAAAATATTTTTATTAATGCTTGGAATGTCCTAGTGTTGGATTTGAACGAGAAATACGAGAAATGAACAATCACGAGAAAAATTCGGCGTTTTTTGTTTAAATTCTCATCTCATCTCGTCTCATTTAAATGAGCATCTTGCGTTTCTCAAAATTTAGTAAGCAAATAGTGTCACACTTCATTAGTTTGTCAAAAATTAATTTGCAATAATAACTGCCAGGTTATATAAGCTTTTTGATGACTCATTACAATTATAAATAATACATTTTAATTTTCTAATAATATGTACGAAGTATTTTCTAATTTTTTTAATTTATAAAATATAAAATTGGATGTTATTAAAAATAGGTAAATTACAAATATAATATTTGTGTTCGCCAGAATGAAAAGTTCATTTTTTAATGTTATTTTAGGAAATAATCGCAATTTTTCTAAAAATCGTTCTCAAAATAATATAAATTTAATCAATATTATGCTCATAGTTATAGTCCCATTGCGATAAAGTGGTCTCTTTTTATGTGAAGTCACATATTTTATATTTTTATAATTTCTTAAAATTAATAGAGGAAAGGCTTGGAGGTTGATCTATCTAAGCTTTTTTGCTCGTAACTTACTTAAAAAAATAATTAATTCATATGAACATACTATTGGAAAGAGGATATAAAAAGCTACAGCTTTGATTCATAGATAATTTAAATTGGCAAAAAATAAAATTTTTCATCAAATTTAAAAAATGATGTAGAATCATAGTTTCGAAATTTTAACCTTCAAAAGTTGCTAATAATATGTAAAAACTCAAATAGATTTATTAAATTTCACTTAGGTATATTTAATGTTTCTGAACATAATAATTTCAATTTATATTTTTTAATCGTGTACATTTACTCCAAATTATTAATTGTATTATTATTAATTGCAGATGAAATTTTGAACTCTATTTTTGAATCAATGAAAAAAAAAATAATTCATGATATTTTAAAGATTTCTTTTGGATTATCAAAATTAATTAAAAAAGCAACTGAGAAAAAAATGTAACTTAAATTATCTATAAAAATATTTAATTTTTAAGCACATGAAAAAGTCACAATTTTAATTTTTCAATTTCTCCACAAGTAAAGTTTACAATTTGTTTAACAAGAACATTTTTATTACTTCTTTTTGCTCCAAAAGATTATACAAAGTAATAACTAATCATTTGACAACTTGAGTCGCATTTTCAATTAAGGCACTTGTAGAATAAAAAATGACGGAAATGGGACAACCTGCAAGCCTTTCTCCTACGTTGACTCAAACAATAATAAAACAATTCTTTATTTAACAAATCATCAAAATATTTATTTTCTTTAACTTTATCACAGTAATAATTACAAAGTTGCTTTTCTAAGAATTCATTAGTTTATTTTAAAAGTAGTAAGTAAGAGAGCATTTAAGAAAAATATATTTCTCGTCAAAGAAAAATTTTAAATATAATGTAATTTATAAAAGGTTCAATAACAGTAATAAAGGAGTCTTAATAACTAAGAACTTTCAAATTAAAATATGTGTAAAAAACTCATGAAATTTTTTTTCACTTATTTTTTAACTCCTGATTGTATTTTCGAAGCTAATGAACATGAAACGAAGGAATTTAGAACATTGAGCTGTCTAATCGATTCGTCGTTTAATTTATTTCGATGTTTTCGAATAATTAAAGAGCTTCTGGAAAAAACTCTTTCCGATGGAACAGATGTTGCTTGAATAGCTAGAAAATCTCTAGCCATTTGGGAAAGATTTGGAAGTGAATTTTTATTTTCTTTCCACCATTTTAAAATATCAACATTTCTAGGTGCTCTTTTTTGAGAAAAATATAGATCAATTTCGTATCGCCACTGGTTAGATTGAGATTCTTTGTTGCTTTGATTTTGAATTGTTGGAGTTGAGTTTTCAGAATCGCTGTCATAGAATGAAAATATATCAATATCATCTGGGTCCTTTTGTGCAATGATTTGATCTTCATCTTGGCATTCATTTAATACAATCTATTAAATACGTCAATTAGAAAAAATGTTAATTATTTCCCATAGGTAAGAATTGCCGGAAATGTTTTCCGGCAATCCTTCCACATAGGTAAAGTTAAATTTTCTGAAGTTTAACCATAGAGTGTCGAACGTCCTTTCGGCAGGATAAAAAAGACTCACTTAAGTCCTTCCGAAATCGCTTTGTTAAATTAATTTGGATTTAAATAAACATAACAAAAAATATATCTTTGGAAAGGTGAAAATGTCAGCATATGTAAATATCGAGTGCGTAAATTCAAACCCCACGGCTACTAAGACCTGGGGTTCGAATTTTCGTAATTTTTTGAACGTTTCTTAAGAGAAAGAGAATTGTCCGGGCAAAAAATATTGATTTTTATAGATTTTACATTAAATTTACAAGAAAATGTTTTTTTGACTTTTTAGAAACATAGGAAGTTTCAAGGCTTTAAAAAACGGTTTAATATTATTATTTTAAAAAGTCAAATTTATGGATTTTTTCGTCTTTTTGTCTAATTTAATCCCAAAGAATACCAGAAAAGAAAAATTGAATTCCCTTTTTTAAAAACCTTATAGAAAAGATTTTTCGGAACATCCTTCCATCAGGACGGGCGTTTGGACGTTCTATCATTAAAGAAGAGATTTTAAGTAAATTTTTAAATATAAGTTAATTAGTATGAAAGTATAATTACTATACATTGAAATTTTCATATTATTTACCTCAGGAAAAGGACGGTAATATTTGTTTTTGTAAATACTTTCGAACATATTTAAAGAATATCGTAGCATCTCTTTTCCCCAGGATGTCTTGTTAAATTGTTCCTTTTTATGCCTCGGATCTAAAATCAAAACTACGCAATAGATCCAATTACTTTTGTTATAGTGTTTCATTAATTTTTCTTTGGCTGCGTCAATTGCTTCTATTATTTGCTGTCCAGTTTGAGTAGCATTTTAATTTTTCAGAGATGTAGTTTCATCTTCCAATTTATCCAAAAGCATATTAAATGCGACGATAACGTAGGGTAATGTTACGTATTTTTCACCACTTAAAAGGTCTGAGACGGTTTTAAAATATCGTAAATATTTACAAATTTCTCGCAAAATTGACCATTCGTGCTCAGATAGACATAAATTATTTAGGAGATCATTGTTTCGGCAAATTAAATCTAAAGCACATTCCATTTTTAAGGCCGTTTGGATCATCTCGTAGCTAGAATGCCATCTAGTCTTACAATCAAGATTTGGAGACAACATTTTGATATTAAATGAATCACAGCAGCTTTTTAATTTATTCCTCCATTGCTCTGATCTTTTTAAAACACTAAAAAGCTTGTGCAGCTTTTTAATTGGAGATCGAGAGTCGCAGTCTGTCGTTACCGCATCTATTTCTAGTTCTAAATTTTGAAAATCATCGTCATTATTTTTTTCCTGTTCTTCTTCACTATCTAAACCATCAGAAATTTCATCTAATTCGAAATCATCATTTACACTATCAATTTTGAGTTGCTTAAGCATATCTTGGGCAGCCAAATTCAGAATATGTGCGTAGCAGTGGAAATGTTGATTTTCAGAGTCAAAGTCCATTAGGTAGGATAACTCCTTCATGAACGTTGTATTTGACGAAGCATTATCTGTAGTGATACCCTGCACCTTTTCCAACAGATTTGAAGATTGAACTACTTGGTAAAAAGCAGCAGCGATATCACGTCCTGCGTGGTTTCCATTTGAAGGAATGAAGTCAATAAGGAACGATTGTAAACTCCAGTCTTCATCGATATAATGAATTGTGACTCCGTGGTAAGAGCGTCCAGCAATTGAGGTCCAACTGTCAATCGTAAACGAATGCTTCGATTTGTTATCTTGTACTATACGCATAGCCGATTCTCGCATGGATATAAATCGAATATTTATTAAATTTTTTAGAGCTTTACGCTTTGGAACTTCTGCCTCTGGATTCAGATACTTAAAATAATTTTGGGTTTCCTCGTCATCAAAGAAACTATACGGCAAATATTTCCTTACTGCCAAATCTACTGTCATGTTATTGAAACGTTCTTGCGAAAATGCCTATTTAAAAAATTCAGTCAAATTTAATTAACGCATCCGATGACTTGCTTTGATAACTAAAATATTTAATTAATTTACATTTTTAAAAAGTAATATAAATTCAGTACAGAAAAAGGTACTGATAATAATAATCAACCAAAATTCATTGTTAATTAATTACGTTTCATTTGTAGTTAAGTAACTCCTGTTTGTTAAAAAGTAATTAATTAAAAAATCAAATTTAGAAATGAGAATGAATTAAGATTTAAACGGTTTCGTTATATACAAGAAAAAGTTTTTAAGTTGATAAAAATTGTATTAAATTATAAAATATTATGGTTTTAATTAACTTTTGTAAATGGGCATTAATTATGAAATTCAATTTATTCGGAACAAGATAACATAAACAATTATTAACTAAAATATAGAAAAGGTTAGAATTAAATATTTTAGATTAATTAACATCAAAATTTTAAAGAAAAGATTGTAAAAAATTTTAATTTAAATTTACTTCTGCTCGATGCGTAGAAATAGTCTCCCAAATTTCAGAATATTTTGCTTCGTGAAATTTTTTGTAGGTGTCGTTTAACGCCAGTTGTGTTTCCACTTGTCATTTTAATATACTCTTGAGAACTTTTTTCCAAACAACATAATTTGCAAAGTGCAACTTTTAATTTATCTTCATATTTAAATTCAAAATATTCTTCTAAAGATTTTCCTCCTTTCTTACGCTTTGTCATTTGCTGACGAACACTATAATTACAATCTTATATTTAAATAAAAATTTAAAGAATAATTGTCTATGTAAATGAGAAAAAGATTTTATTTTTTTGTAATATTGGATTATGATTTAATTTTCTATTCGTGGTTAAGTTTTCTTGAATTTGTTTTGAATTAATTTAACATGAAGTGTCGGTGTATATCGTATTTGAAATCAATTCAAAAAGAAAATTTAATTACATTACATTCATTTTAGATATGGAACCTTTTTTGAAAAAATTAAAATTTTGTACAGGTTGGTTAGTTTTTATAATTTAAAATTAACAAAAAGACAAAAAATAACTTTGCAAAAAATCCAGTTCCAGATTCTGATGGTTGGGAATTTGCATCTGGTTCCAGCGGTCTTTTCATAGCCTTCGAATTAGAATTTTTAGGTTCGCCAAGTGACATTTTGTGAAAAGTACATCGAGAAACGATGATAGATGAGAAAAGACGAGATGATCAAAACAAAAATTATCCAAGCAGATCGAAAATGAGACAACTTCATAATTAAGTAAAAATGAGCAAGACAAATGAGTTTCTCGTATCGTCGTCCAACACTAGAATGTCCTTAAAGAGTACCCCAATTTTTGAAGATGTGTTTTTTGATATTGTCGAGAAATTAATTTTTGAATTTTTGATTGCTCGGTTCAGGCCATACGGCTTGCGTCACCTTTTTTTAAAGAATTTTTATCTTGTAAACTGTTGGTCCTAAAAAAAATGTTTCACATAAAAATTAAAGAGAATTTATTGAATTTTAATAATATTTTATTAAAAAAGAATTTTTTAAACCTTTCGACTAATTTGTTTAAACAATTATTTTTAAAGTTGTTTTTTTTCATGAAGGAAATAACCAAATTTTATAAAAAAATATTTTTATTAAAGCTTGGAATGTCCTTAAAAAGTACCCTAATGTGAGAAGATGGGTTTTTTGATATTTTCGAGAAATTAATTTTTGAATTTTTGATTGCTTGGTTCGGGCCGTATGATAACTGTTTGCGACCGCTGCCGGACAAGCCGTATGGCCCTGGAAAAGACCGAAGTTTTTCTCGTCACAGACAGACGTCGTTATACAGTCCCACGAATCGTGATAGACGATTACGAGGTCAAGTGGAGAAAGTATATAAAGTATCTCGGTGTGGAGCTCGATGGAAGGTTAAACTTCCATCACCACATAGCAACGGCGTTAAATAAGGCGATTGAGTGTGCTGCAAATTTAGCACGTCTTATGCCCAATGTTCGCGGACCACGTGAAAAGAAAAGGAGACTGGTGGTGAGTGTTGCCCATGCTAAGCTGTTTTACGCAGCAGCAGCATGGGCTTCTTCGCTTCAGTTCAGAAGCAAAACAATTTGCGAGAACATGCTGTCGGCCCAGAGAGGTATCAATGCCAGAATCGTATCTGCGTATTGTACGGTCTCGACAAGTGCTGTGCAGGTCCTTGCAAGTGTCCCGCCGACCGATATTATGGCGAGGGAACGGGAGGAATTGTTTCCTCTTTTTAAAGAAAGAAATAATCCCCAGAACCCAGAGTCAGGAAGACTCAGCAAGGCCTGAATCCGCAAGAATGCGAGGAGCAGACTCGTCGAGACTTGGCAAGACAGATGGAATAGGGAGAAAAAAGGCCGATGGACTTATCGGCTTATTCCAACGCTCACCACCTGGATAAACCGAAAGCATGGAGAAGTCTCCTATTATTTGACGCAAGCGTTTACAGGCCACGGGTGTTTTAACGCGTACCTGTATCGCTTTAAATTACGCGAAAATGAGGTGTGTGCGTACTGTCAGTTCACTGTGGAACTGACAGTCAAGTAAATAGTCAAGTTACACCGGAGAACATGGTATCGCTGATGACCCAGTCAGAAGGAAATTGGCGGCAAGTCGAGAACTTCATAATCTCGGTCATGTCGAGGAAGGATCTCGACGACCGCCAAAAAGCGTAATTTAAACAGCTTTTAATTTGTTTTTTTTCTATTAATTTATTTTGTGATTTATTTGTCCTTATACAATTTGTACTTTTTGACATTATATATCTGTTTATTTTATATGTTTCTGTTTTACACCTGTTTATTTTTTATTACTATTTTTTTATTTTTGTGCTGTTGATTCCGCTTTAATATTATAATGGTTTTAAATTTTAACTATTGACGCAGGAGAACCGCAGGCAAAGAACAAAGTCGCAGCAGCGATAGAGCTGGAACGCCACCCTCGAAGGCCAAAATCTTACGCCAGTTTCGAGGGAGGGTAAAGGGCTCCAAAATAAGGGTTACGGGTTTTAGTGGGTCGGGCTGGCAGTAGGTCGCCAGTTTATTAAATTTATTATCTTAAATTTTCTTTATATTTATTAATTTTTACATATCTTTTCTTTCTTATATTTTACCAACCCCACATAACCTTGGAGTGCGGAATCCAAGGTATCTGTAGGCAGATTTCCCAAAAATCCCTAAGCAAAAAAAAGCTTTAATAAAAAAAATTTTTTCTTATAAAATTTGGTTATTTCCTTCATGAAAAAAACAACTTTAAAAAATAATTGTTTAAACAAATTAGTCGAAAAATAAAAAAAATTATTTTTTAATAACATATTATTAAAATTCAATATTCTCTTCAATTTTTGTCTAAAACATTTTTTTCTAGGATCAATAGTTTACAAGATAAAAATTCCTGAAAAAAGTGACCAAAAAGTTTAATTAACAATATCTTGCAAAATAATTAAAATTTTGCAAAATCCTTGAGTGTACTTTAAAAGCACCCTAAACACAACAAATTAAGCAAGTATAAACAAAATCTGATATTCAAAAGTTCTTCCAGCTATGGAACGCTCCTAATATAAGTTAATCCAAAATTTCCACCAGTTTTTGGTCCAGTTCTTGGCAACCCAATTTTTTTGTGCCGGTGTTATTAGTCTCACTTATTACTGAAACTTTCGAAATCGCATACTTCCAAAGTTAGAAATATAATCATTCTTTTTTAAAATAAAAATTAATGTACACGGAGAAAAATGGTGTTGAGTTTCTAGTAAAAGTTCGTATGGAATAGTTATAATTCTACTTTTATATAAAAAATTACTATTCATTGTAAAATGTACTTTGCATGAAGTAAATATTACTATTTCTGGTAGTAAAAATTACTAATAGTAATTATTACAGTAGTCACTTTTAAAAATTGCTTTAAGAATTTTAATTTTTACATCGTCATTGTAAATTTTAATATATTTTGTATTACTTTTTACATTCGATATGTTGTGAATATTACTCGTAGAAATTCTAATAATTAATACTACGAAAAGTAAAGATTGCTTCTGCAAGAAGCAACTTTTACTACTGCAGAGCGAACTTTTTACTCGGAAAAGTAGTAATCCGTATCACTACTATAACACACCTGTGTGTGTAAGTGTGTGATCATGTCACTACTGTCATGCGCAGCGACCGTAGCCTTACGTCAAAATGATCCAACATTTCTAGGTTATAAGAAGAAATAAGACACCTGAATTTAAAGATACTCATTTAAAAAATCAAACATTTTCAATGTCAGCAAGTGAAATGATGTGTTTAATTTAATTTAACGCAGATGAACCAGAGTTTTACTTTATTCATCACAAATAAAGTTGATGATTTAAACGTGATTGTTAGCAGCATTAAATGTTATTTTCATCATCACTTTCAGGTGTATAAAGTTGCTCGATGTGACTTCAACTTCAGTTTATTTAAATGGGAAAATGAATCTGAAGCAAAAATCACGTATATTTAATTTTAATTTTAATTCGGTCACTTATCTAAATAAATATAATTTATGATTTACTTTTTCGAAAAAAGATATATTCGAGTAATCGAAAATTTTTTCCATAGAGATTGCGTAGCCGAGAGGCTTAGTATTAATGCGTGCGATTTTCTAGGTTTCGTTAGATATAAGTTAGGTAGGGTTCGAATCTGTGTAGATGTTAAGATTTTCCGATATGTTATGTTGTTAATTGTAACAATGAATGTGATAAGAGAGTGAAACTTATGAATAATTAATAATAATACACATGTAGAGTTTCATTTTTATAAATCTACTAAACTATTTAAAAGATTATTGTTAAAATTGTTATCAATTAAATACTAATTAATCATAAATAAATTTACAAACAAACAAATTGTTACTAAACACAAAATTTATACTTTGTAAGTAAATAAAAATACTTTTAAGAAAAGGTTAAAAATAATATTCCCTTGTCATATTTAAATTAAAAATGGTTATAATCAATAATAAGCTAATGATAAATAAATGCATAATGCTACAATTGTTTTTAGATTTATAAAAATGAAAATATCAGAAATTTACAAACCTATTATTGAAAAAAAGGAAGATAAAACAGTGATATTTATGTCGTTCAACGGCGGAGCGCCGGCGTAACGTACAGAACCTGGGCGCACCGCTTATTTTGTTTTCAATTTTCTTCTAAAGTTCTGGTCATCCCACTATCAAACTTATATAATTTTTTCGGAAAAAATGTCAGCTATCCAATAAAAATTTAAAAAAATATAATTTTAAAAATACCAATTAGGTTCAAAATTAAAAAATAAACTTTATTTTTCAAAAAAATGGGGTTAAAATTTATTTAAATTTTTTTTTGTAAAATTGTTAGAAAGTAGATGAAAAATGCATTAAATTAATAACAGATAGATTAAAATCGATAGTTTTATAAAAGTTATATGGTTTTGAAAATGCAGTTTTACTTAAAATGTCAAAAGTTTAACCCCCACTACTTTCTACAATTTTTTTTAAAGATCTTATATTTTACAAATTTATTACTTTTTTTATTAATCTTAAATTAGCCAATAATAGTCATGCTAGAAAATATTACATTAGGAAATTCAAACAGAAGAGGAAAATAAATAACAGTTAAATAAAATATAATTATTTCTTCATATAAACAAAATTACTTAATAATAAAAAACATTGGAAATATTACATTAAACATATTATATAAGATTTTGATACATGCACTCAGAAAAAAGTTTATTTGAAACAACCACCTGAAAACTTCACAAAAACTTATTGGAAATTTTCTTCTCGCTGGTACAAATTAAATATGCAGTACGTCTTACAATTAACACAATGCAATTATTTAACCGACACTTATGATTCTGTTTCTTCGATTAACTGATTTAACTAATGAATTTTAAGTGAACGCGGACTCTAGACAAATGAGCCTATCATTTTTAAATTGACCCATGTACTTTTGCAGACAATCAAATATTTTTGTTTGACTCAAATAAAATTATTTGGTAGAATCAAACAAATTTGCGTGTTGTGTCTTTGCTTAGCAATTTATTGTATTATAATACTGTATTATATTTGAAAAGTAGCTCTATCTGCGATGCGAATTATAATGTTTGAATTTTCAGTTTCCGACATGCACTCGAGCGACAGATTGTAATTTTAATTGTGACAAATGGTTTTATTTAACATTATATATTTTAATGTAATTGTATTTGTTAGCAATTGAGCTTTAGGTAATGCACGGAAAAGAAACAATGGATAGAACTTATCAAGAATAGTAGAGTTTTATTAATAAAGGGATAATTTAGAGAAAGCTATACATTGTGTGTTACAACGAAAAGACTGACTAGCCACCATGAGGGTACACTAAGGCGACATTTAGTGTGGATTGTAAAAGGTTATTTGAATCGTATAAAATGAAATATAAAATATATTCCATCACTTTCTCTCGGGACAAATACAATGTTTTACTTTTTAATTTACATCATTTGATAGTCCAATAGCCCTAATAAAGTTTTCGTGTTTTGATTTTACTAAAACTTTTGTGAATACATCAACTAACATATCCGATGATGGAACGTGACTTAAATTTATTTGTTTTGATTTGACAATTTCACGGATAAAATGGTAGCGCACGTAAATGTGCTAGGTTCGCACGTGATGAATCAGATTTGACGCTAGTTTTTGAGCACTCATATTGTCAACACATACATTTATTGAATTAGCACCTGAAACACCTAGTTCTAACAAAAAAGTCTAAGATGGACAATTTTCTTCGCTGCATCTTGTCGTTTACAATTGGTAATATTGCCCCGAGGCAAAGAATCGCGTTTCTTATGGTCACCACCGAGTATTACAATAAGAACAAGACTCGAAGGTAAAAGGAATGAACGAAGAAACGATTCCCTCTTCATAATGCGTACGTTCAATGCATATCAATATCTCCAAAATCTTTTTTCATCTTTTAATCTTTCCGAGATCTCGAATTTTATTAACTTTTCTCAATTTCTGCTTTGTTTTTTTATCATTTATAATTTTTATAATAAACCAGAATATTTTTTTCGTCAATGATGATATCCATACTCAAGCATCGTTCGAGTTTGCCTATATCTTTCCCATTAAAAATTTTGGACAGTTGTTTTCCAAATTTCAGGATCTCTTCTGTGTCTTGACACAATAGAAGGACGTCGTCGACTTAGATGACAATAATGATCAATTTTTCGTTCTTCGATTTCATGAGATAGATAGAAGGATCTGATAACGTCGGTGTGGCTCTCAAAGCTCGAAGACCCTTATCAAATCGTTCGAGAATTCCGTTAAGGTAAGCTGTGGTTATGTGTCATTCAAGATGATTCTGATTCCGTCAGAAAAGCGAAGTCGTCCAGATTCTCGTCGGCAGGATTTGCTAAACCTTGAGCTTTTCTAAGTCTGCCAGGTCGACCAGTCAGGATAATGCGTGGCGTCCAGGTCAAGTCTAGGTTCAGGTTCAGGTCCAGCTCCAAGTCCAGGTTCAGGTCGAATAGCATCATCAGCTGAAGGAAATCCAAGGAAGTCTTCTTCGAAATCTGCGTCGTCACCACCAACATTTTCAAATTCTAAATTATTGACGTCCTCATCTGTTTTGAATATAATTGGCAGTATTCACTGCCTCTGCCCAAAAAGTCGCAAAAAGACCAGATTCTATTAGAAAAGATCTTGCTGAATTCATTAACGTCCTATTTCTCCTCTTTGACACTCCATTTTGCTCCGGGTTGTGAGGACCAGTGAGTCTTCGGACAATCCCATTTTTCTTGTGTAACTCGTCAAATTTGTGATTGTCGTACTCTTTCTCGTTGTCGGATTGCAGGTGCTTGATCTTTTTCCTTTTTTGTCCATCGCTTTACTTTTTTGGTTTAAGAATTTGATCTCACACCAGCCGGAGAAGTCGTCGATAAATGTGATAAAGTACAATTTTCTTCCAAGGGACGAGACACGCATTGGACCACAGATGTCAGAGTATATTAGGTCCCCGATGACCGTTACCCATGTGGAGAACTTTGGAAAAGACAGACGAGTTATTTTTCCTTGAAGACAGATAGTGCACTGAATATTTTCGTTGATGTCGTTGACCTTTATTTATTTGACTGCTCCTGTTTTTATAGCCTCGCGTAGTGACTGAACGTTGAGATGCCCAAAACTAATATGACAATCCTAAAGAGAATTTTTCTTTATTACTTTTACATCGGCTTTAACAATATTCCTGCACTCTGGTTCGGTTGGTTTTTGTAGATAGTATAATCCACCTTCACTCTTTGCCGAAATTAACACGTTACCGTCGCTGTTTAAAACACTTGAGCTTGTTTTATTAAAAATAACATTGTGTCTTTTATCTATAATCTTACTAATCGAAATTAAATTAGTACGTAAGTCTGGAACAAATAAAGTATCACCTAATTCCAATACTTTCTGATTTCCGTTCTTAATAGTTTCCATCGATACAACACCACAGCCAAGTATATCGGTACACGCATTACTCGCAAGGTTAAGTTTCCTAACCTCTTCATTTTCACTAACTTGTATAAAAGAACTAGCATTGTTGCACATGTGGGATGTGCAACCGCTGTCAAAACACCATGCCTTCTCATTTACGAATGAGTCTGGTTTCGTGAACAGACTTACTTCTTCCGCATTACGAGATAATATTAGGAGATACATAGTCAAATTGACATTTTTACATAAAAAGAAAGAATTAGGACATAGCTATGAAATTGCGAAAAAGAGATTTTTTTTAGAGAGGAGATTAAGAAGAGATACAACCTTGAAAAACAATATTCGCAATTCATAGAAGAATACTTAAAATTTGGTCACATAAAGGAAGTCTGTAGTAATAGTTGAGAAGGATAATATTTCCCCCACCAAGCTGTCATCCGAGCAGAAAGCCTGAGTTCAAATCTGAGCAGGACTTCGTCTTTGTAAATGAATGTCAAATGATCCAGGAGCAATTGAGGAATTACCTGATAGCATGAGCAAGATTAAGTTGGTGGCAAATCCTGAAGATAGTGTGAAGATCCTGGGAATATCATGGAATGCAAAAGAAGAAACGTTTACCTTTGATGTCATCATGAAGATGGATCATCAGCAACTCACAAAGCAGATGATGCTATCAAAGATGGCGCAACTTTATGATCCTCTAGGTATTCTCGCACCGGTTATCGTGTTAGCAAATATAATAATCCAAAGATTGTGGAAGAGTTGTCCTAATTGGGATGAACCATTTTCAAAGGTTAAAGAGTCTAATTGGAACCAGTATCACTTTTAATTGGAATTGCTATTGCGATGGAGCATTTATAGGACACTCACGGTTTGCAGTGTGGCTCAAAGACAACTGCACGGGTTTTTAGACGCTAGTGAAGTTGCATACGGGGCATGTTTATATCTGCGTATTTCCGAAGGTGATCAGCATAAAACTTTATTAGTCGCTGCAAAATCACGCGTGGCTCCTATCAAACCAGTTTCTTTGCCGAGGCTAGAACTGTGTGGTACAGTATTACTGGCGAAATTGTTGTCATCAGTACAAAAAGCTTTAAAGGTGGAATGGAATCCGATTTTAGTCTGATTCCATAATTGTTCTTAGCTGGATTCAATCGTCACCTCACACACTCAAGACTTTCGTCGCAAACTGAGTTGCCCAGATTCAGAGACTAACGGAGCCGTCAATCTGGAATCATGTTGCGATTCATAAACAATTTACGATCTTCGAAGAAAATAATTGGAACCTGATCAGCTAACAAAATTCAAGAGACAATGGCGCAGATTCTGCAGTAAATCCAGGAAGACGTTTTTTATGCAGAAATAAAAAAAGTATCCAATGATCAACCGTTAGGAAGTCACTCAAAAATCCTTCGTCTTTGTCCTGTAATGAGGGATGGTCTTTTGAGAGTTGGGGGAAGATTGGGAAACTCAGATCTCGAATTTGACAAAAAAAATTTAATATTAATTCCTAAAAACCATATAATTAGTAAACTTATAATTAACGATGCTCATGAAAAAACAATCCACCCTGAGATAAGCAGTACTCTTTATAAAATTAGAGAAAATTATTGAGTAATTGATGTCAAATCAGAAGTCAGGAGAATCTTGCGGACTTGCATTAAAAGTAAAATCAACAGCAGCGCGTCCATTTGAAAATTCAGGTATAAATTATTGCAGACCGTTTTTCATTAAAGAAAAACAATACAAAAATAAGGGGAAAATTAAAGTTTATGTGGAAAAAAACCTTTAACAAAATTATGTATATAGTTTAAGTCATGTTTGCTGTAAAATCTTTAATACTTATCCATAACAATTAAGAAGTTTGCGATGACAGCGGACCACTTCGTTTTGTCAACCAACATTAGTATTTTAAGTCAGTTCGCTGTCATATAGCGAACCTTTTTGATATGACAGCAAACTTGTTAGCTGTGTTTCTATTTCAACTAACCAATCTTTCTATGCGTGTAAGATTATTTTAAAATTCCAGAAACTATGCAAATTTTTTATTGCGAGGCGGATTAATGGGTCAAAGGACAAAAAAAACATATAATACATATCATACTGTCCGATAGAAAAAACATACTTTATTTTTACTTCTAATTAGAACTTTTGATTAATAATTTGATAAAGGTGAAACAAGTTAACAATCTCTCCGAATCAATTTTTAGTATTTCGTTAGGTTACCTGAGAAGTTAAAACCAATTTGACATTCTCGATTGTGTTTTTTTCGTTACATGTCATACTTTTTCGTGAGAGTCCAATGAAATCACATTTGAGTTGAGAAATAAAAAGCAATAGGGGAGACTGGGGTAAACCCGCTCACTTTTTTTCAGAACGGTAAAAACCTAGATAATTATTCTTTAAATCCAAGTTAATTTATATAATTTGCAAGCTTATGATTTCTACTAACAAAATAAAAAAGAATTTTTGATTTATCTGTTTTAGTTTTACTTAGGGAAAATTTTTAATACATATATAGCAAATTTCAAAATAACAATTTTCCAGGGTAAATCCGCTCACCCCTCGGGGTAAACCCGATCACTTGATTTTTTAAAGAATTTAAGGTAATCCCGACAGTTTTATTTTGTATATATTAAAGAGCCTCGGCAAAAAATGCCCCTTTTTCGTACCTTGAATTTTGAAACTTTTTTTATGCCAAATGGTTGCATATGATGACCCAATAATCCCTGCAAAATTTCAAGATGAGCATGTGCCCCCTTTCCGAAATACAGGGGGTCAAAGGGGGCCATGTCCAAAAATAGAATATGCAATATAATCGAATAATAATGTTAAAAAAAATCAGACAAAATGGTTCCCTTAAGATTTTCGTCTGCTGATTACGAATCTAAAGTCCGTTTTTAAAAATTCAAAATGGCGGACTCAATATGGCGGATGACATTTTTAAAAATCGATCCAATTTATTTAAAAATCGTTACTCGGGGGTTTTTGGGGTCGCTGATTACGAATATGATGTCCGTTTTCAAAAATTCAAAATGGCGGATCCAATATGGCGGACGACATTTTTGAAAATCGATCCAATTGACTTGAAACTTGTTACACGGGGGTTTTTGGGGTCTCTGATTACGAATATGATGTCCGTTTTTAAAAATTCAAAATAGCGTATCCAATATAGCGGACGACATTTTTGAAAATCGATCCAATTGATTTGAAACTTGTTACTCGAGGGTTTTTGGGGTCGCTGATTACGAATGTGATGTCCGTTTTCAAAAATTCAAAATGTCGGATCTAATATAACGAATAAAGGCAAGGTTTAAGGCTAAATTCAGCTTGCAAAGGCCAGATGTAATAATTTTGAAACCATCTAAAGTAAGATGTAATATTCCAATCAACAAAGATAAGGGATTAGAATCCAACCAATGAAGGCAAGATGTAATCAATAATCCGATCAGCAAAGATAAGAGATAATAATCCAATCAACAAGAGAAGATAAAGTTATCCAACCAATGAAGGCAAGATGTAATCAACAACCCCAACAGCAAAGATAAGAGATAATAATCCAACCAACAAAGGTAAGATGAAGTTATCCAACCAATGAAGGCAAGATGTAATCAACAACCCGATCAGCAAAGATAAGAGATAATAATCCAACCAACAAAGGTAAGATGAAGTTATCCAACCTATGAAGGCAAGATGTAATCGACAACCCGATCAACAAAGATAAGCGATTAGAATCCAACCAACAAAGGTAAGATGAAGTTATCCAACCAAAAACCCCCGAGTAACGATTTTTAAATAAATTGGATCGATTTTTAAAAATGTCATCCGCCATATTGGGTCCGCCATTTTGAAGTTTTAAAAACGGACTTTAGATTCGTAATCAGCAGACGAAAATCTTAAGGGAACCATTTTGTCTAATTTTTTTTAACATTATTATTCGATTATATTGCATATTCTATTTTTGGACATGGCCCCCTTTGACCCCCTGTATTTCGGAAAGGGGGCACATGCTCATCTTGAAATTTTGCAGGGATTATTGGCTCATCATATGCAACCATTTAGCATAAAAAAAGTTTCAAAATTCGAGGTACGAAAAAGGGGCATTTTTTGCATGGGGCTTGCCGAGGCTCTTTCTCCTTATTTCCGTCATGAGTATAATTTATTAATGATAAATTATGAGTTCTATAAACAATAAATATTGGTTTATTAAAATAATAATAAGTATAGGTTTCATGATTTGCAACTGTAAATTTAAATAATATTTTATTAAGAGAAAATTAAAATGTAGATACAATTTTACCCAATAATTCAATAACATTGTTCGAAAATGAATATTATTTCTCTTTTAATAAATATTTTTAATATTAAAAATTTTAAGATCGCCAAAAAAACGCAGATACTGTTAATACTAATTCTGCTTCCTACACAAATTTAATAAGTAAGCGGCTTTACCCCGACTTCATATGAGCGACTTTACCCCAAATGTATTTCTCACATTTCAGAATAAATTTAAATAAATCTTTTTAAAATCAAACAAAACTACATATATATTTCGAAAAAGGACATCCAATAGCATAAAAAAAATTTGTCGAATAAATTAAGTCTCAAAAATATTAATCGAAAAACTTAAAAATCCGAAGATCATTTTTTTGCACTTTTAAAAACAATTGACCGTCTCTGTTTCTATGACGAATTCATGAAACTAAACGAAAGTTTGTTAACATTAGTAGTATGTTAAGTACTATTCACAGTACAAATATCTCCATCCTAAGTTGAGTTTATATAGCGTCAAATCCACTGTAAAAAATTCTAAGGATATTACACAGACAAGGGGAAAAGTGACGCTTTAAATAAGGTTATGTTGCCACATTGAATGCGTCACTTTTCCCCTTGTCTGTAAAATAGCCACATTTAATTTGGGTAATATTCTTAGGATTTTTTACAGTGTCGCTAGTGAGCGGTTTTACCCTGTGCGCGGGTTTACCCCAGTCTCCCCTACGTAAAATAACAAATGAAAATGACCTGTAAAATAGCATTTTTGATGCGTCGCGAAAATTAAACGGTTTGAGTATATCAGACGGACCAACTCTGTGAAAGACCTAGAGAGCCATTTGATGGTGGAAGAGAAAATTTTTTCCCTTTGCTCCTTGAAATTACAAAGAGAAAGGGTGAAAACTTACTCATCGTCCGTACGGTTGATATAGTCAAACACAAACTTTTCAAGACGTGAACTCTGTTACTCTCCGCGCATGCGCGAACCTTACCAAGGACGCATTGACAACGCTATTCGGAAAGACGCATTTTGTTTAATCAGAAGCTCAGTTATTTTCACATGCTTTCAGGTATGCTAGGTGTAGTAACCAAATTCAATACTTTAATTTACCATTTTCATAAAGAAAATGCAAATTTATATTCATTTGTAAAAATGGGAACCGCGAAAAAAGTACACAATTCGGTCTTCTGTTGCTGCTTTTTTTTGCGGTTCGTATTTTTTACAAATGAATATAAATTTACATTTTCTTTATGAAAGCTGTAAATTGAAGTGTTGAATTTGGTTACTACACCTAGCAAAGCTGAAAGCATGTGAAAATAACTGAGTTTCAGCAAAAAAGAAAATGTGACTTTCCGCATAGTGCTGTCAGTGCGTCTTTAGTAAGTTTTGCGCATGCATGGACTATGGAAAGCAACAGAGTTCATGTCTCGAAAAGTTTAAGTATTTCATTATATCAACCGCACAGAGGATGAAGAAGTTTTTACCCTTTCTCCTTATAATTTCAAGAAGGAAAGGGAAAAATTTCCTCTTCAATATGCTGACCATCTAATCGCTTTTTGGGTCTTTCGAGTCCGTCCGTCTGATATACTCAAACCGTTTAATTTTCGCGACGCGTCAAAAATGCTATTTTATAGGTCATTTTAATTTGTTATTTTACTTATTGCTTTTTATTGCTTCTCAAATTTGATTTCATTGGAAGCTTTCACACTCTAATTTATCATTTTTATAAAGAAAGTGTTCCAATGTTAATTTTTGTTTAAAAAAGATGTTTAAAAAATGTGATTTTAATTCTTGGTTTGTTTACATTTTGCATCTTGGACATAGCCCTAAATTTACACGCATTTTCTTCAAATTTATCTATTAAATGCTTCAAATTATTAATGTCAAAAAAGCAATAAATTATTCTGTTGCTACATATCAATAGACTATAGAAACAATTTGCACAATATTTTTAATTCTACAGTACCGTACATTTAATTCAAACAGTTTCGTTTTAATCAATATACTTTTCCATTAATCTGTCATTGAATCAATGAGGGAAATTCAACAGCATGGAGCAATTTGATTTAACAGCACTTTTTTCAGTATATTTTTAGCATTCGAATTCTATTAACTATATCCTTGCCCCGGTGGATCCAACAAGGTCTTACCCAACTATCCTTGCCCCATCCTCCCCTACCGTTACGTTACAGATACGTGACAAATTTCCACACGGGTTAACGTAAATATATAATTTGACAACCTGACTGAGAAAGACTTATTCTAAATCCCAGTATGAAAATAAATAAATTACTTATAACCGAAAAGGAATAATTAAATTTTCATCCAGATTACTCTCATAGTTTAACATTTCACCTTGCTGAATTTTCTTCCTTCTCCTCGTTAACTGATCCTCTAAACGTTGAAGTTCAAAATTAGTTTCTAGATGATTCGAAATTGTTGCTAAACCGGGCGGTAATTTTTTAAATGGCCATCTAATATGTGGTGAACGTTGATAATCTTCCTGTTCCGAGTGTCGTACATGATTATCTTTTCGATGTACATGAAAGCTGCGGATAATTTTCTTTTGAACAATTATTCTTTTAGTCCACAATCTTTCCAGTATGCAAAGTCCTAAAGAGATAATCATTCCCACAAAAAGAATACCAAATGCAGTGTATACATCGACAAGACTTGCACTATTAAAACATGAGTTTTCAGTGCATTTCGGCATTTCAGGTAACATCTTTTCTTTAACTCTGTCCAATATTCCATTTTCCAGATTTCGAAAAATACTGCAAAAAATTTAAATGTTATTATCTGCATCGAAAATACTTAGAGGAAGAAATTATTGATGCATCTAATAAATGCCCCTACAGCACTAAAACTTTCCTAAACAAGTTGTGAATTAAGATGTTCATTACATGAACATTTTGTTTCCTCTTTACGATAAGAAAAAAATTTGCTTTTAAGTGAATTTTTTCATTTTATTTAATTCTATTAATGCTAATAAAATATATTCTTTTTACACATCAATCGATTCGTCTTAATGAAATGAAGATTTTTAGTTTGTTTTTAAGTCAAGAATAACATTTTATTATAAGGAAACATGATTTTTAAAAAGGAAATAAATTTTTAATAAAATTGCGAATTTTTGGTTTTAATTATGTTTAGTTCTATAAATTCAAATACAATGTATACTTTATATATATACCAATTGATCCTTTTTAATGCAACGGATAAGATTATTGAAAAAAATGAGTAAATATTTATTGTACTGGAATATAATTTTGATGAAAGAACTAAATTTTTGATAAAAAAAGGTAATTTTTCTGCTTTAATTGTCATTAACTCTATAAACTCTTATACAATATATTCTTTATATATATACCAATCGATTCATCTTGATGCAAAGAATAAGATTTTATTATATATTAACTTCAATATTCAATTTAAAAAAAAATTTTAGAAAAAATTTTTTTTTGACAAAAGTAAAATAAAATTTTGTTAATAGATTTTTTAATGTCCATTAATCCATTTCGAGATATTTTTATGATAAATATGCCTAGCAATTTTCAGCCGAATTCGTTGAAACCTCTTCGAGTTATCGTGTTCACAAAAAACGGGATCCACACACTCACACATACACATACATACATCCGGACAATTGTTCAGGGTCTTAAATAACATAGTCCTATATAGAAGAAAATTTATTTGAAAGATTTTTAAAACTTTTATAAATTAAAAGACTACAAAGCTTCCTCACGAGAAAGCAAAATGTATACAATATTAGTTGCAATGTTCGGAACATTTAGTTGCAATGTTTATTGAAAGTTGTGTTAAGATTTAAATGTTCCACTTAACTAAATGTGTAGCGCGAAACTTTCCTGAACATTTCAATGTAAATTATAATTATAATTAGGTGAAGATTTTATCTTCTTTTTTTGTTTAAAAATTATTAACGGAATATTAAATTGTCCTTGTTTGTTAAGTCTTTTTGGTGATATTTCATTTTTATATTTTATATTGTAATTTTGCTTGCTCATACTGAAAAAGTATTGTAATACCAAAATTTTTCTGGTTTGATTTTTTAACATATCTTTATGTTATTTGACCTCAGGAGTTCAAAAATGACATTTTTACAAAATGTCATTCCGTATGTGTGTGTGTGTGTGTGTAAATATCACATTTTCATAAATATCTCCAAATTATAAAGAGCTTTTGGGCTGAATTTTTTTTAAATTGTAGGTCTCATCTGCGGACATAAAATCAGAGTACTTTGAGATAGATTAATAAAGTTTAACTATTTATTTTTTTGATTTTTAATTTTTCAAATAAACGTGTTTTGCCCATAACTTTAAAAAAATGTTAGGACACCTATAAATGTTTTTCTCTAATTTTTTAGAGTTTTTTTAGACGCATCTTTTGAGCCCAGAATGAACATTTTTCGTTCATATTCACCGGAGATATTAAACTTTTAAAAATCAAAAATTTTGGAAAATAAAACTTTTTTGAGAATTTTGTTGAAAAATGTAGAAATAATATTAAAACCACAGTTACCAACTTGTAGAGCATTAAAAAACTCTTCGATTGACCTATTTTTGAAGCTATTTTGATTAGAAATAAAGAAGTTATTGATATTTTAAAAAACAGAAATTGTGAAAAAAAAATTTTTCATGTGAAAGTATTTAATAAAGAGAAAAAAATATTACAGCACTTAAGAATAATTGTTCAAAATTTATACTTTATTGTTATTAACATCTCTATGAGGAAGCAAAGTGTTCATGAAATAAACACAATATTTACGAAAACGAATGAAATGAGTACCAAAATTATAACAAAAAATTATAACTTGGCAGCGGTTTTTACTTAGTAGTTAATTTTATATTTTGTTAAAATATATTTCCAAATTTATCCAAATTAACTCCCTTCTAGAAAATAGTGTATTGATATTAAAGATGGCGCTTCACGCTACTATTTGTTAATTATAAAATAATTAAGGTACCCGGACTCCATCTGGTGAGCGAATTCCGTAGCAAATAAAAATCTTATCATTACAATGTTCAAAAAAGTTTCGCGCTACACATTTATTCAAGTGGGCATTTAAATCTTTACGCAATTTTCACTAATCCTTTCAGTTAAATATGCCGAATATTGCAAGTAAATATTTAATAAATTTTTTAAAATTTTTGTGTGCTGTAGGGATAATACAATAACTGTATTTGAATAATGAGTAACAAATTACTATATTTATAAAGATCATGATTCTATTGCTATTGTAATTGCAGACTGAGACAGATATGAAGAAGTTTTAGAATCTTCTGATATTGAAAACTTTATTAAAATTTTTTGCAAGGACACTAGACAATAAATTCCACTTTATTGTTTAATTACCTTTTCATTTCTCTTATTATCATACTAAAAATACACTCAGATGCATTAATGCTGTCCTTCAGGTTTAAAGGAATTTTGAAAGGTCATGTAATTTCTATAAAATATTCTTAGTTCGTGACATACGAATGTTATCATATGTTATGAATTGAAAACATTTTGACAGAAATCATACGACTTTGCAACATACCGTCAAACCGGAAGGACAGCATTAATGAATCTGAGTGTATTATCAAAGAAATAAATGACTATGCATATTTATAGATGCTCACTCACAATAATTTTAAAAAATTTTTATACACGTTGGTGAAGTAGGAGGTTTTTCTGCAAGAGGCATTACGAAGATAAGAAGTCAAATGCTAATACTCATTACTTTAATTAGATTAGCTATGATTAGACACCTTCTAAAAATAAGTGCGCTTGGTTGTCAGAGAGTCCACATCATAAACAGTTAAAGAGTGGATATGCGACAAAAATATCAACGACTTTTATCAAGATAGAAGATCAGAATGCGCAGATGTTACTGACTAAACTTCGTAAGGAAGAGAATCGAGACGTCAGTCAATGGTCACATGCGTATTATGGGGTCAAGAACTTCAAGAAAGGGAGGTATCTTGATACGAATCATAGGAGACCCCAATAAAGACGCTTTCACGACTGAGGTCACCGAAGTAATTAAAAGCTCGTAATATTACAGTACCATTACAGTAATAACAGCCTGTAATATTACAGTCATATTAAAATGTCCGCCTATTGGTAATATTACCAATCAATATTTCAGTAACATTACAGCTATATTACGCGGTAATATTACTGCAACATTACTTTAATATAATTAAAATTACAGTAATATTACACGCTTATGAAAAAATTGGAAAAATGTTTTTTTCTAATGATAAAATAAGAATGCCTATAACGCGGCAAGCAGATCGACTACGTGCGTTAAGTGCGTCGAAGTCAATCATAAGTTTGCAAACTGAAGAAGCTCAAATTATTTTTTATGTAAAGAAAATTTTGTAGATAGCGTAAGTCATCAGTGGAGGATGCCGAGTCTTCAGGTAGGCCTTCGAAGGGGCTACGAAAACAGTGGTAAGAAATAAGAACAAGTGGTTTTTAATGTGTCGACCAGAACAAAAGCAGCCATCTCCACTTAACCTTGGATTTAATCCAGGCATCTGAACTTTTGCAAATTTTCCACTTCCGACTGCAAAAAAATATTAATTACCTTAAATTTATAATTTTTCTGTATGGACATGTACGTGCCATTGGAAGAGCCACAAAAGAGAAAGTCTTCTCAATTTGTAATTCCCTCAAATTACACTGGTTTGGGATTAATGTTTTTTGAAGTATTTTTCTAGCATCAGCAGCTCCAACAAAAAAACCATAATTTCCCTTTATCGCTTTCTCAATACCAACAATTGTCTCCAATCGTGATTCGCGATTATCAAATGCCTTGATGTACAATTTTCGAAGGTTGGAATCATTAGAAACCTGCAGAACAAATAAAACAGAAAAAGTGTGGTTAATAAGGAATAAAAGGTTATAATTAAACATTAGGTATTATAATGTCTATAATTGCTCAGATTAATTATTTCATTTAAATATACTTTACCCGGATGTATTCATCTTCATTGATACTGTAACCTAATTTAAAAGAATTATACTGCAGTAGGTCATCAAGCGTTCTGATGCCGTTATGTTGAACAGAAAGAATAGAAGTTATAAAACCAGAGTAAGCATTGTAGATGACCAGGGCAAAAAATAAACTACATAGAAGTACAGTTTTTCCCGATAAGGTTTTTGGCGTCCATGGAGAACCTAAAATAATACATAGGATATTTAATCTTTAAAAGGTCAATCAATAAAAGCGATGTAGAAACACGTCAAGCCTGATGAAAAGAGAAGCAGAGTCTCTGAAAATTTTTTTGGAGAAAGTCGCAAAGATGATTAAATCTTGTGACATCTAGGAAAACGTCAATATAATGATAAAGAACAGTTTTAAAATACTTGAGAACGTCATTAAAAAGCGCGATGTCAAAGCATTCAGAAGAGAGCATGCGAAAAGATAGTGCCAACTTTGCCACAACCGTGTTACAAGTAAGATATACACAGGCGCCACCCTTGCTTACGAATGTTTCCCAAGGCATGGGAACGGCTGATTTTACTGTGTCTGAAGATCATTGACTTTGTCTTAATTTTATACAATTACCAACCCTTGCCAAACCCAAAAAATTAAGAATTTTAATTTTCGAAGAAAATACCAAAAAAATCAATTATTTTATTTTCCCATACTTTCTCGTACTTTAACAAACTCTAAAAAAATGGGATTTTTAATTTTCGAAGAAAATATTTTAAAAATAAATTTTTTCATTCTCGCATATTTCAAAAATTGAGATATTTAATTTTCGAATAAAATATTGTAAAAAAATTTGTCCCTGCACGGAGAAAAATGGTGTTGAGTTTCTAGTAAAAGTTCCTATGGAATAGTAATAATTCTACATTCATATTAAAAATTACTATACATTGTAAAATGTACTTTGCATGAAGTGAATATTACTATTTCTGGTAGTAAAAATTACTAATAGTAATTCTTACAGTAGTTACTTTCAAAAATTGCTTTAAGAATTTTAATTTTTACATCGTCATTGTAAATTTTAATAAATTTTGTATTACTTTTTACATTCGATATGTTGTGAATATTACTCGTAGAAATTCTAATAAATAATACTACGGAAAATAAAGATTGCTTCTGCAAGAAGCAACTTTTACTATTGCAGAGCGAACTTTTTGCTCGGAAAAGTAGTAATCCGTATCACTACTATAACACACCTGTGTGTGTAAGTGTGTGATCACGTCACTACTATCATGCGCAGCAAGTGTAGCCTGACGTCAGAGTTATCCAATATTTCTAGGTTACAAGAAGAAATAAGCCATCTGATTTTAAAGAAACTCATTTAAAAAATGGAACATTTTCAATGTCAGCAAGTGAAATGATGTGTTTAATTCGAAATTTATCAATGATGATTGGTCATTTAGTATCGGAAGATTCAAAACATTTGCGACTTATAATTCTTTTGCAGCACATAACATGATGTGTGAGTTCAAAGTGTTGTCAATTCGGTTGCGTTGACCTCTTAGATTACACGATAAAAGAGTATCTAACTCTATTGCAAGAATTATTTCCAAATTGCTTTAAACCAAAGTACCACTTCCTTATTCATTACCCGAAAGTAATGCGATTATTTGGCCCATTTTGGCATGTTGCTTGTATGAATTTGTATAAACTTCGCAAATAACTTGCGAATTCAAAATTTGTTAGTTACTTTTTGGATCTCTTTTAATGGAGAAGTAGTTAAGCCAGGAATCATTTTAGTTAATTTTAACGAAGATGAACCAGAGTTTTACTTTATTCATCACACATTATTTAACCCTTTCGTGCCCCCCAAGAAAGAGTGGATGGATTTTGATGAAACTTACCCCTTGGGAGTTTTTGGGGTCGCTGATTCCAAATCTGGGGGTCGATTCCGTAACTTCACTTTCACTTACATTTCCACTTTCACTTACACTCCCATTTTCACATATACTTTCACTTTCACTTTCACACATTCACTTTCACTTACACTCCCATTTTCACATACACATTCACTTTCACTTCCATTTTCACTTTCACTCACATTTTCACTTTCACTTACACTCCCATTTTCACTTTCACATTCACTTTCAGTGAAAGTGTGTGTGAAAAGAAAAGTGAAATTAAAAGTGGAGTGAGAGTCAAGTGAATGTGAAAATGTGATTGTAAGTAAGAGTCCAGTGAAAGTGAAAGTGTGAGTAAAAGTGAAAGTGAATGTGTGAAAGTGAAAGTGTATGTAAAAATAGGAGTGTAAGTTAAAGTGAAAATGTAAGTGAAAGTGAAAATTGGAGTTTAAGTGAAAGTGAAAGTGAAAGTGAAAATGTAAGTGAAAGTGAAGTTACGGAATCGACCCCCTGAGGTCAGATTTCCAAAATTCAAAATGGCGGATCCCATATGGCGGAATTTTTTTTAAATTGCTTATATTTATCTGAAACTTACCCCTTGGGGGTTTTTGGGGTCGCTGATTCCAAATCTGAGGTCATATTTCCAAAATTTAAAATGGCAGATCCAATATGGCGGACTTTTTTAATTGCTTATATTTGTTTGAAACTTATAACTTGGGGGTTTTTGGGGTCACTGATTCCGAATTTGTGGTCATATTTTCAAAATTTTAAATGGCGGATCCAATATGGCGGATGCTGTTTTGAAAACTTAATTGGATTAGTTCGAAACTGATAACTTTAGGGTTTTTGAGGTAGTATATTTAGAATACCATATTTGATTATCTGTTCACGGTCTTCCACACCACTTAAGAGGTTCCGTTAGAGGCGCGTTAGGTATTTATTGGTGAACCTTCGTAAAGAACCCTATTTTAAAGTTCAAATTCAAAATTGGCGTATCCAAAAACCCTTAATTAGTAAACCTACAAGTAAATAGCAATTTTGGAAAAAAAGTCTGCTATTTTAAAATTTAAAAATGTGACTTGTCTGATTTTGAAAAAAAAGTCAGCCATATTGGATCCGCCATTTTGAATTTTGGAAATCTAACCTCAGATTAGTAATCAGCGACCCCAAAAACCTCCAAATGATGAGTTTCAGACAAATATAAGCAATTTAAAAAAAATTCTTCCATATTGGATATGCCATTTTAAATTTTGGACATCTGATTTTAGATTCGGAATCAGCAACCACAAAAACCCACAGGTAATGAGTTTTAGACAAATACAAACAATTTTAAAACAAATCCGTAATATTGGATCCACCATTTTGAATTTTGAAAATCTGACCTCAGATTCGGAATCAGCAACCCCAAAAACCCCCAAGTGATGAGTTTCGAGCAAATATAAGCAACTTTTTGAAAAAAAGTATTTTCTCAACATTATACCTATTGTTTATAATAATTATTATTGTTCTGTGTCATTTATTATTTTTTTACATGTAATAGTAACCCTAATGCATAAATCAAGCCAAACTATTTGTTGTTTTGATGAAATGCATAAGAGTTATAACATACTTTGTAGGTGGTACATATATGTACCGGAGGCACGAAGGGGTTAATTAATTTTTAATGAACTACAAATTAATTAACAAAAAATGCATAAATAAATAAAATCATTAACATAATAATATAATAATTAAAATGAGTAATTTTAAATTAATAATACTATTTATTATTATTATAATTATTACTATTATTATTATTATAAATTAATTAATAAGAAATGCATAAATAAATAAAATCATTAACATTATAATCTAATAATTAAAATGAGTAATTTTAAATTAATAATACTATTTATTATTATTATCACTATTATTATTATTATAAATGTTTATATTTTAATTCGGTAACTTATCTAAATAAATATAATTTATGATTCACTTTTTCTAAAAAAGATATATTCTAGTAACCGAAATTTTTTTCCATAGAGATTGCGTAGCCGAGAGGCTTTGTATTAATGCGTGCGATTTTCTAGGTTTCGTTAGATATAAGTTAGGTAGGGTTCGAATCTGTATAGATGTTAAGATTTTCCGATATGTTATGTTATTAATTGTATGAATAAATGTGTTAAAAGAGTAAAACTTATGAATTTTTTGATAATTCTTTTTGAAAAAGCTTTCAATCAGCCAGAAAATGAAAAATTCGTTGGGGGAGGACGAAAAAGTTCATTGCCAAAAGTCAGGGATGGGAAACAAATAATAATAATATCAAAAAAATTTCTGTATAAGAGTTGTAGATCATGTCAAAATACATCTTTTTTATCTCATACAATTTCTTTTTAAATTGAGTATTTTTCGAGAAAATTCAAAAATCCGTAATAATTATGTACGTAAGAATAAGGTGCCTCAAAGAGAGACCACAACAAAAGCGGGTGGAGCCCGCCGCAAGTTACTTCCTTTCCTTTTCTAATGCAAAAAGAGAGTCAAATTGACATTCTAGTTGGTACTAGAAGGTTCCGAACCCTGGTCCGACACCCTTCCAACGTGTAGCTACAAAAAAGCCATATTTAAGGTGTCTGAAGAAGAGACCACAACAAAGGCGGGTGGAGCCCGCCGCAAGATGTTTCCTTTTCTTTTTTAATGCAGAAAGAGACTCAAATTGACATGCTGTTGTGTTCTCTCCTTAAGGCACCTTAAAAAAGGCCTTTTTTGGCAAGACATTGCAGGGGGGTCGGGTCTGGGTTCGGTACCTTCTAGTACCAACTAGAATGTCAATTTGACTCTCTTTTTGCATTAGAAAAGGAAAGGAAGTAACTTGCGGCGGGCTCCACCCGCTTTTGTTGTGGTCTCTCCTTGAGGCACCTTATTCTTCCGTACATAATTATTACGGATTTTTGAATTTTCTCGAAAAATACTCAATTTAAAAAGAAATTGTATGAGATGAAAAAGATGTATTTTGACATGATCTACAACTCTTATACAGAAATTTTTTTGATATTATTAGTTTTGAGAAAGTTATATGCAAAAAAGAAAATTTTAATTTTGTTTCCCATCCCTGACTTTCGGCAATGAACTTTTTCGTCCTCCCTCAACGAATTTTTTATTTTCTGGCTGATTGAAAGCTTTTTCAAAAAGAATTATCAAAAAATATGCAAAATTAGGAAAAGCCGCTTAACTGGATAATTACCTTTTATTTTTATTTATAAAAAGACAACGAGAAAATATATAGCTCTCTACGCCAGCATTATTTTGTCAAGACGTGGATAGACACGCAGGCGCGCTGTCAGTTGTTTCGCCCGTCGGTGTGTGGCGCGTCATTGTGTGGGTACGGATTACTACTTCTCGGAGTAAAAATCTCTACAAAATAGTAATAATTGCTCTGATTCGTAATAATAATTGCTTCACTCAGAGTATTAATTGCTCTGAACATTTTGAATATTACTAGACGTTTAATAAAATTTGGATTCCTTGAAGTAAATTATACTTTTTCAAAAAAGTAAAAAGTCTTTGAAAAAGAAGCAAAAGTTACTATTTCTCGAGCAGTTTCAAAATTACTACTTTCAAGTAGTAATTTTTCATCGAAAATAGTATAATTATTACTATTTATTTTTCTCCGTGTGGGTTGTCCCGGCGTTCGCAAAAGTGAAAAGAAAATTTTAAGTTCTTCAGCCATGGTTTTGGCGATTTTGGAAACGGGAAAAATTTATTCCTGGGTTGTCCAAGGATTGCCAATTGTATAAAATTAGGACAATTGATTAAGAACGCAGGATATTAATCATAATCAATTTATAATTTCATAAAAAACATGTTGTTAATTTGGAATTTGTTAATAACATTGAGTGGATAGATGCAATAACGGACGAGGAGCTTGAACTGATCCGATCAAAAACTTGGGGAAAATTAGGGGAAAAAATTTTGAGGAAACTTGTAAGTTTTGTAATTTCTTAGTATCTTTAATGAAAATAAATTTTCAGACAATTATTTCGTTATCTCGTTGTAGTGAGAGATCAGTTCGAGCGCCTCGTCCGTTATTGTCTCTGTCCCCTCAATTGTTTTTAATGTTGTTAAATAATTGTGGTAAATAATTTTTATCTTAATGATTTATTAAGAGAACAGTAAAAAAGTCTGTAGAAGAAAACAGTGTTTTTCAGCTTCAATTATTGTAAATTCTTAATTTGTTTATAAAATTGTTTAAAACATTGTTAAATAATAATGTTAAACATATTTTGTCCTTAACATTCATTGCAACTATCAAAATAAGAGCTATATGTAGACAAACAAATTATTTCAATTTTTATGTCTTTGGAAAAGACAATTTATTTATAAAAATTGCAGAAAATATTGTTAAATTGAGCCTTCCAATTCTATAACTCGCCCGACGCTCGGAGACACGCGCTAATGCCAGTCGGGTATCAGTGAGCGCCTCTGGGCCTATCACTGCTACCCGACTGGTATTAGCGCGTGTCTCCGAGCGTCGGGCGAGTTATAGAATTGGAAGGCTCAATTAGTCATTTTGAAATATATAACTATGACTTTATTGTTTTTAATCATTGAAAATTAATAACTTTAATCTTTTTAAACTACTTTGCTAAAAGAAAATGTAAGTAATGAGGTTTTTATAGATTTTGTTATAAATTTTGTACGAGTTTGTAAATAAAGATTAAGTAACTTTTTTAAAGGTTCTTAGACCTTTACATTAAGTCCTGACAGTATAGTTGCGTGGTGGGGTTTTCATTTTACTCAACTTTTGAACAAACTGTGACACATGCAGGTAAATGAGTACCAAAGTAAAGTATAAAGTATTACAAAAAGTAAATCAGTTTATGGTCAAATGCATACCATAGTTTAAAATCTAACGTCTGTTTTTATTTTTAAATAACATTTTGAGCATTTGCATTCTTTGGAAAATGCATGTTAATAACCATACAAGAAAACTCTAAATATTATGAAAATGCCCATGTGTAGCCATTTTAACCAACTTCTGATTAAACTTTAAACAAAATATTTTCTCAGTGTACTGCTTTACGGTACAGCACCAGCACTGCCCAGTACTGTGGTTTTACTGCGCCAGTTGTTTATTTTTTATTGGGTGTTAACAACATTTTTAATAGATTTTATGTAATAGATTATATTACATTTTTACCTTGCATGCACATAATGCTTAAACACCAAAGTGTCGCCTCGCCAAGTTCTGCCTCTCTTTCTTGCAAGTTACGGAAAACTTCTTTTACAAAATAATTTGTAGCTTCCATAGAGGCAACAATGATTATTGCTGTACCAGCGACGCAAAGAAGCAATCGATAATTAAAAGGCTGTAAAAATATATCCCTCATAGTACCATAGAAAGGTGGAGCATAGTAAACATTCCTCCTGTAAATTAAGAAAACCCGTACACTTTTCCCTCAAAACTAATTATTTAACAATGAATTTTATTTTAAAACAACGTGGAAGTAAATTTGATGCAGAATTTAAATAGTAGTCGCTTAAGTAGATAAAGTGAATAATAAATATATGATGTAAGATTAGAGTAAATTATCTAAGCAGGTATAGGAACACATGTTTTCTAAAAGACGTTTTTAGAACATCCATGTGTGTTTAAAGAAAATCTTAAAAATCTTTTGTGTTAAACAGACAATAACCTATGTTCCCATGCCCACTGGAATTATTATTACATTGACTTTACTAGTGGATAACTAAAACTCATATCTTGTTGTCTCTCACTGCTTATAGTTACGTAACCAACACCTATATCTACATTTCCAGAAACTACTGCTCCCAACAAATCACTCCATGCTTTATTTGTTACTGTCCCTATTTTTTCGAATGCCGTTACTTCAACTCTGTATAATAGAAAAAACTTCATTAATATTCAAAAATATCACAATGAAAAACAATTTGTCTAAAGAACTCAAATAATAAAAAATTTCTTACGTTGTATTACAGGTGTTTGCTATTATTTTCATGAAGTCCAAAAGTGGTTCAATATCATTAGATTCTTCATTACTTATCAATTCTTTTTTCACATCCTTGGTACCATTGTGAATTCCAACTTTGATAGGATACCCATAAAAATTTGTTCTTAATTTAACGCCAAGTGGTGTTCTTAAATGTTGAGTTTCAGGATCCCAAGCTCCAAGAGGATCTACTTGCATGGTGGCGTTTTCATTTCGACGTATTTTGTAAACGTGTGTAAGATAAAAAGCCATCGTTTTATTCTCCGGGGATATGTATTCGTGATTTGTCTTTACTGAAGATTTATCTTCGTTATAGACTTTAGAATGCTTCACTCTTTTGAATTGACTATAGTGTTCTTTAAATTTCAGAAGAGATGGACACGTTCTGAAGTATGGCATAAAAGATTATTATAAAGTACTTACAAGTGTATAATTAGATTTGATGATTTTCAAAATTACTTATTCTTGAAATTATGGATGAGGTCAGCATTTTCGTTTGGTGAAAGAAATGAGGAAGCTACTACAATATCGCTATCAATTCCGATCTTTAGATTACGAAGAACGGCATCAATAAATGTACTCGCATCATTAGTTGTCACCATTAACCAGGAAATATAATAGTTAAATAAAAATTTATTAGAGGCCTAAAGTAAAATAAGTCGGTTAATATCCAAAGAACCGTATAAAAATGACTAGAGAATGCAATCAAAATTATTAAATATACAAATTATGCACCATGTTAAGTATATTTTCACTGTCAGTGAAGTTTAATCTGTCCAGAAGAACAACAGCGGCTACTCGATGTCTTTCAATTTTGAGAGCATTGATTAGTTTTTCACTGGAATCAGTTTGAAAGGAAGCTTTAATTCCTTTTTTTCCAAGACATTCTATCAAAGGTCTGGCATAGCCAAGTAAACAATCTGGAAATAAAGTTTATAATTGTTCAAAAAAGATTTCTCAGATTTGCTGCAAGATTGTTTAACATTCATTTTCATTTTCATGTACATGATTATAAAGAGTTAAGGGATATAAGGAATATTCCTATGTTTCAGCTTTTATTTCTCTGATAAGAGCTTTTTTACACGTTAATGAACGGAGCTATTTACTGCCCCTTTCCTATCAATAATTAATTTAACAGTTCCTAAAACGTTAACGAGATACCATACACTTTTCTTGGTACGTTTTCATAAAACAACTTATGGTAAAAATTGAGCAGCTGAATTGTAGAACGACGATCTAGTATTTAAGCTTAATACTGTTTCATTTTGTAATTAATAGAATTACGAGTACACTCAGATGCATTCATGCTGTCCTTCCGGTTTAAAGAGATTTTGAAAAGTCGTGTCATTTCTATCAAATATTCTTAGTTCGTGACATACGAATGTTCTCATATGTCATAAACTGAAAACATTTTGACAGAAATCATAAGACTTTGCAAAATACCGACAAACCGATAGGAAATAAATAATGCATCTGGACGTACTTTGTATGAAATGGTTTGGCCCGTGATTATATAAATAAAAAATTAGGTTTGGAATTTTATAACTAGGTGTCAGCTACTAAACACGTGTTTGACTGATGGGTCGTTTGCTAGATTTTGTAATAAATCGTAATTGGTAGAAAATATGACATTCAAATCATCCCGCCATAATACAATTAATAAAAACTGCCCAGATAACAAAATGCTTATAGTACTGCAGGAATTTTGCACTTATATGTGCGTAGAAAATATCACGTATGCTCTCAGAACACCACACAGATGTGTCCGCCTTACCATAAAACGCTAAGCATATGAATATCTTTAGTGTGCGCATTTGTGCTAATCACGTGCGTGAATGTTATTTATTGAATGTTATTGTTCGCAGTTTGCTCGCACGAGTGTCATTCTCGCGAGACGGACATTGTGTGATGCACGTTGTTTTCTGGGTGTTTAAATAAAATATTTATTATGTCAACCCTGCTGGAAGTAAAGGGATAGAAATCCTATCTCTTTAAATATTTTTTTATTTCTGAAATAGAAATAGATAAAGTTTGTCTATCCCCACTTTATTAATTCAATCACTTCTTATCCCTTCTTCTGTATAAATCTTTTTCAATAACCTTAATTTCATCTCTTTTAATACTTTTAATATCCACACCTATCTCTTTCTATCTATAATTTAATATAAGAATAAACTTATCTTTTAATAATCTTGTTTCTAACCCAGGCTGTCCCTTTTTTATTCCACTCAGTCTCTTTCTATCATCCCTTTTTATTCAATCTTTTTTAAAAACCTAAGGGTTTATGGTCTTTACTATACTTTATGGTCTTTTATACTCTCATTATTCACTTCTTTCCCTTTCTATCCCTATTTAATTCTATCTCCATTTTTATTACAACTATCGCTTTTTATCTTCTCTTCTTCACAATCTTTTTGAATACCATTTTTTTATTATCTTCTTCAATACTTTTTCTATCTACTTTCTTCCCTTTCTGTCGCTGCTTTAATTTATTTAATCTTTAAACTTTAATCCAAGAACACACTGATCTCTGCTTATGACCTTCCTTTATCCAAGGCTTTTCCTTTTTTAATCTTTTCAATCTCTTTTAATTTCATATTTCTTCTCAATCTCTTCTAATAACCCTTATTTCATCCTTCTACTATTTACTTCATTCTCTTTCTATCCTAATTTGAATCTTAGTATTTACTTTTTTCCTTATCTTTATGAATAACATTTGTTTTATAACGTCCTATCCTTTTTAACCTTGTACTTCTCTCTTTTCATACACATTTTAATCTTAGTACACACTCATCACAATTTACACCTTGACTTGGGTGTAAATTGTACGTTGCACAGTGGTCGGAGAGACCCTATTTAATGCGAAAAATTAGAAATACTGCACTGATTGCAACGAAACTTTAGGATATTTTTAATTTCGGCATGCTTAATAAGAATATATTATAAATTTTAAAATTTGACAGTTGACAGCTGTCAAAGTAACTATCAATTTTATCACAAATGAGTAAATATACATAAAAATTTTACAAATAAGATTTTTAGACTCACGTGTCCCGAATTTTCGTTAAAATTTATAATTTGACAGTTGACAGCTGTCAAAGTGACTGTCAGCTTTATAAAAAATGAAAAATGTTTATAAATATAACTATTACATTTGCAGACTGAGTAGTCTCAATATTGATATCGAACTTAAACTTTGACAGTTACCTTCTATCACTGTATATGTCATAATATAAAAATATCTTTATTTATTAGAATTAATTATTTGAAGAGAATTTCTTTTTAAAAATAAATTAACAATTAAAATGGAAGAAAGTAATTTAATAATAACATATTTTTTTAGGACTAAAATGTATGAAATTATTTTCATATTACTTTCTATCTTTTAGATTCATCAACAGATACCTATATGAAAAACCTTTGAATACCAAATTTCATAGAAACTAAACAATTTTTAAAAAAAATTTGACGCCATGTTGGAACCGCCATTTTAAAATTTTGAATATTAATTTCACATTTATCAAGACACACAATAAAAAACACTCGTAAAAAAGCCTACCATGAATTAATTGAATACTTAATGTTATAATCCACTTTTTGTCATTTTGAACAACTGTTGTAATCGGACTCATGAAACAAAAATGTCAAAAAAATTTTTGGCGCAAGTTTGCGCAGCTGTTTTTTCATAGGTCATTAAAAGATACTTTAGACTACTCTTGTAAAAAAGAATTAGAATCGTACTCGGTCGTACTTTTTTTGTATACCTTGTAATGATCTTCATTTTTATTGCCAAAGGATTTGCTCGACGGATGGAGTCCGGGTAAAAGTATAAATTATCTTTTATCAAATTAATTAATAAAATGGCGAAAGCGTCATTACAAAATTTAAGCAAGCTAGTTAGTCAATTTAGTGATATCGATAGGAAGGGTAAAGTCAGTAACAAAGCAAAGTATTAAACCTTCGTAAGAAAGTATATTCAAATAATAAAGCAATAGTACAAAAAAATAGTTATTTACGAAGATGAATTTAAAATGAACCAAAGAAAATTAACAATACATAAATAAAATAAATGACTCGATATAATGCAAAATAATATAAAAAGAAATCAATTCAAAACCTAATCTAGCTAATAACAATTCAAAAAGTAACTATACTAACTAAATAGAATTTAAAAGAAATAGAGAATAATAAAAATAAGTAAAAGAATAAAAGAAATATAAGAGTAAAAGATTTAAAAGGTAAGAACAGAAAGATGTAACGTGCGAGAAAGAGAGAAAAGAGATAAGCAAGCGTTAGAGAGAAAGAAAGCATGAGAGTGAGAGAGTAAGCGCAAGAGAGCTAATGAGAGACTGCGCCGCTGTCCTGGCGATTATACAGCTTGACATACTCCCCTGTGGCCACGCTGTAAAAATTGAGAAACGTTATTTTCCCCAAAAGCGATAATAAAATTCTACCCGAGACCGACGCTCATTTTACGCGAGGGTAGGCTCTAGAAACTACCCCTCGATACCGCTACAGACGATAACTACGGGTCGTGCACGCTAGGTCGATTTAGCAAAATCGAAAGACTAGATACCGCGATTCTAACGGTATTCATGCCCGACACGATAACGAGTTGCATAAAGAGAGAGAGAGAGAGGGAAAGTTTAAGGGTAGAAATACAAGCTTCATCTTCCCCCAAGTTGTACCTTGAGTCGAAGAATCTACCTGGTGCATCAACTCCGTGAAGGTCGAGATGTACCTCTTCTTCACGGGGTTGGTTCACATTCTTTTGTAGGAAATTCATTGCCTTGGTCTTACACGGCTGTACCCCTGCTTAGACCAGAGCAATGACAGGTGAGAAGAGAGAGAAAGAGAGAAACGGCGAGGCGAAGGGTGTTACTACTGCCCAGTTGTACCTGAGTCTTGAGTACAACTCCTTCTAGGATGTACAAGCAAGCAGCCCCAGCTGTACCTGAGTTACCGCCGGCTTGCACCAGGTGAGAATGGAAGATCTCATTCCTTGGGAGAGTCGTACCTCAACCTCGGCGTTAGATCGTAAAGGTAAGAAGGAGAAAGAGAAGAGAGAGTCGCTGTCGATCTGCCTCGGAGCAAGCCCCGAGTCTGGTCGACGGCGAACTGAGGAAATTGTACGAGCAACCAAGTATTATAGATCGCTGGGCCCGCGAAAGGTGCAGCGTGAGGTGAGAGAGACCCACGTGATGCGCGGCAATGAGTGCGCCATCGGTACTCTCTACCTGTCCGCCGAGCAGTGAGCTCAGTAACATATATAGATATATTACGCGTACAAAAATGAATGAATTTTACTCTTTCAGAAACTTTGAAATTCTGACGTTAAAAATAATGCCATATCATTACATCCCCCCTACTAGAAAAGCGAATTTTAATGAGCGTCTCGGGAGAATGCAAAAGAATACTTTTAAGTAGAATTGAATAGAACAAAAATAAATTTCGCGATTCAGTACCATTTACACGAATAAAAATTCCTGTCGTTTTTTCCATCCTCATGATGTGTTTCACTCCTTCAAGTGGCAGGCGATAGCGAGCAATACGGTCCATAAATCAATTTAACAATGTTAACTAAAATTGTAGAATCTTGAAACTTCAGTTAATGGTTGACTATTTCTAATACTTTATTCTTCTAGATTAACTGCTACAAGAGTTTCTTGAATTTGTTCCACTCGCTGGATTAATGTACAGACTGAATCCAGCTCACTGCGACGAATATGTAAACGGAATATCGGCTTCATATTCCAATACAATGTGTCTAGTTCCCGAGTAATACCATAACCTCCATGTCTTCTCATAAGAGTTCTTAACGCTGTGCAGAACTCTCTAATTGACTCCGTTTTACCTTGCACCTTGCTGACAATTTGAGTTTCTAGATGCCTGAATTCACTAGGTGAAAGGTAAAATCTTCGTAATGCTGAAGTCAGTTCGTCTAGTGTGAAAATTGTTCTGATTTCATTCCGATACCAGAGCAAAGCATCACCTCGTAATAATTCAGGAAATCCTCGCAGAAGTTGCTCGTCAGAAAATCCATATGCCTGTTGTAATTCGTCCACTCGTTCCAAAAATGCGTAAACATCATGGCCTTCAAAACTACAACCCCACTTTCTCATTCTTTCGAGCACGTACGTGTCACTTCTGTCATCGAAAGGTGTCGATGTTCTAATGGGAGCGGATTGTAATAAATGACGGTTAATTAGAGCTTCCGTTGCTCTAATTTGTTCCTGTGTGAGCGCAGATGTTTGCTGACCTTCGATGACCACCAGATTTGGATCCTCCAACGCTGTTTTATCCAGGTTGATGTCCTCTTCTTCGACGTAGTCCTCCGGGTCTTTAGTTTGATTTAGTAGCTCCGGTTTAGTACGAATAAAAGCTATGAACCGCTGCCGAAGTTCAGAGAGTGTACCAGTAGCGTCAATTTGGTAATTTTCTAGTTGAGCTACCAGTTCATTCTTGGTCAGCTTGTAGATCCATTGTACTCCCATGATAACTTTTGGATAACCGAAGATAACCTTACTCAATGAAGTGTGGAAAAGAATTGTGCTGAATAGTGATCCACAATTGATTATATACTAGTTGGTCACCCCCACTCTTCTCCAAAGGTGGTGGTGGGAGAAGAAAACCAAGATGGCTGCTGGTCACGGGGTGAGAAAAGAAAATTATTTTCTTTTCCTAAAGCAGCAATCTCGAGCAAAGCTGCCTAAAATACCGCACTGAGAACAGAATATCACCTGTTTTTCACGGCACTCCTGACGACGATGTCCATGTTGTCCACAACGCCAGCAATCCGTTTTTGGGTTGTACGGGTGGTTTCTGACTTTCGCGACAGTCACCGGGCTTCCACGGATAATTGGGCGATGATTGAAAAAACAGCTCTCCTTGTATTCTAGCTGCTTTTCGTAATCCAAACCGATTAAAAAGTCTTTATATTTTACTAGAGAGTCAGCTATTAACATCTCCGGGAACACGCGACGCACTTGAGCACACGAAATTTTAAATTTCTGACGTTCAGATTCAACACGCTGTAACACTTCATAAAGTGTTAAACCGGGAAACCAAAGCTCGAATTTTGCCAACAAATGAAAAACTCGTTCGTCACTACTCGAAGTATACATGATGTCTTCTTCTTCTTTCTTGCTTTACAAAAAAAATAATTGATATGGTATCGATGAGTGGTACTGATCGACTAGACCGATAAGCTATCAACGCGACTATATAAGAGACCATTCACCCCCACCCCTGCGACTATCACGCCCTCACGACGGTGAAAAATTGAATTACTATCCCCTCTACCGACATCACAAATGACCCTTTTTTAACTAAAAATTGCGACTAAAAAAAAAATTCTCATTTTTTTTAAACTCAATTTTATGCACTTTGCATTTACTCTAGTTGATAAAAAATTTTAGTCCCTGTTCGGCGGCATGTAATGATCTTCATTTTTATTGCCAAAGGATTTGCTCGACGGATGGAGTCCGGGTTAAAGTATAAATTATCTTTTATCAAATTAATTAATAAAATGGCGAAAGCGTCATTACAAAATTTAAGCAAGCTAGTTAGTCAATTTAGTGATATCGATAGGAAGGGTATAGTCAGTAACAAAGCAAAGTATTAAACCTTCGTAAGAAAGTATATTCAAATAATAAAGCAATAGTACAAAAAAATAGTTATTTACGAAGATGAATTTAAAATGAACCAAAGAAAATTAACAATACATAAATAAAATAAATGACTCGATATAATGCAAAATAATATAAAAAGAAATCAATTCAAAACCTAATCTAGCTAATAACAATTCAAAAAGTAACTATACTAACTAAATAGAATTTAAAAGAAATAGAGAATAATAAAAATAAGTAAAAGAATAAAAGAAATATAAGAGTAAAAGATTTAAAAGGTAAGAACAGAAAGATGTAACGTGCGAGAAAGAGAGAAAAGAGATAAGCAAGCGTTAGAGAGAAAGAAAGCATGAGAGTGAGAGAGTAAGCGCAAGAGAGCTAATGAGAGACTGCGCCGCTGTCCTGGCGATTATACAGCTTGACATACTCCCCTGTGGCCACGCTGTAAAAATTGAGAAACGTTATTTTCCCCAAAAGCGATAATTAAATTCTACCCGAGACCGACGCTCATTTTACGCGAGGGTAGGCTCTAGAAACTACCCCTCGATACCGGTACAGACGATAACTAGGGGTCGTGCACGCTAGGTCGATTTAGCAAAATCGAAAGACTAGATACCGCGATTCTAACGGTATTCATGCCCGACACGATAACGAGTTGCATAAAGAGAGAGAGAGAGGGAAAGTTTAAGGGTAGAAATACAAGCTTCATCTTCCCCCAAGTTGTACCTTGAGTCGAAGAATCTACCTGGTGCATCAACTCCGTGAAGGTCGAGATGTACCTCTTCTTCACGGGGTTGGTTCACATTCTTTTGTAGGAAATTCATTGCCTTGGTCTTACACGGCTGTACCCCTGCTTAGACCAGAGCAATGACAGGTGAGAAGAGAGAGAAAGAGAGAAACGGCGAGGCGAAGGGTGTTACTACTGCCCAGTTGTACCTGAGTCTTGAGTACAACTCCTTCTAGGATGTACAAGCAAGCAGCCCCAGCTGTACCTGAGTTACCGCCGGCTTGCACCAGGTGAGAATGGAAGATCTCATTCCTTGGGAGAGTCGTACCTCAACCTCGGCGTTAGATCGTAAAGGTAAGAAGGAGAAAGAGAAGAGAGAGTCGCTGTCGATCTGCCTCGGAGCAAGCCCCGAGTCTGGTCGACGACGAACTGAGGAAATTGTACGAGCAACCAAGTATTATAGATCGCTGGGCCCGCAAAAGGTGTAGCGTGAGGTGAGAGAGACCCACGTGATGCGCGGCAATGAGTGCGCCATCGGTACTCTCTACCTGTCCGCCGAGCAGTGAGCTCAGTAACATATATAGATATATTACGCGTACAAAAACGAATGAATTTTACTCTTTCAGAAACTTTGAAATTCTGACGTTAAAAATAATGCCATATCATTACAGCCTTTTTAAAAAAAAATTTTTTTAACTATTTTTTTCGCATAAAATAGTGTACCTCCGACCACTGTGCGTTGGTCTTTACTTTTTTCAAATATATTAATATAAGCCATTATTGAAGTCTGCTGTCATTATTTTCTTTCCTCTTACTGTTTGTTCTAAGAAAATATTAAAAACATTATATTTATTAACAATTAATTTAATTAAATATTCTTTTAAGAGTAAACAAATAATGTCAAACGTCGTTAGTCGGGGCATTAAACGCGGTAATTGGCCTTGTGGCGAATTCGACGAGTTCACCATATACACGTGGGTGCTGCTTCTGCAATAGCTATTGTGGTTGCTTCCCAGCAAAGCATACAATATCAGGTAATTTTTATTGCACTAGAAAAATTAAATATCTATTTATTGTAAATAAAACAAGGGATAAAATTGTACACATGCTTTTTAATAAATGAATACAATTGGAATCAAAATTATGTTTTGACTTTGCACATCACTGACAAAGGTATTGAAAGCGCAGAAGTGGAAATAAGTTTATCCGAAAATTCAACAGGTTATACCAAAGAACACACAGTTAATAATATAGAGATAGATCAAACGCGTAATTAATAATAGAAGAAGGTAATGTATAAGTTTACAAATATATTGTATGTGTTTAATTCCTTGATTCTCTTTAAACAATTATTTGCATGTAAGTAATATTTGATTTGCTATTAATAAAATTAAATTAATTTCTGTTTATTTTAGAACATAATGAGAACGACTTTTCCAATCTTCCAGAAGAAGTACAAAATCAATTGGTAAAGCAATTAAAACTATGTAAATCTACAAAAAGTTTAAAGCAGGGACCGTCTCGAAAGTTTAGTTTCGTTTTAGTGTTTGATTTGACACGAAACTAAATTAACGAAGTGACTTTAGTTTTAAGTTGACAAGAAACTAAATTAACAAACTGAGTTTACTTTCGTGTCGACCCTAAACTAAATTAACAAATTAGATTTAGTTTCGTGTCGACTCAAAACAAAATATTGAAAAACATAATTATTTAGTGCCAATCACAGAAAAATTGTTTCCCCTGACTTACGTAACTATAGTAACTTACATAATTAAAGGAAGTTACGTATGTTACATAACCAGAGCAAATAACGTAACTTACGTAAATGTGATTATTTACGTAATTTAAGTAAATTTGACCATTAATGTCAGTTACTGTACGCACGTAACTTACGTTAGTTCATTTAATTGCGTAAGTTGTTCTAGTTGTGTAGCTTACGTAAGTTTGACCAGTTACATAAGTTACGCAACTTACGCAATTAATCAACCGCACGCTATTAAACGAACTTACGTAAGTTACGTAACTAGAATAACACACAATTAAATGAATTCACGTAAATTACGTAAATGTGATTTTCTACGTAATGTAAGTAAATTTCACCATTTATGTAGCTGAATCTAGATGCATGCCTAAAAGCGAAACTATCCGTGGAACGGACCCCCCACCACTACTCCTTGACGGAGGGGAAATGTCAGTGGTTTTCCTCACACTCTGAAGTTTATTTACATTTAGAGTTTATGATACACAATAATAAAAAAGACAGGTTACATTTAATAGAATAAGAAAAATACACAAGTGAAATTAATTGACTTAAGTGTCTTTTTCATTAGTACAAAACTGAAAATGTGAAAATATATTAACATAATCCAATGTTTCAAATGAAAGAGTGCTCCAGTGATAGTTTCAGCATATTATATGTATATTATTCAAAAACTAATGGTGTCACTTATTTTCAAGAGGCTAAATAAGTTAAGTTAAATTTTTTTTCTATTAGAATGACGATTTTGTTTATTATTGTAATATTATATTAGTAAATGAAATTACAGAGTGTAAAAGATTGACGTGGGTCATAACCAAAAATATAGTTGGATATATATATAAGATACAATAGAAGGTGAAAATTTTACTTGAACAATCGCGTTATTTTTATGTTCTATATTTCCAATAATAACTTTTTATTCTTACCCTTTTAATGTTCAATATTTTCTTAGTATTATATAATTCTAAATTTGACACTTGCTACACCTATTTTAGATATTTTTTCATCTTTATTTTCACTTCTGTTCAGTTGTTGAAATTTTTTAATGTAGTAAATATTATTTATTTTTTATTTAAAAATTTAAAAAATTATTAATTATAAAATAAAACGAGCCAAATTTAATTTATTTTTAATTTTTTTACAATATGACTTTTCGAGGTTATTTCAATTTTTATAAAAAAATTTTTAATTTCTACACAAAACTTCAATTATTTTCATAAATAATAAAATTCTTTATGAGAATTCCAGTTATTTTTATAAATAATAAAATTATTTTTAAGAATTTTAATTATTCTCATAAATAATAAAAATCTTTATAAGAATTCCAGTTATTTTCAAAAATAAGAAAATTATTTTCAGGAATTTCAATTATTTTCTTAAATAATAAATCTTATTGCAGAATTTCAATTATTTTAATTGAACTACCAACAATTCGCGCTCTAAAGGGCGACTAACTTCTTACTGCATTTTTTAAATAAAATTATCAATTTTCAAAATAATAGAATTTAAAAATTTCTAATTTAAAATTTTGTTGAAAACACTTTAAAAATACAATTTTGGAGAAATTACAAATAATTGCAGAAATTCAATTATTTAAAAAATAAAATTCAACTACGTTCAAAATTTGTAAAAAATTCTCGTAAAAATCTTAATTATCTTTATAACTAACTTAATTTTTCTCTAAAGTTCAATTATTTTATGTCAAAAAAAGTCTTGTCCTAATTTCAATTATTTTCAAATTTTTTTTTAATTTTAATTATTTTCAATATCTACTATTTTAATAAAATTTCTTCTATTGCATTCATTCATCCTCCTATTGATTTGTCAACCAACATATTTCGATCTTTTTCGAATTTTTTAATATAAGAATTAATTGTGTTTTTTTAGGTAAATCTGAAAACATGGATCACGTGAATTAGTTTGTAGAAGAGAGGATCTCAGACTCAATTCAAAAAGGATCTGAAAGGTTTGGAAGAGCTCACATAGAAGGGGTTACCACAATCAAAAATATCTGTCTTGAATCTGACAATCAAAATTCGATCCCCAATAATTTTTTAACATTTTTTTAAGTTTGAGCAAACTTCTTTAAAAGCAGAATATGGAAAATTCAATGACCACAGTTGAAGATCCAGACCATTTTTTCAAATTCTAGGACTGATAGACACCCTGAATATATAATTTAAACTTGAAAACTTTTGAAAACCTGTCATCCAAATTGTATTTAAGTACCTCAAAAAACCCGCAAATAAACAATTTTCTTTTTTGATTTAATACAAACTTACAAATATGTAGTAAATTGTTCAAAAATTATAAAATTAAAAAAATTAATTTTCGGTCTCAAAAATAAAAATTAATTACATGAATGAACATCTTCGAAGGAATTCCACTTTACATGTAAAAATAATTTAACCTTAAAAAATAATAAAAAAAATAATTAAATAATTCATTTTAATTATGTTTATAATCTAATTTTGTCGTCGACCAACAGTAAAGCAAAACAAGTTTTGAAAATTTGAATTTTTATTTAAAATTTCTTCACTTTTTGAGATTTATTAGCTTTGAAGCCTCATAATTAAAGATTAATTATGTTTAAACTAATTGTTTTTTTAGAAATGTGTTGAGGAGGGAACAGTCGAAAGGTATAGAAACTGATTTTATTTTGCAATAAGGAAGACAAAAGTTATTAAAAAAATACTGAAACCGGGGAGGGAATCCCTCCCTAGGTGTGTGATGGACGGTTAATGAATTCTTAATTTTTTTCTTGATATTCTAAAATTAATACAAAAATTATTCATTGATTATATCCTAAAAACACTATACATTTTCCTGTATAACATTATATGGCTTTTCTAAACAATATTCGAATTATAGAACGTTTTGGTGGAATCAGGAATGTATTGATGCTATTAATTATGAAGGAGGACAAACAAGGTAAGATAGAATAGCCCTTCAAAGATAAATTTAAAATTGTTGTTTAAGAATAGTAAAGTGATATAAATTTCTATAAATTTTAAAGTAAAAAGTAAATGGATAGTGTTAACAGTATGATTTGCTTAGCATAAGCTATTCTCACAGTTGTTAAAAATTTTTCTTTGAGAATTTTTAATCCCAAAGTGAAATGGTTGCAGACTAATTTTTTAAGGTCATTTCCATCTAAACTTTTAAAAACTTGTGCACAAAAGAATGTGTTCCGAAGATGATATCTTTTCATGTCTGTCTATGTGATCATTTTGCTAGAATAGGATGAGCTTTTGGTCGGGGTTGTAATTGTAATTGTGTGGGGCAAATTTTATTTGAAAATGTACACAATGGGATGGGGTTGAAAATTTTAATTTAGTTTGATAAGTAAATTATTTTTTTTATAACCAAACTAAGTAAAAGTACACTGTTTTCCTAAAAAGGTCAAAATGATCGTCAATTGGATCAAAATGATCAAAAAATTGAGATCAAATTCTGATTTGATCCACTTTTTGAGTTTAATTTGTTGCAATTTGAACATTTTTAGTTATAATGATTGTTTATGTGCATATATTAATTTAAGATTGTTTAGTATGTGAAACCAAAATTTTAACTCATTACGCAAGAACAGAAATTGTTTTAATTCTTTCCTTTTTCGTATTTTGTGTTCCATTTCGTATTTTTTTACATTGTTTTGTAATTTTTGAGTGCGCGTTTGATTATTCTGTTTTTTGTAACACCACAAAAAGATTTTTTAGGCATGGATGCCGTAGCATTTTTTGAAGTGGGATTGTCTTTTTAAGACTTTTGAAACTGCGGCATGACATAAACTACAAAAAAAGCATTTTCGAAGGTGGTGGGTTAAACCGCACATTCAGACATGTATTAGAAACGATTACGGAGCATTTTCGACTCTATTCTGGTATTTTAAATTGCATGACCATGAAGAGTTTTACAAATTGTATAGGATGAGTGTCTCCCAATTTGATAAACTAAATGAAATTTTGAAAACCAGACTAGAAAGATCTTCTGCAGTTAGAGAGCCTTCACCGTCACAATTGAGATTTGCAATAACTTTACAGTAAGTTTCAGTTTCATAATTTCGCTTACTTTCTGATTGGAGATGAGGCATTTAAATTACGTCCTTACATGATGCGTCCATACCCGAGAAGATTGGTCACAACATCTAGAACCCATATTGTCGGTTCTAGTTTTCAAGATAATCGCAATTTAGTAATTTTAGGGCAAAATCTTTTTTTATTTTTATTATCAATCTACATGTTTTGACAAGTCGAATCATGTGGTTTTATTAATTTATCGATAATTAAACTGTTAGATTTCATTGGTTTTTTAGAAAAATGAAAAAGTACCATTTTGTCGGTAATTTGCAAAAATAATCCTTATTTTAAAAATGGAAGTGTGAAAAAATTTAAAACCTCTTGATTTTCCATCTTTAAGGTGTCCTGGACTGTAAACAATTCATATCTGAATACAGGGTGGCCACATGTCAGTAAAGTCAGGGAAATGTCATGAAAAAAATTTTTGTCAGGGAAATTAAGAAAATTGAGAATTTTCTCGACTTATTTAAAAAAATTGCAATTTTTCCGACTTTTCTTCCAAACATTTCAAGTATTTATTTATAATTTTTAAAAATCAATTTTTGAAGAATTTTAATTGCAAATTTTGAAAAAAATTGAAATATTAGCTTCTAATTGTTAAAAATTCAATGTTTTCAGTATTTTCAATCACATATTTCCAAAAATTCAAATACATATAAAAATAACAACATTTTAGAATTATTTTTAACATTTTGTAGAATAAAATCAAGCTCAAAATTTTTAATTAAAATTTAAAGAAAAATTAATTAGTTTTTTAAATTATGCAAATTTTTTTTTTAAATTCAATTATTTTCGAAAAATTACATTAAAATATTTTTAAGAACTAATTATTAAAATTCTTTTAAAATAATTTTTTAAGATTCAATTATCTTCGAACAATGTGAATAAAAGTTTATGAAAGTTTACTTTTTGGAGTTATTAAAATTTTTAAGAAATCATGGTCCTGATTAAAATTAAAATTCTTCAAGAATTTGATCATTTTTATTTATATTTTTCAAAAATTCAATTATTTTTAAAAGGTTTTACCAAATTTTAATTGTTTGTAAATTATTCAAAATTAAAAAACTATTATATTTATAGAATTACAATTATTATAAACAAGTTGTGAATTAAGATGTTCATTACATGAACATTTTGCTTCCTCTTTACGATAAGCAAAAAATTTGCTTTAAAGTGAATTTTTTCATTTTATTTAATTCTATTAATGCTAATAAAATATATTGTTTTTATACATCAATCGATTCGTCTTGATGAAATGAAGATTTTTAGATTGTTTTTAAGTCTAGATTAACATTTTATTATAAAGCAACATAATTTTTAAGATGGAAATAAATTTCTAATAAAAGTGCGAATTTTGGTTTTAATTATGTTTAATTCTTTAATTTCAAATAAAATATATACTTTATATATACCAATCGATCCGTTTTAATGCAACGGATAAGATTATTGGAAAAAAATGAGTAAAATCTTATTGTACTGGAATATAATTGGGTCAGAATTTCTCAAACGGATCACTTTAAAAAAATATTTTTTATTTTTATCCAAAATAATTTTTTTTTACTCCTGGTAGAGTAAAAGAAAGACCCTGAAAATTATAGACCAAAAAAAATTTTTTTGTTAATGTTATTAACAATTTAGTTTTTTTGTAGTCTTAAATTAAAAAAAAATTTTCTCGAAATCCAGTTGACCGATTTTAAAAATTCAAAAGGGGTTTTCTTCTTCTTGAAACAAAGTATTTAAAAATAATTTTTGTTTTTAAAAAAATTAATTTTTAACTGTTTTTTATATAATTTGTTTATAAATTGTTAATAACAAATTGTGTTCTGGGCCTCCTAGAAAAAAATTGTATTGTATTGCCAATATCCCCCTGAGAAAAAAAATGTACATCAATTACAAAAAAAAATATTAAATAATTAGTGTCGCGGTGCAGAACGATATATGACTCGCAAGCACGGCTCTCATGGCACCTGTGTGCACTGGCGCTACACTATAAGTTTGTACAAATTCTAACAGTCTCAATATTTAACGAAAAAGTAATACAGTTTAATTATTCGTATATTTATATAACATTTTGTTTAAAAAATACTAATATTACAATATACCTAATAAAATAACTATATAATTATATATAGAGTTTAACGACTTGTATCGCTTTGTACTGCCGCGGTTATTATTTACTAACTTTTTTCATAATTAACGTGGGCAGATCACAATTTGTTATTAACATTTTATAAACAAATTATTTTAAAAACTATTAAAAATAAATTTTTTTAGACACTAAAATTATTTTTAAATACTTTGTATTATAAAGAAGAAAATCCGCTTTATTATTTTTAAATCGGTCAACATTATTTCAAGAAAATTTTTTTTATCAAAGTCAACAAAAGACTAAATTGTCAAGAATATTAACAAAAATTTTGTTGTTCTAGAATTTTTAGGGTTTTTTTTGTACTTAACGAGGAGTAAAAAAAATTATTTTCGGACTTTTTATAACAACGACGGTGAACGAAATTTGAAAAACTTTAATGATTAACTATTTTACTAATGAGTTTTCATTTATTATTATTTTCGAAAAGTTTTTTAAAATTCTTAGCAAAAATTCAATTGTTTTCATAAATAATAAAATTGTTCGGAATACTTCAAGTACTATTATAAACAATACACCGAAAAAAATAAAATCTCAAAGTGAGAAGAAAATTTCGCTTAACAGTTATTTTTACATTTTATTTTCAATATACGAAGATTCATCAACTAAAAAAGGAATTTTTTTTTAAATTTGAAAGTTTTTTAACTAAAAGATGAATTTTAATTTTTCTTCATTGATTGGAATTATTATTATTATTTGTAAGAATTTAATTTTTTGATAGGAATTCAATTATTTTTAATACATTTTATTAAAATTTCTCGAAATGATTCATTTATTTCATTGTAATAAAATTTTTCTAAAAAATTTAATTATGTACTATTGTAAAAAATTTAATAAATTGATTTTCAAGATCAATTTTTTAATTAAAATTATTTTAAAAAATTTTTAATAAAATATTTATAAAATTCTATTATTTATGGGCCAAAATTAGTGAAACCGGCCACTTGGAAAATTTTTGTCTCCAATTTTTAAGTTATCTATGATTTTTGGTAGATATATGAGTACACTTTTTCCCCCTGAAATATTTTTCAAAAAAAAATTTATTTTTGAAGTAATCAGGTGTTAAAGTTTTGGGTCATTTTATTTTCATTTTATTATTACTTTGAAACAAATAAAGATAATTAAGTGAATGGTAATTATGCAGAAGAACGACTTTTCTCAATTTTGAAGAAAAACCGTTAATTATTTTTGACATGTCTTTCATTTGGCTAGTTATTAAAGGATCCGGTGGGGGAGGATGAAAAAGTTACTTACAGAACGCCAGGGCTGGGAAACAAAAATTTTTTTTTTTTGTTTTTGACCTTTTACTTGGTAAATATTAAAAATTTTGAAAAATGTTCTACATAAAAGTTGCAGATCTTATTAAGATACACATTTTATGTTACATGCAATTTTTTCATAAATTGAGTATTTTTCGAGACAAACACAAAAAACAGAAAATAACCATAGAAACGTTTTAATGCAGAAGGGAGTCAAATTAAAGTCAAATTAAACTTCCTAGATGGTACTAGAAGGTATCCAACTCAGGCTGGAGTCCTATGGCAGCGTTTTGCGTTGCCTTTTGTAACTAGGCCATGAGTGCAAATAGAGAAAACATATATCTGTATCTCTCTCACACTCATGGTCTAGTTACAAAACGCAACAAAAACGATATCATGGGACCCCAGCCTTAGACAAGACCCCCTTCCAACGTTTAAAAAAGGCGTTTTGAAGGTGCATCCACAACACATCACTCAAAGGCGGGCGAAGCCCGCCGCTCCTGGTTTCTTTTAATGTTTAATGCAGGAGGGAGTCCAATTTAGTTCCTAGTTTGTACTAGAAGGTATCTAACTTAGACCAGACCCCCCTCCAACGTTTAAAAAAAGGCGTTTTGAAGGTGCATCCACAATAGATCACTCAAAGGCGGGCGAAGCCCGCCGCACCAGATTTCCTTCCACGTTTTAATGCAGATGAGAGTCAAATTAACTTTCTAGTTGGTACTACAAGATGTCTAACTTAGTCCAGACCCCGCTCCAACGGATATGACTCCCTTTTTGCATTAAAACGTTGAAGGAAATCAGGTGCGGCAGGCTTCGCCCGCCTTTGAGCAATGTGTTGTGGATGCATCTTTAAAACGCCTTCTTTAAACGTTGGAGGGGGGTCTGGTCTAAGTTGGATACCTTCTAGTACCATCTAGAAAGTTAATTTGACTCCCTTCTGCATTTAATCGTGGAAGGAAATTAGGTGCGGCGGTCTGCGTCCGCCTTTAAGTGATGTGTTCTGGATGCACCTTCAAAACGCCTTTTTCAAACGTGGGGGGTCTGGTCTAAGTTGGATACCTTTTAGTACCATCTAGGATGTTAATTTGACTCCCTTCTGCATTAAAACGTTTCTATGGTTATTTTCCGTTTTTTGTGTTTGTCTCGAAAAATACTCAATTTATGAAAAAATTGCATGTAACATAAAATGTGTATCTTAATAAGATCTGCAACTTTTATGTAGAACATTTTTCAAAATTTTTAATATTTACCAAGTAAAAGGTCAAAAACCAAAAAAAAAAATTTTGTTTCCCAGCCCTGGCGTTCTGTAAGTAACTTTTTCATCCTCCCCCACCGGATTCTTTAATAACTAGCCAAATGAAAGACATGTCAAAAATAATTAACGGTTTTTCTTCAAAATTGAGAAAAGTCCTTCTTCTGCATAATTATTAAAATTAAAGCTTAAATTGAAGAATGTTCTCAATGTTTTTGAAAGATTAAATTACGATGTATTGATGCACAAAACTCCAAGCATTGAAATAAAAAAAGGAAAATAAGTAACCTCCAATATTATAGAAATTATGTAGATTTTTTTGACAAAATGCAGCCAAAAATCCACTTTTAATCTTAAAAATCCGCTTGAAAGCGTGAAGTTTCTAACAAAACAAAAGACGATCTTTTTTATTCGTTTGCAATTTTATCTTTTTCCAGTAATTCGAGTCGAATTCAGCCTGCATTTTGTCAAAAAAATTTACATAATTTCTATAATATTGAAGGTTACTCATTTTTCTTTTTTTTAAATTAATCCTTGGAGTTTTGCGCATTATAACATCGAAATTAAATGTTTCAAAAACATTAAGAACATTCTTCAATTTGCAATTGTTTAAAATAACTGTTAAAAACAATTATAAATTTTCATTTTTTTAGCAATCGCTTTATTTAATCCTTGAGGTATAGACTTTAAGCTTTAATTTTAAAAAAATTCAATAAATTATCTTTATTTGTTTCAAAGTAATAATAAAATGAAAATAAAATGACCCAAAACTTTAACACCTGATTACTTCTAATATAATATATTTTTTTTTGAAAAATATTTCAGGGGGAAAAAGTGTACTCATATATCTACCAAAAATCATAGATAACTTAAAAATTAGAGACAAAAATTTTCCAAGTGGCCGGTTTCACTAATTTTGGCCCTTATAAAATTTTGAATTAAATTTATTTTAAAAAACAGCAATATACATTACTACAAATAAACACGATTACTTTGAATATCAAAACAAATTTTATTAAATTAAATTATATTTTCAAAAATTTCAGTTAAAATTATTTATAAACTTATTTAAAAATAATAAAACGGATTTTCTTCTTTATAATACAAAGTATTTAACCACTTCACTGGCAGGGCGTTCCAAATGGCGTTCCACGCGCCGAGGCCCAAACTGGCAAAAACACCGAAATGGCGTTCCTAAAAAAACTCTTTTTTTAAAGAGTGTACACCACATTTAACTGTTGTAAATCAATATTTCTATAGTTTAGACATCAAGGAACAAGATTATCACAACAAAAATTTTAGTTTTTGTGATTTTCAACGTTTTTCCGAACGTTCAAATCGGCTATTTTTAATAATTTTCAACAAATGGCGTTCCACTTTTTTTCAATTTTTACACTATAAAACTTGTATTTTTATTAAAAAAAGATATTTATATTACAATATTATAATAAAATTATTAATAATATATATATATATATATATATATATAAAAATAAATATAACATATATAAATAACTATTAATTAACTTGAATTGCATCCAAAAGCTAACATTCAGAAAGGGCATATATTATTTTTTCCATTTACATTGAAAACAGTGGTGCTTTTACATTAATTTTATAATTTTAAAACCTTTACATATTCCTGTATAAAGACCTCATACAATAATTTAAATCGATAGAAAGATAAAGGACGTAAAATTATATTCACAAAACAACAGTTTATATTAATTGTAATTTTAAACACTATTCATTAACATATGTGGACGTCCACATGAAAAGAGCCCATTTTGGCACTATTGGAGTTATCTATATACAACTAATTGTTGTATATCTGGTTCTTCTTGGCAGGTATTCAGATAAGAATTGTTTTCAGTCCAAGGCACCTTGTAGATAAAAAACCAACAGGTTAAAATCATCCCCCGCTCTTAATTTTGAAAATACGAAAAATCGACAATATGGACCCTTTTTTAAAAAAGACATTTTTCTATTAAAAAACCATTGTTTACAAGATTTATGATGAGGTACAAATTTATTGTGTCATTTGAAGAAAAATAATAAATATTAAACTTATTTAAAAATTTTTGACAGTCTCTATTATGAAAAAATTGACGCAATATCCAAATTTTCCATTCGACAATTACGAAAAAACCTCTAACATAAAAATCTCTGGTTCTTCTGAGAAGTCATTCTAGAGTGGCCACAAGTTTCAGTTTATTAATTTCCTTGACATTTCCCTGACAATTTACTGACATTAAAATTACTTTCCCTGACAAAATTCTTTTTACAGGTAAATACGAATGTTTACGGAAAATGGGTAAAATTTATTAATTTGAATAATTTCTAAAAATTACAATTATAACCCTTCCTGAATTCAATTATTTTTTACAATTTTCAACTAAACTTCATCTCTGAATCAATTTATTCATTTAAATAATTTCCCAAAAGTTCTTCTAGAATTCAATTATTTAATTACAAAAATTTCATTTTTGCTTCCTCGTGAGGAAGCTTTGTAGTCGTTTAATTTATAAAATTTTTAAAAATCCTTCAAATAAATTTTCTTCTATATAGGACTATGTTATTTAAGCCCCTAAACAATTGTCCGGATGTATGTATGTGTGTGTGGATCCCGTTTTTTGTGAACACGACAACTCGAAGAGGTTTCAACGAATTGGGCTGAAAATTGCTAGGCATATTTATCATAAAAATATCTCGAAATAGATTGATGGACATTTAAAAATCTATTTAAAAAATTTTTTTTTACTTTTTACAAAAAAATAATTTTTTTCAAATTTTTTTTTAAATTGAATATTGAAGTTAATATACAATAAAATCTTCTTCTTTGCATCAAGACGAATCGATTGGTATATATA